>JBAMJV010001413.1:0-362839 GCA_037951105.1 Echinarachnius parma
GGTTGATTAAGACCTCTGGGGGTGTGTTATAGAGAAACCGTTAAAATTAAACAAAGAGGTTGGCTGACATGCTTGATGGATATCCCATTAATAAACATTAGATTAACGTGTTTCTTATAATAACTGCATGTAGTCATCAGATGTAAAAGGGTTTGGATAACTATTGGAAGGGGGGAGCCGAAATTTACTTTTAAAAACAATGATCGATTTATGAACAAATAATGTGTGTTTACTGGTACAAGTGGAGGGGTTAAATTAGAAATCGACACATCGTCTCCACGACGGCCATGGCAACTATTACGAATTGGTCGGTAAAATAAAGTTATATCGTTATTCTATTTTAAAATCTAATACATATGTAAATTACAATGAAAACGTTCAGATCAATTTTTGGGAAGGTTCTTGTGACGAAATGTCAACGGTCGGGGCATCTAATTAGTGGGTCCTAAATAAACACCAATCTTAAAAGTGTTCAGACCGAAATATAAATATCATAAACATCGTGTCACGGTCGGGCAGAAGCGTACTAAAATGGGGACAAGGGGCAGTCTAGGCCCCGCCTCTGTGACAGCCATACAACCGAGTGAATTGGCGTCAGAAGGTATCAGGAGCTGTTAATTTCACCTGAATATTCTGTAATAAAAAGAATCATGATAGAATTTATTTTACATACAATAAGAAGAATTAAGAATATAGCAGCAAGGAATGACATTTCTTCAAGCAAAATTCTGCCGGTCTGTGGTGGTCTAGTGGATCCCACCCATTGGCCTCATTCGCCTCTTCCCCACAACTCAACTACACAGAATGATACGGGCACTTGCGTGCCAGAGGTCGGTACGGAGATCTATTATGAGCACGTCATTAAATACACCCGATACTTATTACCAACTGGGTTACAAGCGACGGGGGGGGTGCGGTGGGTGTGTGTGCGGAGGCACACCTTATATTATATATTTCATATTTAGAAACCCAACTTATTATATTTGTTATTAATTTGGGTCAACTTATGGGATGGGAACGCGCCCCCACGTGATCCCACCTCCCCTCTACGCCATTAACTGGATATTATTACTGTAGTCGGAATGCTCTAGACATCTGGCAAACTCCGAGCTATTTTGTTCATAGGCCAGGTGCGCCATTACGAGCGATCCTGAAAATAAACAATATTTTCGTAGGCCAACACAAAAAAGGTCTTCATTTCCAACATCTGGACTGCTTGGAAAATGATATGGGTCTCAGATTATGCCCGAAAGTGAACATTATTTAATCCGAATATTGCACATTTCCCCTGATAATTACACAAGGGTATGCTTGGAAATGACTATTATTTGGGCTCGAATGTATGATTTTGCACGGATATGACATCTTCTGCCCGAAATTTATACGTGCCATATGCCCCAAAACTTTGCCGTTTACACAATCAACGGGGGTTACAGCCCGACCAGCCCCAGCCTCGTGTGCACCTTTGTAGGAAGTTGGGGTGGTGGGAGGGGGCAACGAAATTCGACAGTGAGGAAATTTCCAATTCCACCTCCTACTCCCTTATGGTTACGCAGCTTTGGAAATCCAAACATCTCCTGTAATCTGAAAATAACACACTGAGGTATTCGATCTGAATGAAATTTCATTTCAATGTCAACCTGAGAACATGACTGCCTGGCAGTGAATATAGCAAGGTCACATAAACTAATGGGGTCAGGGCCAACTGAATGTTCAATCGGATGAATGCATATGTTATGGATGTAATTAACTAAATGTTTTTGGTGAGAAGGGGGAGGGTGGTCCCTCCGTTATTTGAAATGATTTTTAGAATGTTAGAACATAATGATGTGGCGTGGAAATTTCGTTCACTTCATGAAACGACATTGTACTTATTGGGAGCATTTTATTTTGAGGTAGGGCAGTTATACCATGTAACCTCCCCTTTTCCCCTGGTTATACTGCCTTGCCTGATTTTGAAACGAATGCAAAAACAATTATTTCTTACCGACTTGTTTTTTACTCTCAGAACTCGATATATAAAACAAAATATATACTATTCAAGACAAGACAAGGGCAGTATTAGTGGTCCGAAAACAATCACTTGCCTGGATATTCTTACCAACTTAGATGTCACTCGAAAGGTAAATCAAAAAAGATAAATCAAAAATAAAATGTTAGATTGATCACAACGGGTAACAATTAGGGCGGAAGTCGGTTTGTACATGCTAAGGCAAAGTATGTCATATTTGGGCAAGTTTATGTCACATTAGGGATTCATAATTAGGGCAAAAAATACCTAAGCCACCCCCCCCCCCCCCCCACCCCCCCCCCCCCCCCACCACCACGATTGTGCTCCTACGGCAATGGGGCCCACATAGCCTACATAGTGATTACGAAACAGTTACGAAACATCAGTACAAACATCAGTTTGACCACGCTACGCCACTGTCCATCACTACGCCCTGCATGTTTGTTGTTTCACATTTATTGAGCCCCCCCCCCCCCCCCCCCGGTGGTGACCAGAGTCTGGCTACGCCATGGGGAGGGGTAGGGGGGGGGTGGGTGTCGCATACATATAGGTGATTTTTTCTGGGGCTAATTGACTTGGTGAATAGGTAGGCAATATGCAAACAATTATCATGTCGCAAGTTCAAGGAGCTTCTTGTGAGATTACTCTAGGTGAGATCAAGGAGTTACTATTCGATAGTAACTCCTTGGTGAGATCACCGGGGGTGCGCCCCCTGCAATCAAGAGGTCACCGGGTTCGGAACACTACAGTCCATCAATCTAGTTTATCCTTCAGCAAGACATCAATACAATATTGCTGCTTTCAACCCACATTATTCGATTCACTACTTTAAAATAAATAAATAAATAAATGCATTTCTTGGCAGTATGCTAGGCTAAGCGATACGCTTATCTTGCTTTCGACCGTAGTATTGATGACACAGTTTCATGTTATAGTTTATTAATCTTATTCTCAATTTATTATGGTTCAGTTATGACACAATTTTGACAAAGCTGTTAATTTTATTCTTTTATAAATTGATTCTCAATTTTATTATGTTCAGTAATTCAAACTGAGCCGCCCCCCCCCCCCCCCAAAAAAAACGAAGTGATTATTGTAAATTAATATTTAAATACCCAGGGTGAATAAATAATTAAGGCATCGTCCTGGAGACGAGACTTTTGATTGACTTATCTTCTCCAGTCCCTCGTGGGGTGTCCGTTTGTAAAGAATGCGCACGCCTGAGAGTGAATAATTTTAGTGTGCACATTTGTACAGCTTTACTAGTGTTTATGAGGCACTGTATATGATATTCAATTAATTGTATCTGTTTCGAACAATGTTAATTGTTTAATTTCATAAAAACATATAATACATTTTTGTGAGTTATACCACGGAAGTATACTTCCGTGGTTGTACTACAGTACTGAAGTACTTGTATACTAACGTGGATTACCACGAAAACGTGTTGTTTGGGCCGCCATCACGTTACACTGTGCCTGTATTTCAACGCAGAGGGCCGATTTTCACGAGGGATGTGCGAGGGACGCATAACGCAGCAACACCAACGGCGAACAAACGCGACGCCTGAAAACCACACGTTCCTTTTATAAGATGTTTTTTATGGTTAGAAATTATTAACAGACGGAAGAGAAAATTAACAACACTTTATTAAAAGGCTAAGTACTCCTCCTATGCTACTTTTGAAAGTTTTCTAAGGTGGAATAAAGCCAATTTTAAAAGGTAGTATATAGTTTTTATTTTTATTTTTATTTACCAATAGACAAAGAAAAGAGGAGGGGTGTAGGGGGTAAATAATGACCAAGAAGGGGATGGGGTTACCGTGATGGGGCAGTTTATAAGCAAATGCCATGAAATGTGTCACAATGTTTTAATTTTAGGTGTATCCAACCACCCCAAACCCTACACCACCCAACCATCCATTTATGATAAACCAACCCGAAAAGCGACACAAACCGTCCAAACAGATTTTTAAAAAGGAAAACAAAAGAACCGATAGCAAAATTAAGAAAATATAGAGAAAATCATCGTAAAAGAAGTATGATTAAACTAAGAAAGAACGAAGAAAATGTAACAACGCAATAAAAAAAAAACGTTGAGAGTCGAGAGAAACGGAAACAGGAAAGAGAAGCAGAAAGTGGTGACGTGAATAAAAGAAAAGAAAACCGCGATGACCTAATTTGACACGTCATCCCAAGTTCCTTTCACCATTCCCATTGTCAAGGAACATCAACAGGGGCGTAGCCACGCCAACATACACGGGGGGGGGGGGGGGGGGGTGCACCGCGAATTAATATTGGGGGCACACCCTTATGTATTTCTTAATTTTCCCTCCACAATTTTCCATTTATGTTTGGATTTTCCATTTGTCAAATGAAATATGGATGCGGGAGGGGACCCTATAGCTATGTATATGTGTGTGTGTGTGTGTGGGGGGGGGGGGGTGGGGTGGCAAAGGAGTAAAGCAGCCTGGAATATGTTTTTGTTTCGTATTTCTCGTATTTCTTCATTAATTTCGGCTACAGCCAGTCCAACTTAAACGGATTAGAGAGAGAGAAAAGGAGAGGACGTGTGCGTGTGTATGTGTGTATGTGTGTGTGTGTGGGGGAGGGCGGGGGGGTGGGTGGGGGGGGGGGGACAGGGTAGCAGTTTCAGCCTGTTAGTGTTATCTGTGTTGTTGATATGTATTAAAATCTTCATTTCCATCTCCATTTATTTACCACCCCGAGTAGGGAACCAGGGGGGGGGGGGGGGGGGGGGGGGGTTGTATTCTTTTTCATGTTCTGTCTAAAGGAATTCCGAACAAGGAGCATGACAGGGGGGGGGGGGGGTGGGGTAAAACGGGGGTTACATCACTCCTTTACTTTCGCCAATTGTAAATAAAATATGTGCAGTAACGGTAACGTATAGTTACAGTTACACATATTTCGAACGAAGTAACTGTTGCATTAGACCGAAAAATCAGTCCTTCTCCGTTTGTTGTTTCACTCACAATATGGGGGTGGATAGTATGACGTCATAATATTAAAGAACACCAAATAACGAGGTGGATTTTGCTGACTACTGTTGTATTAATTCAAATTCAAATTCAAGAAGTCGTTTTGATTCACCAAACAAAAAAACAAAAAATCGTCTTGATTATTCCTCTTTTACTAAAGTAAAAAAAAAAAAAACAACACCCCAAATCGCGGCTTATAGGCTACTGCTAACTGAAACGTTTCCTCAATAGCCAAAGACTTATTTCAAGACTTCCCGTGAATTTGTGAGCAAACTGTTAATTACCTCGTTTGCATGTAATGGGCCCATTACGCCCCACCATTTAATTGGTTTGATAGTGGGGTCAATCTATGTTATCTAAACGTTTAGGCGGAGTTCTACAAACATCTAAACATCGCGCACCAGTTTTATATCGTTCAGTCAATGGCTTATTTGCTCCTGGTTGTTCGTTCAGACACTCTAAATAAATGATGAAATTTTGTTGGCAGAAATTAGTTTAGACGACTGATAGTAGGTGATTGATATTAGGAACAAAACAGATTAATGTTTTATTAAGTTGGTAATTATTACTTGAGTAAATGTAATAGAAGCCAGTGCCGATGATGGGTCTACACGATTACGTAACCAAGACACTCGCCTCCAGAATAGGCTTTGATTTCGCTGAATCTATAGACTAGCGCCCGTCAACACAATAGATGAACCCCTTCCAGACTACTACGGTTAGCGTTTGAAGCGTAGGGTGCGATATCTTCTGTATGTAATGTGTGAGCGCGCCGCGGCGAAACGAAGTACAGTAAGACAAATCGTCTTCATTTCTTTGCTTTGGTAGTATTGGAGTTTGGAGCTTAGCGGTGGTAGCATATACCCGTCAGCCGAGCAGTGCTGTTCAGAAAACGTTCACCGTAGTTTGCTTTATAATTCTTTCTCTCTTCTCTTTCTTCAATTCAAGCGCAGTCGAGATTGTTGGGCTGTGAGCTCTGCCGCTGTGCACACACATCCCCACTTGAGATTAAAGTGAGTCATTGTGCATTTTGTGGAGGGAGTTTACTCAAGGAATCGAGTGGTCAAACACAAGGCGTTTTTCGTTGACCCGTCTTGACTGAGGCTCGAGTTTCGGCCAACGCATCGCTGGGCACGGCATCCCGTGGACTCCTCCGCCACCCGATCGCCTTGGCTTGGCCTGGTAGTTTCATTCTCGCGCAGCTCGCGCCTGAAGAAGATGTTTACGAGTTGTTTTCGCCTTTCGCTTTAAAATTCTCGTCACACCTACCCAATGGATCATAAACATGGATATTTCATAAGCGTATTTGTTGGACCATATACCGGTTGTTGTGGGACACTACCAGGAATAATAGGGAACTAAGTTTCGATGAGTTTCATACACCCCACTTGGAGGGGTTCTATTCTCGGCCGCTGTTTTGAGGGCCGCAGGGCCCCACGGAAATTGGTACGCCCTGCCGCCACTCACCTCCGCCGGAGCGCTGGCGTGCTGTGCCTCTGCTAGTTGGTAGGGTGGGACAGGTATCCATAATGTGGTGGGATGTTTTAGCGGTGTTTGTTTTGGTTTTCTTGCCGTGGCCCTGGGGCGGTGCTTCTACCATTGAAAATCTACGCGAGCAGCTGAGCTGTCATCCAAATACGCAGGTTCGTCATTGACGCCCCGAATCCCCATGGAACTGAATTGCTTATTTTCTTATGCTTATATAAGTCGTAAATATAGTCATTGTTACGATCAAAATTACATCCAAAACGTAGAAGTAGAACTGTAATGTAAAACAACTTAGTATGAAACATTTCACTTCATGGAAAATGCAATACTTTTTTTTGTTTTTAAATGACTTTGATTTAAACGGTCAGCATTTATTTGTTATTATTTTCCAAGTAAAAGCACAAGCTTGAACTTTACAAAGAGCAACAAGAAAGTTTAGTAGAGAAAGTATTGAAAACAAATGTGTTAATGAGTAACCAACGATAACAACATAAATTACTACGCAATTTTGTTTTACTCTTGGGAGTATATATTATATACCTTTAACGTAATATCTGTTTTTGTTACATTTGTGTTTGCTATGATTTTGACATTGATCATGATACAATCTTTTGTATAATTCAAAACAATTGTGACAAATTTGTTTGCACTGTAAAAGACGTCACTACAAAATGTTACCAATATACTTCGATGAGGCCCATATATGTACACTATAATTAAAACATTCGTAAAAAAAACCCATATAATGTAGCGAAATAATCCACGTGAGCTCAAAATTGCCTGGAGTAAGGCCATTATAATTGAAAACACGGGCGTCGATCTGTCATTGATACCCATTGATCAGGGGGGATGATTCATTCATCCATCCCCCCCTGATGAATGGGTATTACGTAAGTATCGACGCCCATGATTGAAAATAAAATAATATAAATGTTTTAGCACAACAAGGATATCAAATATACTTGATATTGCCATGAAGTATACACTCATGTACAAAATATACAATATACATGCACCATTTTTCAACAACAGTATACTACACATCCATTTAAACGTATATCTATACCAACACCCAAACACATGCCATATTATAAACAGTGTCGGGATGTGCTATAAAAGAGACCCTGGTCTATATGCACCTGTACATAGGCGACTTTAGGCTGATTAAAGAAGGGATAACACAGCCTCAAAACCCGTGATTAATTTAGCACGTAATAGCGAACGTCTTCACCGTTCCCTTTCAATCTCTCACACTATAGTCTGCACCCTCCCCGCACCCGATAAAAGCCCCCAAAACACCCAAAAAGGGTTTATTGTTCGCGACCGACTTAGACCTAAAATTCTAAAAGCCCTTTTCTTTCTTGGTTTCTCCCCTCCTTTCACAACAGGGCCTACTTGGTTACCCCTCCTTGCCCATGTTCGTCGGACCCTTTCAACCCCATCCCACCCCTCAGTTGTTCCCCTGTTGGTCCTTTATCCCCCCTTTGGATTCACTGGATTACAAAGATCCACGCAATTACCTGCGACCAGCTTAGTCCCGAGGATCAACGGGCCTTCGTGATTAGTTTTAGTTACTCCAAGCCCGGTCATGAAAGTGTGAAAATATAGGCCTATTTTGCGATTTTCTTCTCGAGCAGTTTAATGTTGACGCCTTTTCCCCATAGTTTTGATAACGTAAAGTTTCGAAAGTTATAGCTGTTTTTATCCTGAATTGTTTGGAAACGTTTTTTGATAATCTCTTCAAACTCGACTCTGTGGTTCGACAGAAAATCAAAGAAAGACCATTAGCCTGTACACTAGTACTACTGTACACCAGACATTTAGAAATGTTTGTCAGCCATAGTTCAGACAAGATTATTGACAGTTAAAAGGGATCTAGTAACTTTGTTGACATATGCAATGATTGACGCAGGGTTGATAAAATGTGCATTTCAGTTATCTGGTATGTCCATTGAGTGATGCCATGATAATTCCATGGTATTATGAATTTCGTATGACCAATTAATGAGCGAAAATGCAAAGTGATATTTGCAAACTCGACATTCTCTACCAAGACGTGCCCACAACATGACTAAAAAAAACGGATGTTCTCTACATTTGCATGGATTGTTCTTTTAGTCCAGCCGTGGGCACGTCTTGGTAGAGAAATGCCGCTAATTCATTGCACTAACTTTGAACACGTTTATAAGTCTCCCAAAGAGAATTTCAAATCCAAACGCTTCAATTAAAAGTATCTTTCTTATAAATACGAAAGAGACATCCGGAAAACTGAAACATGTTCAATGCTTCTATTGTTAATACTTATAACAATGACTGAGGAATAAACATGTAGAACCGCTAGAATTCTTAGTAAGTTTGGTTAATTTGACAATGTTACTAGAATCCTTTAAACGTAACTTTTGAAACATCCTATCAGAACGAAGTTACGATCGTATATACCCAGACAACGAGGTGGGAAGACATCAGTCTCTGTCCCTCACTCGCTACTAATCATAAGACACATGACCCTGAACTTCCTTCCTAAAGCGACATCGTCATCCACGAATATTGTCGTCGTAAATATCACTGGAGACGAAGAGTTCGCGATTCGTCACATAATTATATTGTCGCAAATCTTATGAAAGTTTCTTTGTGAATGTTTAGACTCAAGTATGATTGTTTTTGTCGAATAACAATCATCACCCATGTCGCGAATTTGTCTTTACAAGTAGCCTATACGAAATTTGTTGCATATTCATTTTTGTCGCGAATTTTGCGACGAACATTTCACGAGGAGATTCGCGATTGACGATGTCTAATTATTAGATCTAGGAGCACCATTATTATCCCGAGTCTTGACTATCATTCAATACAAAATTACAAATGTATCCCATTTTACCATTATAATTAAGTCCTTAACCCCCTCGTTATATACCAGTTCAGTAGGGTCCAGGTTATCTCTACCCGTAATACGAAGAAGGGTACGTCGGGGCTCTCCCGTACGTCAGTCACGACACGGGCTTTGTTCCATTAACCAACCCAGCGCCAAAACTCCCCAATAGGTATGAAAAGGTCATTGTAAACATTAGGCGCTACCTTGTCCGTGGCAATGAATGGGGTCGCCTAAATGACGTCCCCCGTGATTGTGTTCGTGCTAATTGACAGCTCGTCCTATTATTGGACTGCCTAGTAATCTTTTACACCTCCCTAATAATCTAATCGAAAGTTTCTTGTTTTATTGGGTGTCATCTGTCAGGGAGTGTCAGTCACTTGATTGATGGGACAGCCTAATCATTTTAGGGGGAAACTATGGAGTGTAGGCCGGATGTCTAGAAGACATGTGGAATGCGACTCCTTGAGACCATTAGCAGATACTAACAAACAAACATACAAGCAAACAAACAAACAAACAAAGAAACCAATCAAAACGAACTAATTATTTTAATTTATCGAAATTATATCGTCACAGTGCAACAAGGTTTGGGCTAATCGCTTATGGGTTTTGGAGTTGGATATCACTTTTATAAGACGTAAAACTTACTTCGTAGTTTTGATCGAAGGTGATTTTATATAAATTACGTCTTTCATGGATATACTTGATATATGGGTGTCCTTGATAATTCGACTCGAACCAGTTGTATAATATTCTCTCTGGTAAAAACAAGGAAGATTTATAATACCTCTTTGGTATTCACCTACTAAATTTGATGGGAAATTCAGTAACAGTATAGTGTCAAACGTCTTATTGATCGGATGGTCTCGTTATTTTTGTTTTCATTCTTCATAAATAGGGAACGAACACATTCTTGTGGCAGGTTCGTCGCGACCCACCCGCCTACTTCTTCGGCACGATACACGTACCGTACACACGCGTTTGGGATTACATCCCCCAAAACACTAAGGTTGCTTTCCACGAAAGCGAGAACATTTTCTTCGAACTGGATCTGACGGATCCGTACACGGTGTCGGCGCTGGCGAGTTGCCAGCTGCTGCCGCACGGCGAGAACCTGGGCGACCTCCTGCCGCCGACGATGTACCAGCGGTTGAAGACGCACCTGGAGTGGGTGAGGCTGATGATGCCGCGGTGGGTGACGGCCGACCAGCGTGGGAGGGGTTTCTACGCCGAGCTGCTCTACAACGCGATCGCGGGCAACTGGGAACGGAAGCGGCCCATCTGGGTGATGCTCGTCATCAACTCGTTGACGGAAGCCGACATCAAGTCGCGGGGCATCCCCGTCCTCGATCTCTACTTGGCGCAGGAGGCGGCGAGACTGAGCAAGAGGACGGGCGCCGTGGAGCAGGTCGAGGAGCAGTGCATACCGCTCAATGGATTAAACTTCTCACAGGTAGGAACATTTTCTTTTTAGTTCGTCGTCTTATTTTGCTTTTTGTTTGTTTCTTTCGTCCGTAATTTGTTTTAATTGAATGGTGATATTGCCCCATCTTTGTTGGAATAATTTCCCCTCCATACGCCTACTCCCTGTATTATTACGGTAGTAAAGAGGTGTGATCATAAAATATAAATTTGGCACAATTTCACAATATGCCCCCACGGGACCCCGCCCCTTGTAGGGTTTAAATCGGGCTACGCCATTGAATAAATCCAATCAACATAATGGTGAACAACAACAACAGTATTGCCATCTTTAGTATGTGTTGAAACCATGTGGTTTATATTTATTTCCGATTTGAATGAAAGCCTATTAGAAATACAGAAGTCGGTATGGGCACATTTTTTCACTTAACACACCACGCGTCACCGTAAAGCATTTTGCGTCACCGTAAAATATTTTACGTCAAGAGAAAACGTTTGGAGTGGGGCGTAAGAAATTAATAAGGTTTTATTATCCGTGATTGGAGTCTAATTGAATCATTGATTATGTCGCTGCGACGGGCTTTGATGCCGTAATGATCGTTGCTAATGAGTAATTACGGTGTTAATTTAGCCCAATGGGTCGGTCGTTACGATAAACGGTAACTGATTGGAGGACTATGTATAATGTACATGCACGCACTATTTAATGTAGTGTGAATTTTGAATGTTCTGCTTTTTTCTTTCGTGATATAAACCGTGATTGTAGTGTTCCTTTTTTCGTTACCGTTTCTGTGTAAATTGAGTTGCGTATTTTTCCTGCAATGAGTACAAGTTATATTTAACAGAGTTCTGTTAATTGTTTTTTTTTCCCCGCCGAATTTCTCACGTGCGGAAAACACCCACGTAAAGATTTTGGCTTCGTAAGTGTAACCATAGTAACATCGTTCGTGATTTCGCGCACAAAAATCGCGCTGCTTCTTTCTCGTTTGTGTGTTTGCAGTTACGAAAATGGGAAGAACACACGTGAAGTTTGGCCATGAAAATGTTCGTGTTTACTTACAGAAACACGAGAACATTGATGAAACATAATTGCGTGACTTTTCTAAGAACAGTTTGGTACTAAAGTTTGGCATTTTGTTTAAGATGCTAACTACTCAATTTCCTAACACACGTAGTATTTTTCTTTTTCGGTCTTCTATTTTAAATACATCATGCAAAAGGCACGTTTCGTTTGACTTTGAACTATCAATATATTTTCATATCGATGTTCGGAACGCGAGAATCTTGAGTAAATGGAGAAGCATTCGATGATGTTTAGAACAAATTTGAATTCATGAAAATGGCACGTTTTTGGGGCGAACGCAAGTCTTGAGTATGCCATTAAAACTAAAAGTTACATTCTATCAACATTTTGCGACGGAATGTTGATGTTGTAAGCGGCGGGGATGTTTGTTTATTTTTCAGAGACAAAACATGGATCTCGCATTCTCGTACGTGTTTGACAATAGAGAGGAGCCTGGCTAATGGCTCGTGTAATACTTTTGAGTGTCGTTGACACCACCATTCTAATTTACATCGCATTAGTAAGTCTTTACAAACGCATAAAAGCCGAGCGTAGAAAATCTTTACAAACGCGATAGAATGGATGGATTTTTAGCGTGTGCAATAGAAAAGGCTTTTTAGCGGCGCGCCGTACAGAAAGGAATTCGATTTTTTTTACTCGGCCGTGGTAGATAATGGGAACGAAATTTTAAAGGGCCGAAAAAAGAAGTCGTGCGATTTTCGATTAGCGCGAAAAGTGGGAGGAAATTGAGGCCGTACGGGTGGTGAATTCGGCTTGAGAGAAAACGTATTGAATGTCGAATTTGAGCATTGACTTTCACCTTACCTGGTGTATGAACTTTTTCACCTTTTCTCCCGAAGAACAGGTTTATAATAATTGCTCTGAATTTCTGGTGAGCATTCGATCTACTCTCGACCTAGTGTTTTGCGTCTTTTTAAACCCCGTATACGCGCTGGTGAAATGACTATACTTCACGGAGCGGCAATTCCTTTTGGGGCCTGTTGCATCTAATTAAAAAGCGGCGACTTGTGTTCTTTTGCCTTTGAAGTTGTATTTGCCGAGGCCAATGTCATAGCGTGACAATACGGCTGTTTTTAATTGAGAAAACAGTTCACACATCGGCCGGGAAGAGAATTAGAATTAAAGGCCGCGCCTTTGTACTTTTCCCTAGCGTTTTAATGCACTGCACGTTTGCAAAAAGCTTATCGTGTCATTAGTACACTGTTTCAAGAAATTAAAACCCCTATCGAAATAGCAAAGACAAAGGGATTAAATCATTAATTTATTTACAAAGTTTGTTCGTCTGTCCGTATGTTTGTATATATGTTCTTTGGTTTAAAATTGCGATATCTATGGGGTCATTGAGGTTGAAGTTCAAAGGTCAAATGGCTTACAAAAGAATACTAAAAAAGAAACAGTTTAATAATTATCCATTGGCCTAGACTTTGGGGAGTCACATGGGCATTCAATTTAAGCTATTTCTGTCTGATATCACGTTGCAAATCATGTATGCTATTCTATTAAAACATATTGACAACACTATGATATGATCAAACAATAAATTTGTTTGAGAACATTCTTGAAGAAGTATAGATGATCATCATTTCATATATTCAAACAATTTTTTTATGGAAGTAATAGCTTGGAATATGGAAAGAGGCTAAGGGTCATGGGGTCAAAGTTCAAAGGTCATAATAAGGACTGGTGTAAATCTGAAGTCATGGTTGAATCATGCAATACAATATTTTCTTATAAGTTTCTAGTATTCCTGCTTAGCTATATTTCTTTACATATTTTGTACGGTTGTACTCTCTGCAAAGATTGGAAAGCTGAGGTGTATGTATATATTTTCGACGAAGTTCATAATCAAATAAAAAACAAAAGAAATTTAAATTTATAAATGAAGAAGTCGAAGTAGTCTAGATGAATAGAGCATACAGAGAACGGAACGTATATGGTTGCAGTTAATGCTACATCAATATCCAGGGAAAACAAAACCGCCCTGACCCCTTTCGCTTCGCTGCAAATATTAAATTTCTAAATCGACAAATTGATCTCCGGATGCGAGAATGAAAGCGAGCAAGAGTTAATACAGGTTTACATAGCAAAAGGGCATAGTTTGGCTTACTTATATAATGGGGGAGGGGTGTGGGAGCGTGTGTCTCATTTTTAAGGGGAGGGGGCTTCAATCTTTTTATAGTTATTTCCCTGGTGTTTTTAATTGTTTTTGTAAATTTATTTTAGGGAGGCATCTGACCCCATGTCCCCATCTCTACACCACTCCAAGCTAAACTACTGACTACATGTACTTGCATACATAGGTATTAATGAAAGAAAATTAGAATGCATATTTCTGCTAAGGATTTGCAAGAAAGTAAGTAACAAGGTGTACATGTAGCTCGTTCGATGAGAGTTAATCGTTTAGAAATATTTATTCATGCATAGTCGAGACATGAGCGGTTATTTCAAGTTCAACGAATTGTAGTCATCGTACATCCCTGGATCTCATTTAGAACGTATTGAAAGAAGCGAGATATGATGTATTGTTTCATGGTTTGGTTTTATATAATGAAGGTAATCCTGTATTAACCCCCAGAGTGTAGGGACAAGGGAGACACAATTATTATACATGTATGTATTTGTATCTGATAGCAGATACATGTAGGTCTGCTAATGACAAATTTGTTTGCATGTAAAGTACCATGAATGATACTAGGGGTAGTAGTATCACCAGAGTATGTAAATATCATTTTAATTATGATAATGACTATTTTAATAGATCGAAGATTCTTGATTGTTCATAAGTTCCAACTTCCAAGTAACCAAGATAAATGTTCAATTCTGTGTACATAATGTACTGAACTCTTATGGATATGAAAGGAAAAGATAATGTTAGGCAGTAAGTACAGACAAACGAGTCTGTAGACGGGTTCATTTACAAGTGTAATCTGCTTCCGAGGGATACTAACTAGTGGTCTTTAGAAGAAGGTGGTCTTTATGGCCAAGTGGTTGCTATCTAGACTAGAGCAGGTTTGACTGGACGAGTGCCTCCATTTTAGCAGACCTCACCCAAGTGTAGTATTGTTTTAGACTGAAAATACTAAGAAATCAACTGTCCATTGGTGGCTGGAATCTAATAAGTTATATGGTCAAATTATGATATCATTCTCAATGAAATTAATAATACATTTTTACTGCCATGTGCTGAAATTCATTTGTCAGTGACCTTTGCATAGCAACTGAGCTCCTTTTTTATGGCTTAATTTCATTAAAATGTAACAGTTACAGTTTCCATTGTGCCTTGCAAATAATCAGCAAAGTGCATTATTTTTTCTGAGTGGCCTGAAACACAACTAAACTGTTCCTTTAAGTGTGACTTAAGTGAAATATCGTTCCAGGGCTTTGGGAGGTGCTTGAAAGGGACCTGAATAGACCTATTTGTGATTGGGGGGAACCAGTTGATGTTTTCATTGGTCTCAGAATTTGGGTCAAATTTATTTTTGTTCGCGAGAATGTGATTGGCAAAAGAGCGCGCCGGGCGGGGTCAGGCAAAGGTGGGATCTCGGAGAATAGTCACCTCCGAAAACATGTTTCCCATTTCGCCCTGAGCCACGCAAACTGTGCCATGATGAATAGTAAGAAAGAGAAATTGGTCACGAAATGAAGAAAAAGAGAATCTGGTCGCCCAACCTGGGTATCAAAAAGACTTTCAAAGAGAGGGGGAAAGTAGATTCAGGGTCCATGCATGCCTGGTAGATTGTATGAAGAGAAAGTGGATTGAATAGGGAGAAAGGGAGCAGGAGTTGTGCTCGTGTCAAATTCTCCTTAAATTGTTCTTAACCCTCGCACATTCATGGGATTAACCTGCTAAAGATAACGGAACATGCAGACTGTGTATACAGATGGCTAGAGTTGTATTCAGTGTTTAATAACTGGGGAATATGATGCGATTCAATTATCAAAAGAGAAGTAGGTCTTACCATAATCATACAAATTGTATTTTGCTTAAAACTTTTTGATATTTAAGTGAGGTGGCAAAGTTTACTGAATATCAGCTTTCCTTATTAAGCAGCTGAAGGGTGTCACAAGAAGAATAGAATAACCGCAATTTGAAATCTTGCTTTCATTTGCCAATCGGTTGCAGGTGTTACAAAGTTCTGTTCCTAGTATAGTAATAGATATACTTTTAGGCTACTGACGAAAAGTGCTAAATTGGAAAACGTTGTTTGCCTTGCAATGATTTCAAATTGGATTCTTTTTTATTGATGAACTTCAAATGATATTCAGTTAACGTAAAATTAATGAACAAAATTTGTTAATAGAAAGTTAATGCTAATTAAGTGATTGACTAGATGCAAATTCCAGATTTCAAAACTGGTTCTATTTTGCCTTCATGTAAGTTTGGTGTTAGTGTGCTACTCTGCTTCCAATCACTTGGGGCTCAATATGTATGCTTTCATCCACTTGTATTTCCGATATCTTCCTTAACATTTCAGATTTTTTCTAACGTTTAAATGGGAAGTAAATAATAGTATCTTACATTTGATAGTTAATTCTTGTAAACCATTCATAATTGTTTAAAATTGTAAATCACCCCCCGGAACGAGAAAAAGAAACCATCCCTTTAAAAATTATTTCAGCATCCTGACAAAGGCTGTCGCCCGCTGAAATGAGTGATGAGCCACGTACAATATTTAGATACACTAAAATACCACTTCCCTGGATATACCATGCATTCTGTATAAGCTAGGAGGGTGGGAGTTTAATTAAAGGGACGGAGTTGCAGCTCAGTTTAAGATTTAAAATTTAAGATTTACAATTTGTCGTCTAGTGGTGGCTTGGCTCTCAATAAGTAATCATTATGAGCCCAATTATTTGAATGTCAAAATAATGATAACGGGAGGGGAAATCCTTATTAGTACAATAAAGAAGTACATGTACATAGAGTGTGGCCACTGTAAATTGCATGCTTAGAAGAGGGGCACAATTATTTGACAAAAACATGAGGTAAAATCCCTAGTAGAATAGAAAAATACATAGAATGTGCCCCCAATAATTTGTCTGTGTTTTTTCTGTAGTAACTGTCATTTGTGCCCTGACGAAGATTCTGCTAGGATCGAAAGCTAGGCTGTATACGACTCTCATTTTACCACATTGGCGATTTTTTAGTAGACAAGCAGTTTTCAGCAGTATTTTCCATACCCAATAATTTGTGTTACCCCCTGTTAGTGCGACCACGCTACGCCACTGCATAAATCGCCATACATACACGCAGCTGCCACTTTCCCCCATCATACTCTTACTGAGATCCAACCAGGATGATGATGATGCTGCTGCCGCATCTCTCGGATGCTCCGCGGTAAAGTAATTCGGTGTGGCACCGATGGTTTGGTAGACAGATTATACATTGCTGGCATAGTTTGCTCTGTGCGCTCCCTGAATGAGTGACATGATGGCCTAATCGGGAGGGAGGGCTCAAACATGGCCACCCGCTGGGGTGGCCTTTGTCATGCAGCCACGTTTAAAGGGGCAGGTTAGCGGAAGGAGGTTGCATGTTCCTAGTACATGTACTAGAGAGCCTAGAGGGAATTTACAATCCAGCCATAAGGGCCATCTAGCTCCCATCTCCATTGTTCCAACTAAGGAGTTACTTATAAATACTTATATAGTCACCCCTTTACTTGTTCCTACTGAACTTATTAAACTATATCGTAAATAGATATAATTGTCATAATGCGTAGTCGCATTGCATAAATATATATATTGTGATTTTAATAGTGATTTCTCACATTTCTTCTCTATTTTCTGGTTTATTATGAAAAGTCTGCATTTATAGCTAGTACTAAAGGCATAGCGCCAACAAACAATGTTAACAAATGAATAGTTTACTACTAGTGCATTACATTTTTTTCATTTTTCTGGCAAAAGAAAATTAAGAAATTGTAATCAGCTTTATGCATACTCATCCAACTGAATATATTTTGCATTTTTACAGTATAATTTAAAACACAATTGACTGAGTGATAGTAAAAGTCGCCAAATTACTGCAGACCAATAATGTTCCGTATTGTCTTTAATCAATAATAAGACAATCAAGTTCTAACTACAAGGTATAGTGATATCATATCATACACTAGTATAATTTATAAATTTGTATTTTGCAATGGATATTTTCTATTATGTCCACATGTACACATATATTATATGTATGCAATTTGATTGCTCCTGATATTTGATCTTTTAGCCACAATAATGTAAGCCCACATGATATGAATTAACATCACAAGACTCTGCAAGAAGCGGCCTTCTTCTTATCATCTTTCTCAGAGTTTGAAAGGTCATGCCAAGTCAGGGCGGGGGCAGGAAGGGAAGATATTAATATTGCGTTTTGGGCTTCTTTTCCCATTTTAAAGGGATCTTGTAACATTGTCCAAAATCCACAAAACTTACTCAGAACTCTAGTGGTTCGCTAATATCTTGTTACTACATGTAGATCCCTTTAAACTGCTGTTGAGTTTCCGTTGCCATGAGAAATGTGCACTCGATCTTCGAAAAACAGCATGGTTTTGAATCATACGAGTGAAATAACAATCTGTTTGCTGTCGTAGTCGTAGAATCTCATTTCATCTTCCGAATTCCCAAGGAAGTGAAGGATATATGGAGGACAAGTCTTATTGACTCTGGATGTAATTATTACTAGAATCTGTTTTTGTAATCGCAGGACTACACAAGGTTGTACATATCAGTTGTGACATGTGGTTGTCTGTTGTTCTTGCTACAATATGATATGGTGGTGCTTGTTGGCTTGTACAATGGTAACAATATCAATACTTGAATGCACTGTGCATATAATATATTTCAAATTTGTATCATGGAGAGAAATCCTCTCATTATTACATTGTCGCTGTACCATTTTTTTTTTGTTTACACATAATTGTGTACATTTTTATTATATTGTAAACATTTTAAAGCTATACATGTAGGTTTAGGGTTAGAATTTGGCAATGGATTTATCTTTAAATATGTTTTGTTTAAATATCAATTAACTTTAAAGCGGATAATGGTATTGAACTGAATTGAAACAATATAATTGACAATACAAATAATATATATATTTTTTCATGAATAGTAAAGTAGTGGCCTTAAACTTGGAATCTGGTGGCCCCCTCCAAAACAATAAAATAACAAACAAACAAAAGTTTTGTATGGTAGCTCATTCCCGCAAGTACATGTGAAAATTGGATCAATGAAATTCTGGTGGACCGAAGCAAATTTAAGTGGCCCTGGGCCAGTGGGCCAGTGCTAATTTCCAGCCCTGACTATACCTTTAACTGTGTGGTTATATATAGGGCAATGCAGTAGTGAGATGAAGGGCCCACAGATGTTAAATCAATCATTCAATTTCTCATTTTTTGTCAGTCAAGTTTGGAGTGGAAATTGGCCCTTTTTTCAACCCCCCAAGAGGAGCACAAAGGTCTTCTCTGTGTAGACACCTCATCATCTATAGGTACACCCATGACCTCGCTCATTGATGAATGAAAGTCATTTGAGGTCAAACAATCTAAGGAAGATTGATTGAAGATCCACCTCGTGTCTTCCCCCCCCCCTATTTTTACCTTCCTGGCTCTAAACATGGTTAAAAACACACGCTTACACACCTTAAATCACACTGTCAAGTGTCAAACCTGTATTAATATTAGCAGCCACCTGTCTATAGCAGCCAACCAACCAACCAACCTGAGTGGCCACTCAGAGTGACCCCCTGCAGAGAAAACAATATTGTACCTGTCTGAAGAGGTCACCTTTCTACAGTGGTTACTTTTCTTGTTTCTCTTAGCTGGGTCATTGTACACTGGTTTGACTGTACAGTTTAAATCCAATGATTCCAATCACACCCCTACAGAAATCTAAGTGTGTCGCAAGCTACATGTAGCAGCAACGTTGATAGGCAAAGTCGCAACGTTGATAGGCAAAGTCTGCTGAAATTACCGACAAGTGCCGGGTTTTGCTATAGCGGGTCACATATGATGACCTTGCTGATGGATCATTTCAAGTCATTTGAGGTCATACAATATGTGAAGAAATGAGAGACAAGACACCTTGCATTCAAATCTTCCTCTTTTCCCATGGCTCTTTACTCTATCTCCACAGTCATTAACTTGAGATAAACAGTCATCTCAGTTAGTAGTTTTTATCTTCTTCTTCTAGTTATTCTGCTCATGAGCAGGTCTTTAACAACATCACACCTCTCTTCGCATTGCCCTTCTTTTAAAGTTTTCATATGGGTCATTCTCAGTTAGTGTCCATCAACATGATGCGTTTTTATCTAACCACCAAATAATGTTCCTGACATTTTCTGTGCACTTGGCCTCATATTCCTGTATAATATTTCACTTCATTCATTGATCAAGTGGAGTCATTTGAGGTCAAGCTATGTGCGAAGAGAGAAAAGCCCTCTTGCATTTAGCTCTTCCTCTTTTCCCATGGTTTTTTCACTTATCTCCCTCGGTCATTACAATTTCAGAAACAGATACGAAAAGTTTCTTTAATAGTTTTCATTTAACCACAAATTATGTATCTGTGTGTGCAGCCTACCCCATCGTCAGAAGATGAATTCAATAAAATCAATAAAATAAAGTCATTTGAAGTCAAACGAGATAGAAGAAGAAGGTGCAGTGTGTACTTATGAAGATCTAACTCTTTTCCCACACATGGCTCATATTCAGTATTTCCCTTGCGGCTTGGCTTGTTAGGTCCAGAAAAAGATTGAAAAGTTCCCACTTTTTGATAATTTATATGATCCAACCACAAATTTTATATCTGTGCAAAGTGTCTCATCAAGAAATTATAAGAAATGACCTCAGTTATCAATTTAAACTGAAGTCACTTGAGGTCAAACAGGAGGGGAAGAAAGGCTGGGAAGTCAGAAATGCATCTCACACATGTGTATCATCTTCCTCTTTTCTCACATTGGCTCATATTCATTATCTCCCTTGTCCGGTCCAGAAAAAGACTTAAAATGTTGGTAGATTTTATCCAACCACAAATTATGTTTCATGCAGAGTGCCTTATCATCAGCCCTTGTGACCTCGGTTGTTCATTAAGTAATGTAGATTTGTTTGATATTAATCGAGATGAGAAGAAGAAAAAATGTGAGAAAAAGGGGAACCACCTTGCATGGGGCCCATATTAGGGTCAGACACAGTGATGTAGCATGGTCCAACTCACTTTGAGTAATACATGTACACTCTTTGTAATTATTCTTTATATTTTCAAATGTTTAACCTCAATGGTGTTGTTTGTTTGTTTGGTTGTTGTTGTTGTTTTTGTTTTTTTGGGGGGGGCATTTGCAAACAACTGCAGAGTTCTGTTTTTGAGCAATGTGCTTCAATACTTACATGAATTTGATAAGACCACGGTCAGCTATCCCCATTAACCATGTTTAGGTTATCAAGATTAAAGTTCAGTGCCTATAGAGATTTATAGCCATTCCAATCCAAGCATGTTCATTTTGAGAGTTGTATTATAAAAAGGTAGTTACAGGTTATATTTCATTGATGAGTGTGTGTACTATTGGTAGTGGTGGTGGTGGTGGTGGTGGTGGTGGGGGGGGGGGGGGGGAGCAGATCTGGTCTTTCATTGAATGTCTCTTTCTTGAACCCTCCAACCCTTTTCATCCAAGTTTGACTTGGTACAACACCCTCCGAAAAATACAGTCAATTAGGGGGTCTATAGAACTGAGAAGGTAGAAACCGCTAGGGTGCTCATTCAAGTGGCATGTATCAGAATATCGGAAAAGACTTTGCACAAGAGGGGAAAATCTGAGAATACTTCGCACAAGAAGATGCCCTGCTGTTTTAGGAAGAAAAGAAGTTTATCTTAGTCCTAAGCAAACTGCGGGCGGCTAACTAGGATTGTTGTTACTCGATTGTCGGGGTGAATGGCGAGGGAGCGCTTAAAGTGCAGCTCCCCGTATTTGCTCGCAAACAATATTGCTTTGTCAGCGTCTAATTGAATCCAGATAGATTGTTAAGTGCTGTATACAGTCGGGTGTTGGGACTGTCGGTTAGTCCCCACACGTAAATGTGAAAAGACACTGAACCCAGTGGGTTTGATGACAGAATGATTCATTCTCATAATATGCTGCTTTTTTGGTGACGGGTTGTGGCGATGGTCCCACGTTAAATGCAAATGTAAGACATTTAGCAAGGCATGGAATCCACCGTTTCCCCAGTTGGTCCGATCGATTCGAAATGTAAAATTAAGACTTTACTAATTTTGGTAGCCCCCAAACAAAGAACTTCCAAAGAAGGAAGATCCCTCTCTCTTCACCTCGTGCGCGTGCGCGGCAAAACTTCAATCGTTTTCCTGACATAAAAGAAAATCATTAAAATCATTAAGTTTGGTTGTCTCGTTAGACAAGTTCATTGTGAGATATACTTGTACGGCCATAACGTCTTTATCAAATTAGTATTGCTCGTATAGTAATAAATGCAGTCAATGTTCCTAGTAAGTACAGGTATGTAGCTGGGGGCATACTGTAGATATCAATCCTCAATTTAGAGCTGATGTTTAGCCAAGATACCCCGTGTTCACATATAGCTAGTCAGGAGCTGATTCTTTAGTCAGCTCTCGACTAGCTATACGACGGAAATTGTGTGTCTGAACGCTCACTAACGAAACGTCGTGTAAAGAATCATGATTAACGAAACGAGGGTTTGAGCATCGTTTCGTACGAGAGCTGACTAAAGTATCACGCTTGTTTTGTGTGTGAACGCCCGGTTGATTCGCTAATCATGATTCGCTATACGACACTCGTATAACTGGGCGTGGCTTAACGTGACAGCAGACAGAAAAAAAGACAGCACACTGCGCACTTATACAATGTTTCGTGCAGCTGAATGCCAGCTGTTTTGGGATCTTGTTTTTGTGTGTGTGAACGCTCGTTAGTTTGGTTAATCATGATTCTTTATACGACGTTTCGTTAATCATGATTCTTTATACAACGTTTCGGGATGAAAAATGTTTGTGTGTGAACACGCTGATAGAGTGATAGGCTGAGAAGGATACTCAATCCCTCTCGGCTCATGGTATCAAACTAGAGATCTAGGTTAAAGAACATTTGTTAGCCCTACATCAAGGAGTATTTTATTCAACCATTGCATTCTAAATCTTCAAATATCTGTGCATGTTTTTGTACATGGTACCCCAAGGTCCACATTCGTGAAAAGTTGAAAACCGTGCCAGCTTTGTAGTTCTCTTTTGGACGATCAGGCTTAGCATGAATCCTACCATAGGCTTAGTAAGCAACACATGTGTATCTTAGCTGCCAACTATGTTTATCTGGGTAAGCCTCTGTTACCTGCTAAAGGACTACATCATGTACTTGTCTAACAATTGGATTGTCCGAAAGCAAACCAGCTAAACTTTTTGGCAATATTGTGCAATATTAGGAAAAATGTCATAACTTCATTGATTTCAGAATGATCCAATGTAATCAACATTGTTTGAATTTAATATTTTTTCCGTATACTCGCATGGGAGTATTCCCCTTTCACCATTATTTATGCGTGCTAGCTGCAATGATAGATACCTACATGTGCTTTTTATTAATCACATGGAGATTTTCAAGATCTATGCCCTCACATATTTTCTTGTTCTCTTTCTTTCTTCTTCAACTATTTGATTTAAACTTTTGACTTCTGAACATAGCTATATAATCCAAGCCTCCTTCTTACTTAACTTGTTTTTATCTTAGTAACCTTAGTAACATCGTTAAAATCCACACAATTGACTATTGTCCAGAGAAGCATGGAACAGGTTTTCGTTTTTCCCCAATTTCTCCTCCGTTATGAAGATATTCATGATTAAGGTGTTTTGATTTTAAAATCTCTAGTGGAGATTGTCAACTGTGTACAAAGTCAGTGCAATGAGTGGGCGAATATCACTGTGCATATTTGCTTATTAATCAGTCATACTGTAGAACACCATCGTCAAGCACCCCCCAAGCACCTTTACGCATCTTGCTTTTAAAGAGCGCCCGCTCTCTGTCCAAAAGGGAAACATTAATCAAGAATGCAAATAATGGTGAGGAATATTCATGAGGATAATAATGGAGGTGAATCTCATGGAAACGTCACCTAAAAGCAACATGCGTATAGGTCAGTTTGTGAGCATGTCAACATTGAAGTTACTAGATCCCTTTAAGCCTTTTTCCATGTGTAAAATTAAAGAATGTTTTGATTGAAGATGATGATATGGTCAATGAACCCCACTCTTCAGCTTATGGGTCATCAGCCAATAATTACTCATCTTATTAACCTCGGAGGAGTTAAAGGCTCCTATTCACTGGTGTAGGAAGCCGATTGTACCATGGGTACAATAATTGTTTGCGAGACTACTCTTGTACTATTTTTATGGTTATTGGATAGGTTCTCAGTTGGCGATTCTTCAATAGGCAGCTCACTTTTATGACCCGGGGGTTATGCGACAGATAATGATGAGTTTTAGAATGGGATTATCTGTAAGTACATTGTACACTGGTTATAGCTATAAGTTTGATTCTTTCCCTTAGCAATCATAATCTTTCCTATTACCGTAAACAGTGGGTTGACTTGTTTGAATCATGCACTGAAAGATGGTTAGTGATAACCATGCTGGATCAATCACATTTTCACCCATTCAAGCCTGTTAACCCGTTCACTACGAGATTCTAAAATCCCCATAGACTTGTACATAGCACACCCGGTTCCCATAAGCAACGGGTTAAGAGTTTTGTATAAAATACAGTCTTGGTGTTTTTAGGACCGTCTGAATGGGATTCTTCTTCTTTGTTTGCAAGTTTGACCTCAAATTCTAGGTTAAGAACTCTGGACAGTCACCCCCAAAGTCTGACTGAATTCCATACAAGTTCAGCAATGACAGAATGGAATCCCCTTGATTCATCAAATAGTTTAACTATTAGCCCCACAGTCAAAAAATTGTGGTGAAACCTGTCTGGGCTAACACAATCAACTATTATTGATATTGAAAAGGTTTGCATAATGAAGAGTTTTACATGTCTCTCAATCGCGAAAATATTTGATATCCTCCTGATTTGTCAAATAGATAACCCGTTTGTGTTAGCCAAAGACAGCCAAAGGATTGCGGTCATACTCTGTCTATTGTTTGTTACAAAACCCCTTTTTGGGAAAAAATTAATGGTTTAGATGTCTTACACTCAGTCATGAAGTTGGTTCAGAAATCACACAAAAAAAAAAAATCCACAAATTTTCAATTCTCTGATGCTTGCTTGTGGCAAATTTGATTCAATTGTTCCCAATCGTGTAAGCTCTATTTCTATGAATGCATTGGAGATGGTCTGAAATATTGTATTATCAGAGTGGGGGACGTTTTGTCTTTCAACTTCGTATCGTGGGCCGTACTCTCATTTGTCATGCCTTAGATGACAATTTTTCATATCAAGTTGAAAGAAATAAGATAAGTAATCTCTGCGCAGGCCAGGCGCCAGGTTTGAATTCTTTTCACCACCGCCAATGGTTACAGTTGAACTTGTGATTAATTTTTGTCTATTTAAGTTATTTCTGTTGAGGAGAGGACAAAATTACAGCAGGTTCATGACATGGAATACACTTATTGTTTCTTAGCGAATTATAAGTGTCCCACATGTGTGTGTGCATTCAGGATTTGTTGTTTTAATAAACATAATTTAATTATTGTAAGAATGTTCTGCTCATTAAAAGAAAAAAACTTGGGGACTCGGGGCGATTTACCCCAAGCTGAAATGCCTGAAAGTGCCCAAGGCTGTAAATTTGGATCAAATTTAATGCAAACTAAATTGCACAGTGCTATTTGTATGTACATTTACATATTAACGCAATGTTTGGAAAATAGCACCCCCATAATGAGATATTCTGGTGCTGGCAACAAAATATTGCTATTAAATAATCAAAGATTTTAGACCATTTCCCCAGAGGACTACCTATCTACATTGCCTTTAGACCTAGACTAATAAAGTATGCCCTCATGTTAAACCCTCCCAAGATTTCAATAAGAGGCAAGATGCATGTTACCATAGTGAACCTGGGCAAACCTGGGTCAGGTAACAAATATTGGGGGACATTTTTCAATGATGCCATTTAACTTCTAAAGGAGTATAGAGGAGTAGCAAGGAGGGGGGGGGGGGGGGGGGGGGGCAAGGGATAGGGGTTAGCCATTGAGGGGGGGGGGAAGGGCAGTTGTTACCTATGTTGGTATTCTCGCTCCTCTCTGCCCCACCCACAAATGTATAGGGACCAAACTTAAACAATAATTATGTGATGACATATTTAATCGTTGCAGTTGGTTGCCCCTCCCCCCTCCCCCCCCCCCCCTCATGGGAAATATATGCCCTGCAATGTGCCCCCCCCCCCCCTCAGGAAGGAACAGCCCTTCGATGGCACTAATTTCGTATGGAGGCAAACCCTTCACCCCTTTAACAGTGAAGAGGAGGTCGTTGTAGGGGATTAGAAGGGATGGGGGTTCGATGGGTGCAAGCTTTTGTTTTCTTTGTCGGGGAATGATGTCTTTATTGGGTGCTCAGGTCCCGTTTTATGTCGGGAAAAACGATTGAAGTTTTGCCGCGCACGAGGTGAAGAGAGAGGGATCTTCCTTCTTTGGAAGCCTTTGTAATGGTTTAGACTTTAGATAATAAAACGCGCATCAGATTATGGGGATGGTGCATTCCGGCCACAGGGGTGGTTTCAGGCATAAACTAACTTTCAAAATTCACATTTCATTTAATTGAGATCATACTTTTAAAATTATATGTTACATTAGGTTTTGCGTGTTTTGTATACATTTATGTCTAGTCAGATGTATTGTTAATGGTAGTTGGTACATAAACTTTTAGTTTTTATAAAACCCCAAAGACATTTATGGCAGTCATAATTTTGTATTTAAAGGGGTAGTTTAGTTTTGGTAAGGCTGAACTTGAGTACCCCAAACCGGGACAGTAACATTATAAACTAATAGTTATTACTCCACCATGCTCGAAAGGTATACAAAATTACAAACGACTATGTAAAACACCCGTTATCATTCAAAAAGGGCCATTAAAACACAAGAGGGCGCTCTCTAAAGAGGCATTGGTTTAAACCATTTTTCATACAAAATTATGCATGTGGTCTTTTATTGATATAATGATTAGGTAGATAGATCATCATCAACTATTTAAAAAACGCTTTAGAAAATTTTTGAAAAGTGTAAGCATTTTTTGTATTTTTTGAAAAAATCATCTAATTATTTGGGCCCCAAATAATTATAAGATCAGATATATTTATTGATATCTCAGCCGTTTCTGAACCGATTTTGACCAAATAAAGTTTATTCTGCCATTAAAATTGCATGTTCTCTCAAATTCGACACTCAGTTTTTCATTACCTCACAAACAAATAGTGATGTGCAGCGCCCTCTCTACCAAAACTAAACTACCCCTTTAAGTTTCATTAGGGTATATGTGTTTTGAATTCTTAGTACTTTATAGATACTTTTAGTTTAATAACACATGGGAAATGTCATGGGTGGCACATGTATGCATAAAAATTAATACAATCCAAGCAGTTTATGGAGCTCAGAACCTTTTTATACTGTAAGTTGAATGGGATAACATAATATGCAGACTGTATAATAATGTACCTGGTTAAAACTTATGGTTTTATTTAGCATCATACTACCACTTTTCTGTTAAAAGTAGTTGTATGACTTCTCTCAAGGTTGTTAAAATGTACACTTTGTTTATATTTTGTCTTTAATTTGAACTTTTTCTTTCAAGACAGTTCTCATGCGTTCCATCTCTTATGTTTTTAAATTTCTGTTTTGGATTTGGTAGGATGTGTATTATACATGTATATCCACTCCAGCCCAAGGTTTTTTTTTCTGGGGGGGGGGGGGGGGGCAGACCTGAAAGGTTTAACCCATTGAAAACTATTTGATTTGTGTATAACATGTATTATCAATTTATACCACAGCTCAAATTTGTTTAGACTGGTTAACCAGCTTCTCCTGTTTATCATGTCATGTGCCACTGATGATGATGTCTCGTGGGCTGAGTGGGGAAGAATGTCTTGCTCTTGACAAAAGTTATTTTTGCACTGGTCAAGTTAGTTCCTGTTTTTATGATAACATGTGCACAGGGCATTCAGGGCAAATTTTCATGGGGGGGGGGGGGGGGGGTCAGGGGAGAGCACTGGGGTTTCTGTGGTAAATGTCATCCTTCCTGCATTTTATCCTATGAGCAAACAAAAAAGTAAGAACCCCTTGCTGCCTTAATATGAGGTACTCTTTCTCTGAATATTTGGATTTCCAAAGCTCTGCCTGGGTTGGTAGTGAGGGTGAGGGAGGGGGAGAGGGAGGGGGAGTGCTGCAGCTCCCCCAGTCCCCCCTCTTTAACTTGTTCTTTATGTTCTTTGTCTGAATATTGGACATTTAAAAAAACTCCCTGGAATGTGTGTGGGGGGGGGGGGGGGGGGGGGGGTGCACTACTGCTCCCCTAGTTCCCCCTCTCACATGCGCCTATGAACATGTGTGTAGGGCTATGTGACGGTTGTCATTGGTCGTTATTTGATGATGGAAGGGATGGGTCAGATTGTCAGGATAGCATCTTTGTTATCATCTAATACTTCCTGTGCTCCTGTCGGAGTGAGAGATAGAGGGTCCAGCTGACGATCTAGCCACTCTTTACCCGTCCAGTGCCGGTCCTAAAAATATAATAGATGTGGTCTACGGAGAGTGCTTTTTATACCAAACTTTAAATTAATTTCATTAGGTTAATTAATTTGGGACCGGTCCCAAAAATATTTGGGCTTGGGTCTATGGAAAATGCTTGTTATACCAAAATCACATAGTCTTGAACGTAATCTTGACATTTCAGGACGTTAATGCAAGCTAGCTTTAAAAAGTATTCCTTTGAAAATTTGAATCAGACGTTTTTCCCTACCCTTTTGCACATGAATTAGGTAAAAACCCTTTGTGTTTGTTTCACTTTTTACTCTTGTTTTGTTTAAGTTTTGTTGAATTTCTTCAAATCCTGTTCTACTTGCATTATGATGGTTTCCCAAGGTCTTTGAAATCATCTGAAAATTTGTCTACATACGTAGTTCCAAAGTATGGGATATTTGTAGTGCTGTAACCGATCATCGGATCGGCATGCCGATCACGATCCGATCATACATGATCGGACCGTTTTTGCCGATTTCCGATCATGCAGAAAAAATCGGAAGATCGGATCGGCAAAAAAAAAAAAAAAAAAAAAAAATCTGTTTTTTTTTCTTTGGAAAATGATCCCAAAAAACATATTTTGGGAATATAAATGAATACCAAAGCAACATATATCCATATTAATAAGCCCAAGGTAATCTTGTATGGGTATGCTTTCATTTAAAACTGATTACCTCTCCTTTTACAAAATGATTCGCGCCGATTTTGAGCTTAGTCCCATGTGTTTCTGAAAGGTTACGCCAAATTAATCACATGGGACTAAGCTCAAAATCGGCGTGAGTAATTTTGTAAAAGAAGAGGTAATCAGTTTGAAATGAAAGCATACCCGTACAAGATTACCTTGGGCTTATTAATATGGATATATGTTGCTTTGGTATTCATTTATATTCCCAAATTGTGTTTTTTGGGGATCATTTTCCAAAGAAAAAAAAACGATTTTTTTTTTTTTTTTTTTTTTTTTTTTTTTTTTTTTTTTTTTATAGCCGATCATCCGATCCCGATCATCGATCCGATTACGAAGATCGATAACATTTTGCCGATCCGATCAAACGATCCGATCATCAAGGTCAGTTACAGCACTAGATATTTGTCCATATTCCATAAGTACATAAGTAGATTACATAGTAAGTAGAGTGCATTCTAATATTCTGTAGCTCTTAGCTGACCAGCTTGTGGGCTAATAGTAATCTTTGCAATATAGTCAGATTTGTCTACATGTATGATTCAAACATTTTGGCTATTTTTAAATTTATAAACACAAGGAAGAGTGTGCAGTATCATAAAGTAAACTCCAATATTATTTGGCTTTTAGGCTGAACCTATTTTGAGCTGGAATGCATTTTTGATCTCTTTCCAGTTTCGTCTGATTGGTGATTTGTCTGCATCTTTACTTCCAAAATATGGGCTACTTATCCATTTAGGTATATACAAGTTGAGTCAAAAGCTGGAAGATCAACAATCCAACAAACAAACATCTCCCAAATCGCCCGACACATGTTCGACTTCATTTTCCCAATAACAGCATTACAGGATCCATTTGGGTGATCAATTGAATTTATTCCTCCTCTTGTCCCCAGTAATGCACTCAATTCAATTTAGATTTTCCCCGTAACAACAACGGCTGACTTAAGATTCCGATGGCATTCATGTCTTCCGCTCTCTCTCGTGTGAGTCGTCGGAGTCGGAGACGGAGACGGGAGGTCGTTAGAGTGACTGTTGCGCGTACCGGCCAATTTGGGATGCGTGATCGGACGAGCGAGGGAGACATCGTGATGCCATCTCACCTTAATTTATTCATTCCGATTCCACTTTTGCTAATGACACGCTTTTCGTTATCAGGCCTTTTAAACTCTGGTTCAGACGCTACAAATATATCTCATTTATGTTCAGATACAGATATGTATATCTTGTTGCTTTTTACGTTATCTGATCCCATTACCTTGGTAATGGCAGTAGTTAGGTAATTATCGTTAAGTGAAAAAGTACTTAAGATATTCTTTGAGATGTCACGTTAGGTCGTTATCATTAAGTGAAAAATACTTAAGATTGCCGGACATATTCTTTTAGATGTCACATTCGGTTGTTATCATTAAGTGAAATGTACTTAAGATGGCAGTCTTTGAGATATGGTATGACAAATAAACAAGTAATGCTGAACACCGGAAATGGAAGACAAATTGGAAGATTCTTTACCCATTGCTATGGATAAACAAGGTTCAATTCATTTACATTCATCCAATCATTACATCATTACAGTAAATGGAAATTTACTTCAAATATCATTGTTTTATACACATCACTTTAGGTTGTTATCGTTAAAAGTGAAAATATACATGAGATGTTATTCCATTAGATGCAGTATGAGTAATTAACAGGAAATACTCAATACTGGATTGCGATAGATGGGAAGTGGAAGATAAATTGAAGGTTGTATTAAACAAGGTTGCAATATATTTACTTTCTTCCAATCATTACATTATGATCATATCAAATGAAAATGTACTTCAATTATAATTGTTTTTATACTTCACTTAAGTTTGCTATCATGAAGTGAAAACATACTCAAGATGTTATTCCTTTAGATACTGTAAGAGTAATTAACAGGAGATACGCAACACTGGATCGCGAGGGATTGTAAATGGAAGATGAATTGAAGGTTACGAACTCATCACAACTGGTAAACAAGGTTGCTGTTTGTTTATACATTGAAAATCATTGTTGAAACATTAATTTATTCATGATTGTGTAGCAGAATATAATCATGCCTTCCTGACTTTTTAAAAATAATTGTTATGAATATGGACTTTCTGGGAAACATCATTAATATAATGAAGTTGCAATGAGACATGCCTCCTTTGAATATTTAATTACTTGATTGGAATAATGAATTAATACAATTTGTTAATGCGTATTGTATTTGAAGGTCAGCCATCCATTCAATCAGTCCTCCTTTTAGCATTAAGACAAGCTGTGAATGTGAATGAAAAGGATCTAAATTATAATCTCTGTATTTATCGTAAGAAGCTTTTTTATAATCTTATTAATTTCCCGTGTTTGACAGTTCATGTAAAAGTACATGTATATAATTGTATGAAACAAATATAAGAAGGACTGTTTGATATGTTATTGGAATGAATTTATATGTATAATGTATTTAAAGATATAATTTCCATTAAGAACAGGAATAGTTTCAAAGTCACATGTACATATGTAATACTATTGGCATGTAATAAACTTGGACACACAAAATGAACTCCTGTATGTGAATTTAGTGTCACTTTTTTGCATAAATTTGGTATACCGGTATATATATTGTGAAGTAAAAAAGCTCTTTGGAACATCAGGGCCCCGTTGCAGAAAGAGATACAATCATCGATTCTAAGTTACAATTGATTGTAAGTCAGAACATTTGCGCTTTTCAACCAATCAGATTTGCGCATTTAGAACACGTGATCTGACTTACAGTTAATCGTAAGTTACAATCGATTGTATCTCTTTCTGCAACGGGGCCCAAATTGCCTTTTCATCATCATATTTTATTTGTAGTCCTGATCCTTTGTCTTTGAGAGTTTGGGTACAAAATTACATGAATAAGAAAACCAGCAAATAGGACTGCAATGCATGTAATGTACATAACAAGTGTACATATATGAAGGAAATGTGAATAGTATTTTGAATGGTGGAAAATGTTGAAATTTTTGCCGTATTCCATTGACGACGGATCAATATCACAAGTACCAGGCTACCAGTCTTTATCTCGTAAACCGCACTGTGTTATAATGCAGAGTGACAGAGTGATTGATTCCTCACAACAAACCAAATCTCCCCCCAGTCCCGCCTCTACAACAACCCTCGAAATAGTCACCCCCTCAAACACGCTTCTCTTGAAAATCAAATTCCATATTTCTTTGACACGTTCGCATTACATTTGATAATTTTCAGTTTTTGAAACCATACATAGCGCCATTATTCCTTGCATGTACCATGTACATATTTCACTATTTGGATTTTGAAATAATGGTGCCATATTTCTTTGAAATGCATGCATGCAGTTTGTTTTGTTTTGTTTTTTCTTTTTGAAATGATAGTCCCATAAATCCAGTGGCATAGCACAGCCAGACAGATTGGGGGGGGGGGGGGGGGGGGCTCACATTTTTAGGGGTGCACACCTTATGTTTTTAATTTTAATTTTTAAAAAAGATTTCCCCCTTAAATGTTTGTTGTTTCTTTATTGTTATTGTCAAATTATGGTGGGGGGGGGGGGGGGGCACATGTCCCCAGTTGCCCCTCCCCTGTAGCTACTCTGCATACAACTTTGATATAGTGTGTATTTTTTGATGTAATCATAGTGTGCCAGAAATACTTGACATGTAACAAGTAAATGTATGTATGTAGTGTTTTTCTTTCATGAAATCGGACTGCCATAACTCAACAATTTACATACCTACATGTAGATATTTTGTTGGTCCCTTTTGTACACGTCTGCCTCCCCTAGGGGCATGCAGCATGCCCCACTAGGGTTACTGTACTGTGTATAATGAGGAGTTGTAGACCACAGAGGCAAGAGGCGTGGGTAGGGCCAACCCATAACACGAGCAGGGGGGTGTTTCACTAAACACTAAAATTGATTCTAGGATCGATTCAATAGGACAATTATCGCATAAAATGATGCTAAAAGTCAAAGGAGGGGTGGGTGCGCAAGCTTGTGCCAAAAATGTAACCAAAAAACCCCCAAACATAGTTTTTTGTTTATATCAATAGTTATCTCCCATGTTGGGGGGGGGGGGGGGGGGGGGAGGAGTAATTGCGGATATGTAGATTCCTTCTTCATAGTTCTTCTCAAAAATAAAATGTTGCAAAGACTACACAAACCCGTTTCCCTCATCTATACACTCCTGTATGTATCCCTTTCAACAGTTCTTCTAAGAACTACTTCACGGTATTACCAGAAACTTCACCTACTGCTCCAGAAAATCTTTGATGTTGACGTTTGAATTATCCAAATTAACATATATTTCGCTCGGAAATCGTATCCTCATGTACATATTTGGCACAGAAACTCTATCTCCGTGTGGACAATTAGCACAGTAACTGGATCCGCATTTACATATTTAGCATAGAAACTGTATCTCAAATTCAATACAACTTCTCGTAAAGTGAATTCGGTCTCATTTTTAACCCTTTTTTTATATATCAAGTTTCCAATTTGTGTGAAAGGACGTGCATACACTGAGTGCTAATTTACCTCATCTTGTTAAGTGAATCAAACCTTTTCTCGACGACGATCAAATGTCCGTTGTTTGTGGCTGAAATAGTATACGTGCAGGAATGGCTTTAAAATTTAACCCATTCAGGACTGGTCCCGAAAACACTCTGCCCGGGGTCTATGGAGAATACATGTTGTGTCAATATCAAACGGTCTTGAATAAGTTAAAAAATTAATGAATTTAAAACTAGGACTACTACTGACGCAGGTCGCATGTTTTTCTTTTTATTCAATGCGTTTTGTCCCTTTTTATAAGAATCGTGATATTGCGCCAAAATGTAGAATCTTGATAGAAACTTGTATAATTTGATGAAATCTGATACTTTTTGGAAAAAGCACAAGAGAGCCAGTGGTACGCATACAGCATGAATAAAGAACAGAATAGAAAAATGATTCCTGCTTTTAGAACTTGTCACGTTAAGTAAAATATCCATATAAAAGTTTATATTCGTAGAAATGCAAAAGAAACAAATGAAATTTTGGTCTATTCAGATATTCCCTTGTGACTGCTTCAGGATCAAGTTTGAATAAGGATTGTACTACAATTTCATCTTTATCAGGATTTCAAAATAAAAATCTTGAAAAAAAAAAACTTTTTGCACACAGCTTTTTGAAGTTGTCATTCAATATAATACAGCAGCTTTATATTTAAAAGGTCACTTTTTAAATAGCCATACATTTGAATTTCATCTGTAAATAGGCCTAGTGGGATTTCGCAAAGATTTTATTTTGTGTAAATGTTCATTCACCGATTTTGCAGTTGTCATTCAATATTATGAGGGCTCGCATGTCTCCGGGCAATAGTAAAGAATTTTACTTTTGTGAGCCCTGGCCCACTTGTAACTGTCCCTTTTCTCCCTTTCCTTCATTTTCTTTATTGACTGTTTGTATTTTGTATTTTGTATACTCTGTATTTGTTTGATTTTTGGCCGAATAAATAATAATAATAATTAACTAGAACTTTATATTTCTTCATTGAAGCCCCCACGCTCTTAAGTTTTAAGAATAAACAAAACCGGCTTATGAAAATGGGCACAAATGGGCCCCCCCCCAAAAAAAACCTGCTACACCTAGCTATCAACATCCGCAAAAGATGGAGAGGTGTGGCATTCAAGTATGTTCTTCTGACTCATACTGTAAAGTAGCACCTGCTGGAATGCTCCCCAGGGAGTGAAGAGAGTGCAAAATAAGTGCTGGATTGATTGTGTGTGTGTGTATGACTGTATCCGATGTTGAGGTAATGATAGTAGACGCAGGTCCCTCTGGGAGAACAGTGCAACAGCACTCAAAGGGCTAACTTGGTTTAACAAAACTTATTATTAATTCAAGAATACATTCTAAATCATATTTTCTTATTTTTTCTCATTCCCCCCTCTTCCTTATCCTGCAGGAGGTCTTTGCTCTGAATCGGACGTTGTTTCGGCAGGAGAACTTACGGGCAGGCACCGTTAGGGAAGCGTATACAAAAGAGGACTTGATATGGCATTATAACTGTGGCGATTTAAACTCGGTCATTTTCAACCAAGACACAGCTCAGGTGAGAAAATCTTGTTTGTATAAAAATTGAAATTTAACAAATCTTTGTGGTCAATGTAAACCTACACCAAGAATTTTCTTCTTATGAGTAAATGTATATGGAGCAATATGAAAGTAAAAATTGATATAGCATTATAACTATGGCGATTTAAACTCTGTCACTTTCAACAGGTAAATTTTTAAATTTTTTTTATTAACAACTTTTTCTTTTACTTTTTGTGGTCCTTTTATCCCTACACCAAGAATTGTATTCAAAGGCCAGATCTATATAATAAATATGCACAGCAGTCTTAAAAAAACACTTAATATGGTATTATAACTATAAATGCTAATTTTTAAAGTACACAAACAAAGTAATAGTTTGTTGAAAGCAACTTAAAAACCCAATAGTTGATACACATTTGTCATCAGATAAATATTTACACACAACAAAAATTATTAGAAAATAAAATCAAGAAGAAGAGTCAAAATCGGTCACCTGCCTATCTATTGATGCCGGTTAGGTTGATTTCAGGAAGTAAAGGAGTGAAATATATGATACAGTGAGAGATCATTAATCACTCATAGTGACTTTGTGACATCAAAGGCATGGTAATTCATTATGAACCATTCTTCAAAAAGATGCAAGTTAAAATCCTAACTGTTCATGCTGCCGATGTTGTAAACCTATGATTAATATCCGCAATGCACTATAGTATTAACCATACTGGTGTAACCTTCTCGATTCCTGTGGTTGCATTTCATGTGTATAACCTCAACGAGCTTTTAATTACTCGGTACTCAAAGATTTAATAATAGTTATCGCTATTGATGATATAAACCTGCAGATTTTGTTCACTTTTTGGCTTTCATGCAAAGTTCAACCAACTCCCTAATAACATTTAGCATTTCTTTAACATCCCGAGACACAAAAGAGTTTCGCTGTGAATGGAAAGAGAGAGACGTGACCGCATTGTTGTGTAGAGGCGGTTCCGCAAGCTTCCGTTTTGAAAGGAAGAAAGGCGTGGATCGGCTGTTAAGGTTTACCCGCCGCCACTAAACAGCAATTACGGGCCTCATTTATCAGCCCGGGCTCTAATACAGTCGTTATTGTAGTATGATGGGCTGTCAGTCTTTCAATTCAATTCAACATATCTATTTGGTCACAGTGCACTCTGATGATATGATTATGAGCAGCTAAACAGTTGCAGTATATTAGATTAATTTTCAAAGTAAAAAAAAAAAAAAAATGATGTATATTTTTGGGGGTGAAATATTATGTCATAGTGCACTCTGAGGATAATGATTTAGGGCAACTAAAGATTCACAGTATATAAAGATTAATCTTTAAATAAAAATGAAAATAGATTCTGTGTACTTTTTCAATAATAGTTGGTATTCAAAACATTGATTAGCCTTAGGTAGGATAAAACTTTTAGATAGCATTTGAACAAAAAGAAATAACAGGCTCTGATAGTCATAATTATCATCTGATATGATGAGTTAGGTCCAATTGACTTGAGATCTAGAATTGAACATGTAAACCCAGTTCAAGAGCTAAGTACTGCTTTGTTAAATTTGATGTTTTTGACTGAGGATTGAATACCAGTGCATTATCTGAATATATGTATTGGTACAGACTTTGGAGAAATTAGGATTTTTACAGCACATTTTAAGCAACTGAAAGGAATAATAACATGTATCCAAGGTGGAACTGGCACTTCTAGTCAAAAGGAAGTGCACGAGAGCTGAACTCCCCTTGACAACGTTTCAAGACCAATTATTTGATTTAAAACAGCAAGTGAACAAATATAAATCTATCGAAAGTCACCAATTTAGCCATATTTGTTCAAATGCATTGAGTGAAAGAATATGAATCTATCAACAATCTCCAAATTGAAACTATTTTTTATTAAATGCAGCAAATTCAAGAATATAAATCTATCAAAACTCCCCAAAGTAAAAACTACATGTATTTGATTGCATGCATCAAGTGAATTCATAAATCAATGAAAAGTCACAAAAAGCAAAATATACACATTTGTTCAAATGCACCAAGTGGAAGGATAATATAAATCCATCGAAAGTATTCCACATCAAAACTCTGTGACAGTTGACTTGTAAATTGAAGCCAAATTATGGAGCTAAAATGTACTTTATGACTAGCAAATCAAATCAAGATGCCATTTTCTCCTTGTGATTAGTGGGTCCAAATTGGTAATCAGATCATCCTTGTTTTATTCTACTCTTGTAACTGCATTTTGATTGTACCTTTATCGGAACATGACACGTTCTTGACAGACTCACTGAAAATGTGGAACAAATCAAATAAATCGTGGGGAAATCTAATTCGATTTGATATCTTGATTTCTCAGTTGGCAAGTAAATTTGTCAAATACGGCAGAAGGAAAGCAGAGATGAAGTGCCTGGGATTTTACAGCTATGACAAGCCTCTGCACTAACCTTTTTTCTGTACTGGCCCGTTCGGGCAAGTAAAATCATAAACTTGGAAATTTTAGTTGCCCCAAGATAAAAATTGACTTGCCCTCTTACTTCTAGATGAGATTCATATGTATGAAAGACAATTTTTCTCATGTAGATGAACAAATTATTATTTAGTTGCCCGATCGGGCAAGCAAACTACACAATTTATGAAGCTGTACTTGCCCAACATCAATTTTTACTTGCCCCGGGCAAGCGGGGAAAGTGCTAGTGTCGGGCCCTGGCTATGATATCTAGCCAGCACTCTAGACTTACCTTTTTTGAAGTGGCCTGGACGGGCAAGTAAACTGATTTTCTCTGAATATAATAAAGCCCACAACAAAAATTTGCTGGCCCTAAATTAAATTCTTAATGATTTTGTAAACTGTCTTTTATTCATAGTCTCCCACTCTGTATTGATTGAAAGTGTAATAATGGTTGAGGCTTGAAATGAAAGAATATTTTGTCGGGTTAAAAATCAAGCTGGGCCTTTGGGCCACTTAATTTGACTTCTATGAAATTTTACTCGCCTGATAATATTAATTTCTGCTAACCATTGGACAAGTTTTGTACTATAGCAGACAAATGGCTTTGTTTTCTTTCAGTACCTTTTACTTTCATTACTTAGCCCCCTCCCAGTACCTTGTCTATATTTCAGCGCCTTGCTTAGAAAATGTATTGCTTTGTTTGATATTGATTTGGATCACAGCCACAACCTGAACATGGATGTTTAAAAAGATAATTTGAGCGTGACTTTAATTTTCTGATGATTTAGCCTGCCGTTAAAATTGACAGCCATTAATTTATTTGATGGATCATTTTCTTTAATTCTTCCCTGTCATTGCATTGAAATTAAAGGAATCATGTTTAGATTTAAATTCCTTCCCTACAGCACTTCAAATGCTTTCGCTTTAAGGATGCCAGTCATTGATTGGAAGACAAAATCCAAAATGATATTCTGATTCTCCCTTTAGATGATTTATCATATAATTTATTTAAGATATTTGACAACCAATATAATTTGTTTGCTCAAACATTATATTTAATTCTTCCCCATCATTAAAAATGTTTTGTTTTCATTTTCCTCCCCGCCGTTAGGTACCCAGCATGGAGAACACCACGCTGAGTCCCGTCGAGATCGAACTGGCCAATCAGATCGACCGTTACTTCCGGCACGAGCTGATCTATAAGAGGAATCGACGCATGGCTATGAGAGTCAAGGCGATTCTGGAGGCCAAGCCCAAACAGAGCTTCTTCTTTGCTTTCGGTGCAGGTATGACCATTAAACACATTCACTTTCAATTAATCTTAATCCTAATCTGCCATCTACCCACATGTAATAATTGTGTGTACACATGTTGAATGTTGATCCTATCAATATAATTCAGTATAATTCAGTTCCATTTTTTCTGTCATCTGAATAAAATGTAATAGTTTTATTGTTTCACCTGGATCCGAATTCCACAAAATATAATATTTTTGCTTAGTTATAGATCTGCAAAGTTTGAACGAAATGTCTTTGGCTGAGATCACTTCTTTTTTTGTTGTTAGCCCTCTGAAATCCCTGAATGCAATTAAATAGTTGTATTGCTCTGCCATGCTGGGAATTCTGTGAAACATTTCCATCTCTTTGCCTCCTTCTGCAAATTTGGAATGAAAACGTCTTCTTTGGCTTAGATCACTTCTTTTTTTAGTCTACTAAAATCCCTGTAATAGGTTTCTAATCTGCTGTGGCGTAGCTAGGGGGAGGGGTCAAAGGTGGGGCATGCGCCCCCAATAATTTGCCCCAAACTATAAAAAATATAAGGGGAAATCTGTGCAAAAATATAAAAAAATACATAAGGTGCCCCCCCCAGTCTGTCTTACCACGCTACGCCACTACTGATCTGCATCATCTACAGAATCCTCCAGTCTCTTGGAGGGGCAGGGCAGTAGCGGAGGTCAATCGCATGTCATTGGGAGAAGCCATGCTGGCTGGGCGTCCATCTCGATTAAGAGACGAGCTGGTGACAGGGCATAATGACAGGGATAGTCTCCTCTCCCAGTCTACATAATTTCACAACTCATCTACCAACGCAATCCACTAACCAAGTGGTGTTGATGGCATAGCCTACATAGAAAGTACCAATACTCAAACTGATATTTAAACATACTTTTTGATTGGGAAACAATAATAGTCATTTTGAGATAAATTAGGAAAGAAAAAAAATATCACATCAGAGTCTTTGAGAGGGAGACTGATAGTCGAGATGAAGCTTTGCGGATTCCCATTGATGCAGTTCTCCAATCTTCTTCTTCTTCCACCACTACCCCACCCCTCTCTTCCCAAATCAAGCCACGAGTCAAATCCTTTGAAATACATCTACAGTACATGTACATTTCAGCTGAACATGATTTAATAACATAAGGGTCTGTGGAAAGGGAGACTAGTAAATTAGATGGAGCATTTGAAGATGAAATAGGGTGTCGTCTCGGCTCTTGCAGCACCAACTCCACACCTATGTCATCCTATATGAAAATGCTTAGAAACAAGAAAATCATTTGTCATCAGTTGGTGATCTATTAGAATACATAATCTACACACTTACAAATAATGGTTAAAATTGGTACCCTAAATGGTGCAGACCATTGAACAATAGCTGCACCCTTTAGGGTGCACGTCTGCAGAATTGCGCCCTATTTTACAGCGGTCTGCACCGATAAAGGTGCACATTTGAACACTTATTTTGTAGTGTGTATCATTAGGGTCTGTGGGAGTGAGACTAGTCAACGAGATGGAGCTTTTGCGGATGCCAGTTGAGGCTCTGGCCGCATCACCTCCCCGTCTCCCTCATCCCACATGAAAGCGCTGGGATGCGAGAACAATCAAACGCTTAATTGGGATCGCGGGGCTTTGCAGTGGTATGTGGTATGTGGTTTTGTTTGGCTCAGAGCTTAGATGATGGTGGAGGTCGTCTTTTCCTCTCTCTTACTCTCACTGTTATCACTTACTATTTCCTCTTCTCCCCCGTTCCTTTACTCTTTTCATCTCTACTTACTTTTCCTTTTCTCCTTTTCCTTTTCTCTCATTCCCCTCTCCCCTCTCCTCTCTCCCCCTCTCCCCCTCTCAGTCACTCTGACCGTTTCTCCCCTGTACCCCCCTTTCTCTCCCCCACTCCCCCTTGCTCTCTCCCTCTCTCTGCATCCCCCCTTTATCCATATCCATTCTCCATTTAGTTCCACCCTCTTTCATCTTCTTTCTTTCCTCTGTCTTTGTCTCTCTTTGTGATTGCTTTAGCAGTTTCCATGTCCTATTTACAGTTGTCATTCTTAAACATTATTGTATCACCCTCATCTTGATGATTCAATATATATCAGATGCATTTTTGTTCATGGATGAAAGAATGTACATACATTATACAAGGAATTTATTATTATTCTCAAGGAATTACATTATCAATTAGTTAATTCTCTAATAATAATAATAATAATAATATCCTCGATTTATATAGCGACTATCACTATTTATAATCATCTAGCGCTTTACAATTATATTATTACCCCGGTCATCGGATACATTCTGCAATCAATCCAGCACACAAAGTGCACGTTTACTCATATCCAGCAAGTACGGCAGGATTCGATTCACTTGTAATGATGACTTAATCATGTGATTATTGACTGGGACGTCTCGGCGCAAATACATCTGAAACGAGACATATATATATATTTTTATATAGAACTCAGGAGTCATTTGATTTGTCATGTCTTGCATCTTTTGGCCAATTTTCGTGGAGGATTTTCAGATATGAGTCATCTTCTTCCGGCTTGTTTTATTTGCTTTTTGCAACTCAGAATTGATCATTGATTTCTCTCTTTTTTCCCCCCCAAATAAATTTGAATTTGAATTTACATGGGGCAGATGAAATTGTCTCTGAACTAATTAAGATTTTGATATGTTTTGAAGACAGTTTTATTAATACTTGCTTGGCAAGAAGTTGAAATGAAAATGAGAGAGAGAGAGAGAGAGAGAACAAAATCAATATCTGTATAGAAATTATTTTCTTGGACTCCTCTCTGCCTGAATGTGACATTCATTATCTTTAACCTTCAGATATGAGTTATTATAAGAACAGTATATATATATACAGTGGCAGTGGGTAATAATTAACTCATTGTGTTTTATGACCGGTAACGGCAGTATGTAAATATTTACCCTCTCGTCGCCGAAGAGCTCTCAAAATAACATCGTGTCGGAAGGAATAATTAATATTTGTTATCCTTTGCCGACCTGAATCAATCATACTTGCTTCCATCATGACGTTGTTTCAGCCATGTCAATGTGATTAGCAGAAAGATGACATTCGCAGCGGCTTATAATTGATTGTCCGGCCGTGCGGATCAATTTCCGCGTAGTAGTGGGAGTCGTAGTTGGGGGGTCAGGCAAGGATGAAGGAATCGTTTTGTCTGCGGAGAATCGATGACAGTGACCACAGGATCTTGGGGATGCACAGCTAGTTGTTTGGATTGCAGATGAAATTAAATGACGCTGAAATTATAAAGAAAACAAGCATAGATATAGATCTACCAGCAGACTACTGGAACCTTTGTAGTGAAATATCTAAAGTAAATCTAATAGTATTAAGTCCTGCAGGTTGCAGTGATGAATGATCTCATCATCTAGTGGATTCACAGCAGTATGTTTCAACGACGTAAAGAAATATTTTATCCGAGAGCTCACAATTCTCACAAGATAATAGTTAATTCCCACTAGAACTTAAAGATAATTCAATACTGTGCAGTCAAACCTGTGTATAGTGAACACCTAAGGAACACAAGAAAGTGGCCTTTGTAGACAGGTAACCTCTATACACAAGTGACCTCTAAGACAGGTTGAAACTTTTTATAGTAATTTGAAATGCTTCAATTTTCTTAGTTTTAGTTTGTATGATGACCACATTACCTTGGGGATGCAAGATGGCTGAGCAATATGCTTGGATGGCAGATGAAATTTAATGATGCTGAAAAAAATGTCATCACTAATAGGCCCCAGAATCTGTGCGGCAGATGTCGGTTAATAGTTGTTGAAATGTATGTGGACCAGAAAAATTGGCCCATCGTTCCGTAAAATGTGCGCAGATTCACACTAAATGGAATGGCTGTTCACATAAAAACATTGTTTATTGCAGCTGAACTAACTTATGAACATATATGAAGCAATTCCATTGATCTATTTTCGACTAGATTTTGCTGTCCTTAAAGAGTTAGTACAGGGCACACCAGGTTCTTATACACTACTCAAAAAAAAGTTAAGGATCACTTTTTATTTTGTGTATAATTTTAAAATGACATATTTTGCTCCTGAATGACCTCAAACATACTAATCAATATCACATGTGGTTCAGTTGTTGCATAATGTCTCTTGCATCATTTTATTATTCCAATGAGGACACCATCTAGTCAAACAAAAATGAAAGAACTAGGTAAGAACTCACTCATAGCTTGGAATAATACAAGTTAAGAAAAAAGTGATCCTTAACTTTTTTTGAGTAGTATATTTACAAAATGCTGTAAACATTCATGAGTGAAAAGATTGAAAAAAATGATTTAAAAAAATCTTTATTCTTTATTCTGGATGACGAGTAATAATGTAGTGAATTTGTTGATTGGGCGTTGCTCTTTGGTGAAAGAACCTCATATTTTCTTCCTGTACAAACATATCCAATATCATGATAAAGCTTATATCACTTCAATATATAAAATCTCCACCACCCCTGCACTTTCCCATAGAACTCCCTCATTGTGATTAAGTATGAATCACGGATTAGCGCACAGTGGCTGATAATTGCTCTTCCACTTGTGCGGCCGATTTTTTTACCCCTCCAAGATCTGAATTCTGAGATGGAGACAGGTTGAGGCATCTTAGGATGCCAAATGTTTAAAGGGATCCAGTATTATTGTCAAAATTAACAAAACTTACTTTGAACTTTATAGGTTCTCACATACCTAGTTGTAGTGGTGTACCAATAGAAACATGCAACCGGTTTGGGGGTTTCCAAATGTCTCATTCGTTATAAAGATATGTATGATTGAAGTGTTAGGATTTGAAATTCTCTAGTGGAGAATTTCAACAGTGTTCAAAGTCAGTGCCATGAGTTACCAAATATCACTTTGCACTTTTGCTCATTACACAGTCGTAAAAGATTAATTTACCATGGAATTGTCACACATCACTAGGTGGACATATCATATCACAGAAAATAGACATTTTATCAACCCTTCATCAGTTTTTGCACATGGCAACAAAGTTCCTAGATCCCTTTAAAACTACCCACAGCGTCACCAAGGGTATAGAGAGGAAGATGAGTTGATATCACAAAGAGGAATAGCCTAAGGCATTTTACATTTTTCATATTTTGATGCTTTTTAAGATATGAAATTTAAGATGGAGCCATTCTAAAACATTGCCAATAATTAACACCCCCCCACCCCCCCACCATGGTAGCATCGATTTGGGTAAGGAGTTATCTGTCCTTCGACTACCATCCTGTTCCCTACTAGATGTTGTCATCTCCATAGAGTTGATACAGGACCCTCCAGGTTCCTGTAGACAATGGGTTAAAAGCAGTTTGGGAGCAAGATTGATATCATAGTTCCGCACTTTTTATCCCCAAAAGATCTGATTTTGAACCCATTCAGGACCAGACCCCTAAACTACTGGAAGTACGTGTAAGGTAAGGCTGAAGTATATGGAGAATGCACGACTTGCACGTTGTACCAAAATTAGATTAGTCTTTAATGGGTTAAAGAGGAGGCTCTCTGGGTGAATTGAGACGCCAATGCTCAAACCTTAAAATTCCCCTTTGAATCAGTTTGGGTTTGCAAAAGACCAGAAAATAATGAGTAGATGTGTGAGGAATGAATGACCAGAGGCAAATTTTCAAATCTCAAAAAGTTTTGCATATTGTGCCGCCATTTCCTCTTTCCTTATGCATATGCCCCAGTTTCACATCATTATTAATGCCCAGTACCCCCCTAAGGACCAAATACAATCGATGAATATTAGCTATTAAGAAAGAATTTATGATGCAGGTATTGATTATGATTTAAAAAAAGCAGAGCTCCATAGTTCAAATCATGAGCTGGTGAATTTTTAATAGAATGAAAAACAGTTTTAACAAAGTCTTTAATGCTCTGAAGCAGGATGAGTCTCTTTTTCATGCAAAATTAAATTTTACTCCAGCAAAACGAAAGTTGTCTCTGAATCAGGCCCCATCTTCCCCAATGCCTTCCCAAAGTTAGCTCATAGATTTCTGTTTTAAGTAAGAAACGGTAAAGTAGAGCTCCCAAAAATCTATCTCTAAATTTTCCTCTTTCGTCCATCTGGTAGAAGCCGGAAGATGCTCTCATTTCTCTGACAGTTAGGAGTGTCTCTTGTCAGTAACCGTCTAGCTGTAGGCAAATTAATGGCGAGGCATCGCATGTCACTCACTTATTGCAAAGAGCACACTTCAAGTTTGTCTAGAACCCCCCTGTACTTCTCCATCCTCTCATTCATAACTTGTTCATGAATGCTTCTCAAGATGGTGAATTTTACTTGGTCTACACCCATTTAGTGTATGCCTCTTGTGGTCTATGCCTCTCCTGGTCTATCGCTCTTGTGGTCTATGCTTTTTGGGTCCACTATGTGATGTCAGAAACGTCTATTTGCCCAACTCCAAACTTGATCCCGACACTATACGTAACGTAAACCTAACCCTTATTTCAACCAATCACAATTATCCTAATTCCTGATCATAATCATAAGTCTATAAATTCTGATCTTGCTATCACTTTATCAGACTCAAAGGGATAGTTGAGTATTGGTCAAACTTAACTTTAGTAACCAAAACCTGCATCATTACGGTACAAACTAAAAAGTCAAAATGTTCCCCAGCCGGTAGACTTATGAATCAAATATCTTGAAATCAAAATTTTCAACTATGAAAGCATTTGAAAGGGAATGATTCTCATTTTTCATGTTTTATTCAAGGAACTTTCAAATGGAATTAAAACCAACCAATTTAGCGTCACGGGGCATTTCGGGAAGAACCAATACTCAAGTGTACCTTAAATGGGAGTAGCCCAAATGGGTGTAGAGGTAACGGCAAGTTAGCCTCAAGTTTACCTTTAAGGGTTATAAATTCATCACATTTTGAGAGAATTTATGCTGTTTTGAAGTGATTAACATTTGATGAGCTGCATAGATTCATTCCAGGTTTTGTTATTCCATTGATATTGATTTCAAACGTGCTTTGTTTTATTATCATTCACATACATTTTGTGTCTTTTAAGATGCTATAAATACATCACACCCAGGGATTTATGCTACTTTGAAATGATTACAAATGACGGTTTTGGACAGTGCTATTAGTTGGGATGATATTCATTGCAAGTTTTTAACAAACCCTCTCTTTTTTCGAAATGACACACTCATTTAAATAGAGGCTATTGAAACAGCACACCTACCAAAGTGCTATTAGTATTAGTTAGAGTGATATAAATTAAGCCCCCTCCCCCTTTCTAGTCTTCATATACCTTTTATTTTAAGGGTTATAAATTCATCACACCTGTTGTAAAATGTTGTTTTGATATGATGGACATAAAAACAGGACCAAATCCAATGCTGTTAAATGTAGAGAGATCATTCATTTCACACCCACCACTTTGTATAATGCGAGTTATTTCATGTAGTGGTCAAATGTAATGGCGCAGCTGTGGATAAGCTCTGTCCAGTTATACATAGTACATTGGAAATGATGTTTACATTCTGCCTTGATAGTATATGACAATAAACATTAATAAAAACTATTTATACATGAACATGTACAGCATTTTTGCTACACTGCGAACATCATGCATACATACAGTACATGTACATTGGAACGGTACATAATTTTTAACAAAGTGAATTGGTATGGCGAGGCTGTTCCCACCCCCTGGTCTTATAGGTTTAAGAGACTATAAATATCTCGCACCTAGGGAGTTATACCAGTATGAAGTGATTACCAAAGATGATTTGAACAGTGATGTAGTTAGACCAATGTTTATTTCAGCCCACCCTAGCGTTCATATGCCCCTTCTAAAGGTATTTCGGATCCGTAAATCAGATGCGCGGTGCCATTTTGCAAAAGCCTTGCGCATGGAGCATGATGATACACACCGGCTCAGTGTTAGGTAGTGTGCACAAACTAGCCTTGTTCTATCGGTTAATCCTGCATATATGTGAATGTGCCTAGGGTGGGTGGCGACTCAAACATTAGTTGTTGCTATGTCGGTCAAACCTAGGGCAAACTCTCAGGTCGCCAGGACAAACCGTTGTTAATAGGACAATACATGTATGCATATAATTTAAAAATATTGGCGAACCAGTTAATCACTGCATGTGAATGGGCCTAGGATAGGTGATGACTCATACATTAGTTGTTGCTATGCCGGGTAAACGTGGGGCAAACTTTTAGGTTGCAAGGAACAACAATTGTTAATAGGACATTACGTGTATGCAGACAATTTTAAAACATTGTAAATAGGACATTAAAATGTATGCGTACAATTTTAACATGTTATCGAACCAGTTTACCACTGCATGTGAACAGGCCTAGAATGGGTGATGACCGTGATGTTCTCGGAAGGAATGCACATGCTGGGTGAGCTGTCGGGTTACGGGGATTGGAAGATTCCACTGGAAATGAGGGGGCGGAGCCGAGGGACAGGGAGTGACATTATAATCAATGGGTAATGACATTGATGGAAGTCAGTCGTGCTGTTAACACAATGGTCTGGTTTTCATTACCGTTTAAACGTGAATGAACGAGAGACGTTGCTATTGAATTTAGGAAAGTATGAGCATCTTTGATTGAACATAGCCTAAAACTGAAAAAAATGTATGCTATTAAGATGAGGACTGGTTCCTGTAATACTCGGGCTCAGGTATATAGAGAATGAATGTAATTCCCAAATTAAACAATGTTGAAAGGGTTGAAATTAAATATTCCTTTTCTTTTCAGTGATTAAATATTATGTTGGAATTGTTTTTCAAAAGCTTATACTGTTAATTATATTGATTTTTAAAAACATTTTGTTGCATCGTACAATTAGATGTTTTTGTGTCTATATAATTTTTGTTACAAATAACGGTTTTTCCCCTGTTATCTTCATGTCAAATGAAACTTTTACATCTTTCATGTATTATGTAACCCATTCAGGACTGGTCCTTACAAACTCAGGCTTGGGTCTATGGGTCTACCAAGACTAAAATAGTCTTGAACTGGTTTAATATTTAAGACAATTTATTTTGAAACGATAGATTAGAAACATTACCACTAATGGAAAGAGAGAGAAAAAGAAAACATGAAGAAAGACATAGAAAAAACAAAAAATTACAGCTAGTCAGAAAATAGATCAATCTTGTGACACCATCCTTCCTGTCCTTTGCCAGAGTGGAAAAACTTACCTCTGACCTCACCTGGAGTAAACCATGGCATGGAAACTAGGTTAGCCATTGAAGTTGCCGACTAACAGAAACACCCCCAGGCAAACTCATCTATGGTGTCTCTAAGGTATCTCCCAGGTATTTTCTTTCCCTGGAAATATTATGAATCTAGACCTCCTGTCATAAAAAATGATTTTCTCCAGAAAATTGAAAAAAGTTGTTGTTGTCTTTTAAGTGCGGATAGGAACTTTGCAAAGTCTGTAATGTATTATTTCGGGGTAAAGCTTAAAATTTACAGTTGATACTACTGTAAAGTTTTTTTTTCTCTGGATCTTTTTTTTTGCTTTTCATTTGTTGTATTTGAATAGAGTAATGCACATTTTGAACGAGAACCCGGAATACCCAAACTTCTGAAAGTTTTTAAGCGATCTTTGCTTGGAGTTTACTCTGTTTTGCGGAAATTGTTGTAATCAGAGGTAATATTTTACTATAAGAATATCAAACAAGAGAAGTGATTCAATCTAAAAAGGTTGAAGTGTCCTAAGAGTAAACAAAGATGAAATTAAAAGGGAGAAAATGAAATATAGGTTGATAAATCTTGGCCTGAGAGTGTTTAACAGGAAAATGAAAGATAACATCCATTAGCGTTCAGCGCTGGTGTCGCAGAACTAAATTTGGAACCTTTTAGTTTTGTTCTCTTCTTGGTTATCTACTTCAAAATTTATGTTTTTGGGGACCTCTAACACCTAAACAAACATAATTGTCACTTTACTCCGTTCTTCACTACAGAAAGTAATCCCCAACCTTTTACTTTTGTTGTTTTCGTCAAATATATACATGTAATCTTCTTTGCACTTATCTCAAGATTTATGCTTTTGAGTGAATTTATCGCACCCAAACAAATAAATTTTACACGTTATTCTGAACTACATCCCATTAAAAGATGCCCCAAGACTTTCAGTTGTGTTCTTTATCCAGTGTGAACTTCTTCAGGCATTTCCTATGAAGATTTATCACATTTCCCTAAATATCTTTCACCATAACAGATCATAATTTACACTTAAATACTGCTCCAAGTTCTGCTATAGGTGCAGGAATCATTGGAAAACTCACACGCAGAAGGAAGAAATCATCAGAAAGCGTAAACAATCTTGACATTTTGTTATAGAAGAGGTACTAGAGAGCTAGGGCCCTAGATTGGCAATATTTGTTGTGTCGTCTTCTTAGGCTTTGTCTTGGTTTCACTTTTACCAAGAAAATGTACCAATAAAAAGTTGATTTGTGACATTCTGTCTTCTTGGAGTCACTGTAAATCAACCCTTTGCATAAACTTGACCAAGTGTGCTGAAACTTTCCTTTTTTTAATCAGTAGATTTTTCATCTTTTTGGGTTTTGTCTCTAGGGGCAATACTATTTTTTGTGTAGCAGGTGAAACACTTTAGGGTCAAAAAGCTACAAGTACATGTAGGACTGTTTACCTCCCCCTAAATGCATTTCAAAGGTTAATTCCAAAAGGTGCTAAATAAACTTTCCATCAAAATCAAGTTACAAATAGCAATACATTGATATGGTATAAACATTCTGTATGTAATTTCGATATAGAACATGAGTGTTATCCATATTGCCAAACCGAACATGAACCATTTGTTTTTACCATTTACATGTTTCTTGTTATGCTTAGTTTGGGTACAAACTTGGGCAAAGAAACCAATTTGTGAATAAATGGATTTACTGCCCTTTGGAGCCAAATTCTTGGATTGTGAAAGGTTGCATGGGCAATCAATTCCAAGGTAAAGGCCCTTTCATTACCCCTGGGTGACGATCCCTCAAGTACAATCATAGAACTGATGACCTCATTATGGAGAAAACTTTTAGGCAAAAAGTGATAAAATAACTTCTTCGATATGAAGTTGAATTGGAGAAAGAAAACAAGAAAAAAGTCCTAAAAGTTACGGTCCATTTTCATATGATAAAGATCACGCTAGTATGGAAAGCTCTGATCCACTTGCGCTGGTTGAATTCTTTATGCATTTACCTGTCTTAGTGGCCACTTGTATAAGGCAGCAACCTGCCTATAGTGGCCACCAAAAGTGCTCCCCTGCAGTATATCACAATGTAATGGACCCTGCCTATAGTGGCCACCAAAAGTGATCCCCTGCAGAGAAATACAATGTAATGGTATCTGTCTATAGAAGTCACCTGTCTACAGTGGCTACTTGTTTTGTTTCTCATCAGGGGTCACTATTCACATGTTTGATTATCATGGAACCTGTCTATAGAGGTCAACTGTCTACAGTGGCTACTTTTCTTGTTTCCTATAGGTGGGTCACTCTACACAGGTTTGTCTTTACCTACCTGCCTTGTACAGGGTTCTTAGATTTTGAAGGCTGTTCATCGGTTAATTGCATTAGGCCATTTTGAACATAACACATATTGTAATGATATGATATAAGACTGTAATTCCAATGTTTTTGTAACACATTTTGCAGTTATGCTCTGGGTAAGGTACTTGTTGTTGCTGCTACACTTCACACATCTTGTGCAGTGATTTGCAATGTTCTGGGTATATATTCAAAGCTTACCATAAGCTTTGCATGGATTTGCAATATTCTGGGTACAGTCAAAGCTTATCACATGCTTTGCATGGACTTTCAATGTTCTCGGTATATATTCAAAGCTTATCACATGCCTTGTATGGATTTCCAATTTCCAGGTCCTTTCATCGAGGCATAAAGCTCATTAAGCTCAAAAACTGAAACCCTCTTGTAATTTTTAGACCCCTTCTATTCACCTCTCTGTAACCGATCTGGGGGATCATGCTAGCTGCAAGCCATACAACACAAAGAGTCAAAAGCTATATCCTCTCCCTTGATCCCCTTTTGGGGGCGAAGTTTTACACCCCTCTTACACCCCCTTTGTGGCTTTAGCCCCCTTCACTAATCACTACCAACAAAGGAGGGCTAAATAGGGGTCCCATGAACCACCCAGCGGGGTAGCTTGCACCCCATAATGTGACCCATCACCCATGTAAGCATTAATATTCATACCCGAATTAACCCATTGCCTACAGGAACCTGGTGGGTCATGTATGAACTCCTCTGGAATTGCAAACTCTAGTAGGGAACCGGTTAAATATACCATGGCTATTACTCATCGAAGTATATGTAGTATCCAAAATTATACCACAACCATCTCTTATCAAACCATTTCTAACGAATGACAGAGGACGAAGCAGATTTTGTGAAAGGGCAGTGGTTTTTGAAAATTTGAAGTACGCCTTGTTAGATGACCCAACCTTTCTACAACTGACCGCAACACAATTTTAGACTAGGAGAAAACTTTCAAAAGGGCTTGAATTATGAAATTGTCTCGATAAAATTGAACCACCCTTTTCATGTTTTTAAGTATTTTGTTGACTTCCTTTTTAGAACGGAAAAGGTTTCAGCATTTATATTAATTGGTTAAATGTTTTATTAATATCTTATTGATTCAACCTTGTCTGGACCATGTTAAAACACTATTAAATGGTTCCAGGATAACTGCTGATTATTACTAAATATATTAATATTCCTGAATTCATTCAAATAATTATGGGAAGCCAGTGGAATGAAAGTCTAATTTGTATGAGTTAAGAAATTCTAAAGACCTGATTACGAAGTTCATAGGAACATTGATTATATTGACCAATAAATCCTTATTTTCCGAATAATTGAGTCAATTTTCCTGAAAATTGATGTCAGTTGTGTGAAGCCATTGGAGCCGACGTTTCATTTGTATCATTTAAGGACTTGATTATGAAGTTCATATAAATATTTACCAATTACTTATAATTTTCTGCGCAATTTAGTAATTATTACCTGAAATTGATATCATAATTGTCATATTGAAGTACAGAATTTTGTGAAGTCCAGGTTAGTTCCATTGAGGGTCAATGCAGTTTTAATTTCTCCAAAATAATGTGGCAACCATTGAAGAAATTCTCAAAGAAACTTATTGGAAGTTCAAAAGATTTACAGTAAAAATCATTTTCAAGTGTTCTCAGCATGTTTAAGGATAATTTTGTTTACAAATTTGTCAATACATGTATATATAAAATCATTGGGAAGAGATATACAAACTTAAGTAGGATAATTCCACTCTCTTGTAAATGTATTCTACAGGTGCATACCTACTTGAAAAGGATTGTTGGAGCTGGATTAAATGTTTTCATAAAGAAAAGAACTGCTCTGAAAAGCCAGAGAACATGTACAGATTCAACATAATTCAATTTACGGTCATTGTGAAACTTTACAGAGGAATATGCTCTGTATGAAGAAGGGATGTAGGAGCTAGGATATGGTAGTTAATTATGTTCTAAAGAACCACAATTTAAGCGTCTTGAAAACCGCAGAACATGAAAAGTGAGGATGCTTTTCGTAAGGTTTCAACATAATTTCTATTTCATTCATCTACGGGAGCATGCCTTTCAATGAAGAAACATATAGGGGGGCTCAGTTGATTCAATAAATGTTCTTGTACGAACCACAAAGCATCTCGAAAACCGCGGAACATGAAAAGCAGAGGTGCTTTATTCATGTTTTCAACATGAATTAGTAGCGGGCTGCACTTGCGTGGTATCGGGCCTAACGTTACCCATTAGGAATCCCCAACATTTCGCTCCTCGTTTGAAGTTAATGACACTAATGCGTAGGTCCCTGGATACCAAAACATGTTATTTTTCAACATTAAAATATTTAAGAGTATTGATTAAACTGGAGGTGTTTTTTGTTGTTCCCCCCTTTTTTCTGGAGGAGGTATACTAGGCATTGGGAAAGGATTTTTGTTTGTAGTTTAATAACCCCACAAGGGAATATAACGGGAGGGGGGTTCTTGTATGTCAGTATTTTGTTGTCTGCGGTCAAGCTTTTATCCTTAGAGTTTGCGTTTGTTAAATTAACACTCTTTATGACCTTTAATCCCTTTTTGTTCACAATTAGGAAGATGGGGTAAAGTCAGAAAACGCTAATGTGATCAGGAAATGGGCGGTAATGTTATTCAAACTAAATCATTGCCCAAGTTGCTGAATTTCATGTGATTCTTACTTACTGAAAAAAATTACCTTCTAAAGAATAAATTGCCAATTTCCTTTACCTTGAAATGAAAAATGACACAATGTCACATTGTTCATTGAGTTATGTTAAAGAAGGAAATAATGAAACATTCATAGAGAATTTACATTTTCTCAAGTAATTTATACCAATCATAAATCATTCCTTAATTTGACTCAATTTGGTTGCTTTTTTAAAATAATAAATACAGAATGGATTATAAATGCAACCAAGATTTCTTCTTCTTTTTTTTTTTTTTTACTGTTGTAACAAGCCCAATTTTATATCTGTCTTGCACACACTTCTGTAATGCACGTATGAAATTTATATGACGTTGTGGCATACTTTGTGGCATACTTTGTGGTCCGCTAGATGGCATCCTTTGTGGTGTACCGATACTGCGACCCCGCTGGTGTCCAGGCTAATGCATCTAGACAATTTCTTCGTAAATGCAGTGACGCGTCTTAAAATAACTGAAAGTGGGACACAACTTACATGTAAATGGGGATTCTGTCTTGATATAAATTAACTGAAAAGGAACATGAGACGGGATTGAGGGATTCGTAAATTGGATAAAAGTTCAGCTCCCACTTCCATTAATTGGCCCAAACGAGAGGAACGAGTATGAAGTAATGCATTTGATTCTGTTTGGAGGATGTTTTGGTTTAGGCCGCGTCTTGGCCAAGATATGACCCGTTTTGATCCTTTCATAGCTATGCACTGAAAAGATTTATATATATATATATAATATATGTTTATGGTCATATGGTTTATGAGAAAATATGGTAATATGGTTCATGAGAAATATGGTTATATGTCTTGGCTTATGAGAGAAATTTGAAATGAGTTGATCAACAGATAATATAACTTTTTGTTCAGGGTAAAAATTAACATAAATTTCTATTTTGGGGGGGCTACATTTCAAGCTTGCCTGCATGAAAATATCACTCTAAAACTTGTTTTGCATTGAACTCCATGCAAATTTATGGGGGCTATCTTATGATTTTGAGGGGCTCCTTTTGGCATGTCGGGGGCAAATTCACCCCGAGCCCCTGTGTATTTTTGTCATTGAGATGAAATTTACTCTTTTTGGTTCAACTTCCATGAAATACTGAGCATAGTACAATCCTGTAACTCATATAAGTGAAAAGGACATTTTTAAAATCATAATTCTAAGGTAGCATTCTATGAAAAGGAAGAAAAACAGAAAATGAACATCAACCATAAGCAAATAGTGGGATTAGAAAGACATTGATTGAATTTCCTATAGGGACCGTAATCGTTTGAAATCTGCCGCCCGCACCAGGTCTTTTGTGTATATGTCTGATCAATATGATTTGTGTTTTGTCAACTATTTAAAAGGGTCGCTCTTGTGAATGTAATGGTATTGTAGATAGATAAAATCAACACTTGTTGTGTTCTATGAATTGAATGATACAGTACTTATAGTTGAGTGGTAGAATACATGATTGGATTAAAGAAAAGTAGGTCACATACAGTAGAAGAGAAAATGTGATAAAAGCAGTTAAGAGGGTGACTTTAAGGCATTCAGAAGCTGTCTGATACTGTTTGTTTTTTCTGTGACTATTTTGATACTTGCTAAAATAATAATGAAAAAATGGAAATGCATACAATGACAATTTGAGAAATAGAGAGAATGGAAGAGAAAGGCTTAAGTGGTTCTACACTGCATGAAACGGTGGGTATATATAACAAACACTCATCGCCAGAATGTTCAACACATTCTTGAAGAAGATTTATTTGTTGTGCAACTATACATTTACATACTGTCAACTATTACATTTCACTCTTATGAATATAATGGTATTATAGATTGATAAAATCAACAATTCTTGTATCCTTTGAATTGATTGATAAAGTCGGTTAAGGAGGGGAGAGGGGCGCTAAGTCGCTGGTTTTTACACGTCCATTATTTTGAGATAATCATGTTTGAAGATTAGGGGCCTCATAGAAACTCAAACTAGCTCTCTTTTATTTTTGACAAATATTCCCCAAATTAGAAATAATCATCTGAAAAATTTGGCGAGACTTAGAGAAAGCACTGACCTAAAATTAACAAGATGGTATGGAGAATTCAATTTATTAAAACTTGTTTATACGTCCTTCTTTCCCTCACCTGGCAATACATGGATGTACATGGCTTAGTTTATGGATGGCTGATTAGATTTTTATTTGATTTGATAGTGGAAATGTTTGGGAATTTTGTCGCTCATGAGGCAATAGGATGATAAACAATTCTAAAAGCGTACAGAGAGAAGTTTAACAAATCACGTTTAAAGGGATGTAGTAAGTTAGTAACATTGTCCAAATCCTCAAAATCCAATTGGAATTTTAGTGGTTCCCCTCATACCTTATAGTATTCGTATTAACAATAGAAGCATGGGACATGTTTTTGGTTTTTTGAATTTCCCTTTCGTTGAAAAGACATTTACGATTGGAGTGTTCAGATGTTAAACTATCCACTGGATAGTCGTAGCCATGTACAAAGTCAATGCAATGAGTTAGTGAATATCACTTTGCATTTTTTCTCATTACTCAGCCATATAACGTCCATTTAACTTGAAATGTTCACAGAATACCCAGTGGATTGTATCAACCCATTCCTCACTTTTTGCACATGTCAGAGTTACTAGATCCCTTAAAATCATTTGGCGGTGTGCCAACAGGTATCAGTGATAACTATGAAGTGCAAATCATCCTCGGGTAAATAAAAGGGGTAAATAAAAGGGTAGCGGTCAGTTTGCTTATTTTTCTTGTGAATGTATACAGCAAATAGACTGCACTTGATTTGCAATCAGGGTAGTCACTACTAGTCTACTGTAAACATGGTAATATTCGCTGTGCATTAATTTTTGTGGATTTCTGAAGTCGGCGTCCGCGAATATTAAAACCCGCAAATATAAATTGCCGATGTTTTGAACAGGGACAGTGCGATCGGACGCGAAATTAAAAACCTGCGAATGTGTTTTTGTGTCGCTCAGCGCGAAATGATGATCGCGCGAAAATAACGTTTACAGGATTCTGAAAAGGGGCAGTGAAAAAAAAAAATGATTGGGGCTTGGGGCAGTTAATCTGTTCCCGTTTGAGATTCTGAAATCCCTATAGACTTTGTACACAACCCACCCGGTTCCCGTAGTCAAGGGGTTAAGCCCCCAACCCCCCCCCCCCCACCCCCCAATTGCCCAAAAGAGCCCCAGTAAGTTTACATATAGTTCAATGCAAAACACAATTCAGTGTGCTAATTTCATACTTAAAATGGTTGGAAAGTTGGCCTGGACAATAACATTAAAGTTGTTTTTCCTTTGGAAGTGGGTCTGAGAAAAATCTCCACCTTCCATCTTCCTTAGATATGGACGTAATGCGTAAATTGTGGACAATGATAGCTGATCACAGCCTGGTTAACTTTGCACCCTCTCTACCCGACTCTCACCCCACCCAGGGCCACCCCCATCCTTTCAAACACAACTGCGGAAATAATTTTTTGTTATGATCAAATTATTTGCTAACAAAATATCAGGCCTAATGCAGTTATATGAATAAACATCTTGAAAGGAAATGCCTTCTCCTAAAACGAGAATGGAATAAAGATCAATAATGAATTTTGCTAACAAAAGGGCATTATACAGTTACAGCATGGGCGTCGATACTTGCGTAATACCTATTCATCAGGGGGGATGAATGAATAGATCATCCCCCCCTGATGAATGGGTATCAATTACGGATCGACGCCCATGAGTTACAGTATACTTACATCTAAAAGGCCGAGCTACCTTTTAAACTACCTAAAACTGATCAGAAATGTTATCAAGATTTTCTCCCTCCGAAGCTTATCTTCTTACACCGTAAGCTGCTAGGATTCCGTTCCCTACCGTTTAGAACGAAACCCCAAATCTCTGTATCAGCGGGCTAAACAAACTTTGCGTAAGGTGTTAAGGACTATTTATGGCTAAACAAGACTAAGGACACCTTACCAGTCTTCTCAACAAGACCTTGAGACAGTTTTTGAAAAGGACTTACGTCGTCGTTGTTCATTGATTGTGTGAAACGAACAAATCTGTGTGAGAGAGATTTGTGAGAACTTTTCACGCTGTGTTGTTTGTGTGAAATAGTTTTTGATGACATTAAGACGAGACCGGGGACTGGGAGAACATTTTCTCATGGTTTCTGACACAGTAATTGAATTATGTGAATCTGTTAGGATCTAGGAATTAGTCAGTGATAAAGAACAAATAATTTTTAGTTTTATATGATGCATATTGAAAGTATTATAAATCTGATGCTACAATCCTTTCTTTTCTATAATAATTGAATATGTGGTAACTGAAAATTGAGTGAATTCCAAATGTGTACAGCAAATTTGAATTACAATCAGTTCTGTAAATTGCTTTTCCTTGTGTTACTGTCTAGTTATTGTCAGTCTTTGATGATTGCGATTTCTGCTGACCCAATGTTAGACTTTGAATGACTCCCTAGAGAATTGTGGTATCTATTTGATTGTCTGGAAGTCGAAGGATGCTCTCTCTCTGACCTCTGTAAGATGTCTGTTTGTCAAGACTAGTTATCGTCACCCCCCTTTAGTGCACACCTGAATTGACAACAAACAACAGATACTGACGAACAATTGGTCGGTGTCTACTTTGAAGTAGTAAGTGGGGCTAAAAAGTTCTCGAAAAGCGAAGGGAGGAGAATGATGAGAAAATATCGTCATGGTGTGTTCTTTCTAACTTGGTTTTAATTTGAGAGTCAATATAGGGCATAAATTTGTTTAAATTTTTATAAAAAGGTTGTTCTGATTCGTAGATCAGACATGATGTGCCACCTTGCGAACGCCTTGTGCACGGTACAAAATTCACACTGGCTTAGCATTATGTAGTGCGCACAAACTAACCTAGTTACAGATGTTCAGACCACCATCTACATTCACACACGTGGCAATCTTTAAAAAGGGACTTAGTAACATTGTCCAAATCCTCAAAATCCAATAAAAGCATGGGACAGGTTTTGGTTTTTTCAAATTTTCATATCATTCAAAAGATATTTACGATTGAAATGTTCGGATATGAAATTATCTACGGGACCTTTTCAGCCGTGTACAAAGTAAGTGCAATGAGTTAGTGAAATCACTTTGCATTTTCGCTCCAATTAACTTGAAATTTTCACACATTACTTTCTGGACATATCAGATCACACCAATACACATTTTATTAACCACGCATAACTTTTTGCACTTGTCAACAAAGTTACTAGATCCATTTAATGCCAACAGAATGCCAATGCACTGCATAGAAATATCCAGAAATATATATCTACGATCTACAAAATTCCAATCATCACACGTACATGTCAAACGCTGTAAGCTACTCTTTTAGCGATAGCTGTCAGGATCTATTCGATCAAGGATTTGAAATGGTGATATGAAAGGTTAAATCTGGATTGATTAAGTGTGACTGTCATTAAGGCCTGACACGTCATAAATCATATAATCTATGCATTGACAGAGGGCTTAGAGCTAAGAATATTCCTTTTGAATCTTACTGAATAAAAGATTCCTTTAAAAATCCTTTTCATGCCTCTTCTGTAATTTTTGAATTATAAATGCTTTATCTTTATTGTCAAAGGAAATTGTTTGTTATTATTTAGGAAGGTTTTTGGTTAGTTGTTGGGAAGATTTATTTCTAAAGCTTTACTGGTAGTATTTCTGATAACGCTCATTGAAATCACATTTTCAGGAGTGCCAATGATAAGGGAAAACAAATCTGTAATGAAAACAGATACATTTTTGTTTCCTCGTTGCAAAATATCTTGAATAGGTGCCGACTGGATAAGATGTGTGCGAAATATATTGTAAAGAAGATTACCAGAGAAGATTTATCACACAGCAGCTGTACAAATTTGAAAAAAGGATTGTCACTTTACTTAATTGGCAAGATTATACTTAAGATTGGGTGTGCAATATTAATCTTCTCAGAGTTATATTTTGTGTTGCTTCGTGAAAGAACTTCTATTCCTAAAGCTTTGTAATTCAACAAATGAATTTGGTATAAAGGGTTTTTATCAAAGTTTGGACTATTATACCAAGTGACAAGAGTAATGGGAATGGATGCAAGCTGACAATTAAAAGGAAAATGAGTAGATACCTTTAAATATGTGAAGAAAATCTGTTCTCACATAGAACAAACTTTGCAGAAATTGTACCGGCTTTCCTTATCCACTAAAAATGACAATAACAACATGTGCAAAATCTACAAAATATCTGATTATTTGACTCTATCCTTTAATTTAGTTCTTTACTACCTTCATTGGTAGCATTCAATAGGCTTTCAAGAAAGTTAAATGATTGGAGAAGCGAGGATAGGTCTTCTAACAGTCTAAGACTTTGTATGTCTTAAAGCTATACCAGTTCCAACATTTTTCTCATACTCATCAACAATTTTTTTGTTTGTCCAATTTTTATTACTGGGTGGCCTCGCATAGTAGAAGGCCGCAATAAAACAGGACAAAGCAAGTGAAATTGCTTCAAATTAGCGCACTGAATACGTCATTATGTAATTATCTCTGGTTTATTGTGGGGCGTATTGTTGGGTGTAATTGCTCGGTGAATGGGATGATTCGAGGCTGTCTTGTCTGCTGTGAAACCACTTCGAAGGAGGGTATGCTGTCTTTGCTTTCTAGATCATCATTGAAAATGGTTTAAAGGGATCTAATAACTTTGTTGAAATCTGCAGAAATTGACGGAAGAGTTGATTATTTAAATAATTTGTATTTCTGTGATCTCATATGCACACTGATTGATGTGTGAAAATTTCCATGGTAAATGAACAAGACTACCCTTGAATGATGAAGTTCACCCAACTCTACCCAGCCTGACCTAGAGTAACTGTGAGTCAATGTATCATCATCTTTCATAAATGTGTTTTTTTATGGAAATGAAATCATATCTTGACATACCCCATTAGGGACATTTGTGTGAGGTCCGCTGGAGGCTCACACTATTTTCGCAGGTGCATAATTTCATCTTTAGAATTAATACTCATATTAAGAAAACCATTTGAGCACGCACTGGTTCTTATCTTACGACACATTAAAGGGGACCACCAGGCAAAGAACAACACATTATTATATGTTTTGGTACCGTTTTGTGATATCAAATAGATACTCAACATTTTGCAAAGGGTTGTGTAATTCATAAACAAAGCAATTAATTTCCACCACTTACGGAACCACTGCTATTTACTGGTTCCATACGGGCCAACCATTTGCGAGTGCGCCAATGCAGCTATTCACGCGCACGTTTGTAAACAATAGATTCCCGGGCGATTCGTTCGCTCTGCACGCATTGCAATTCACCGCACACATAGCAGTCTGCGTAATTCAGACCGCATGAACGCATGCTTTAGAATGGTGATGCGTTTCAAATTATATTTTTTCTTTCTGGAAACATATTTTTGTGAACTTGTTGATGGAATGGAATACTAAAGATGTTACCTTTTTTTAATAAGAATATTATTTTTGGGTGGTGGTACCCTTTAATGATGAAGAGACAGTTTTGTCAGGACCTATATCTTAGACCCACAAACCTAGTTTTTCGTTTTAGATTTCAAGGACGAAAGACTCTCCCTAAAGGTCTATGATATTTTCAATATTTGTTCAGGTGTATAATTTTACTTGAGAGTAAGGGACTATTATTAACATTGTCTGAGCTTTCATAAATGTCCTCTGTATGTATTGAAATTAGAAAATATAGCATAATAATTGGACAGATCTAGTTTTTGTGATATATTTCTAACTTATAAGATTTCTGAGAGATGCACACTATGTCTGCAGGTGCTTCATTCTAACACTGATTTCCTCTTAAAACACATCAGTTCTCAAATTAGAACTTACATCGATCTGCAAGAACTAGTTTTGTGTCTTGTGTCTTAAAGGGATCTAGTAACTTTGTTGACATGTGCAACAAGTGATGAATGCAAGTTAACTGGACGTTATATGGCTGAGTAATGAGCAAAAATGCATCGTGATGTTCACTAACTCATTGCACTGACTTTGTACACGGTTTCGACGATCCAGTGGATAGTTTAACATCTGAATACTTAAGTCGTAAATATCTTTTTAACAAAAGGGAAATTGTTAATACAAACACAACAAGGTATGAGAGAACCGCTAGAATTCCAATTGGATTTTGAGGATTTGGACAATGTTACTAAGTCCCTTTAAAGTTACTACTCAAGAAGTTCATAGCATTTTTCGCAGGTGCTTCATTTCAGCTCAAAAGATCTTGTATGATCGTCGCTGTGGTCTGATCAGTTGATAATTGCCTGGATCTTATTTATAACAGACGCCAAGTGAGCCGAGATTCTCATAGCAGAATCAATCTCACCCAGTAAACGCCTGAGAATCACAACAAAATTATTTTTGGAAATGATGACATGTACCAGACTCCAGAGAGAAGAAAACAAAATGAAGGGAACACAAAATATAACTTTAACATCCTCATGAAGGGAGCAAAACAAATTCAGAAGAAATCGCTCTCGAAATGTAAATAATAACATGTTCTCTGGCACAATTGCTTTATTTTATATTTGTGTATATATGTTTGTCCTATTTTGCTGCCCTGATGACACTTTTGTGAGAATTAAAATTACAAATTTCTCAAATGTTTTATCTCCTGCAAGTAACTTCTCGGCAATCATATACAGTAATCGATGTCTTGATGGATGTATATCTGTTGCTTCACTATAATATGTTTCTCCTATTGCTAAGCAATATTTCATTAGTTACACAACTTTGTGAGAATTCAAATGACATATTTCTCAAATATTGTATCTCTCCCTGGGCAGGTGACTACTTTGAAAATAAAACAGTAATTGACGTCTTAATCAATGTCTCTTTATTGCTTCTCATACTGTTTGGCATATTTTGATAGTTGTGCAATAAATTTACGAGAATTAATTAAAATGAAAAATTTCTCAAATGTTTCTCTCCCCGTGCAGGTCATCTCTTGGGCAATCGCACAGCAATCAATGTCTTTCTGTTGCTTCTATGTTTTTATATTTTAATAATTTTCTATTTTTTTTGAGAATTAAAATGACAAATTTCTCAAAATATCCAATCTCCCCGTGCAGGTCACTTCTTGGGCAATCATACAGTAATCGATGTCTTAAGGAAAGCAGGGCTTGAAGTAGAGATCGTTCCCACGGAAACACAACTCATAAGGTAAGACCGAGCTTTCTATCAAAATCTCTCTGGCAACAATACTATGGTTTTGTTCATACATACACTCATAGTTGGTCTATGATACACCCAAATAGATTTCCGACCCAAACTAAAACGCTTATACTAACTCTAACTCTAACTCTAATTGCCTAGTCCCACTGTACTGGTTCTCCACCCGTTTCCCATCGGACTAAAATGTGGCGAAACGGTCAGTATTCTAGCAAATTTTGAAGTTCCATGATATTTTGTTTCACGCGAAATGGAGCTAAATTAAAAGTATCTTACTAGTCCATTCCAAACTTGGTCTGCATCATTTTGTTTCCTGCTAGTACCTTCCGGATTGTCAAACGTCCTTTTTATAACTGTAACGTGACAATAAACTTTTGATTGAAAAAGAGCAAAGAAAATGGAAGTCCAACGGGATTCGAACCCGAGACCTCTGGATTGCTAGACCGGTGCTCTTACCGACTGAGCTATAGAAAACCCCAGTACGGCGTTTGTCCCTGAAACCCATTAATTTTCATAAACAATAAACAATAACCTTTTGAATGTTTCCATGAGGAGGGATAGCCCGAAGAGAAAGTTTACAGGTAAATTACGTAGAAATGCTTTCTTGGCAGAGTGGTGTCCCTAAGAAGGACCCACTCATTGCTCAACATTTTGATTAGTTTACCCGAGTCAGTATTTATAAAACCGTTGTGACATTGTTGCTGGAGCAAATGCTGTGTCGCCTAATATATCCCTTCAAAACTCTTGTGTGGCAAACTTGGAGGAGAATTTAATTCAGACAGATACGGCATCAAAACAGGTTGTAAATAACACCTTGTACATATAGGTCTTAGACTTACTACTAAAGACAGCTGCATGTACACTACACGTAAACCTATACATGGTTCCTAAAAGGATAAGTGGCCGTCTTCGCTGGATTTATAGTATCCATATATTGAAAATGTGTTGAATGGGGGTGAAGTTAAGTGCCCGCTGCACTTTTATATTGCGTGGTTATTGCAGGCGATATCATTGTCTTTACGGAGGACATTGAGGTTTCATAACGTGTATTGATATAAAGAACTGCGTGAAGACCCCATCTAAGAGACCCATCTAAGAGCGGTCTAAAGTGCTTTGACTCGCTCAGTTAATGCTGATGGGTCTGGCTTTTGAAAATGAGCTTAAAGACACTCTAACATCAAAACGTTTTTAAGCGAGGTGTCTTTGATGTGTAGATCCTCTGGCTTTTGAAAATGAGCTAAAAGACAGTCCCGACTTCAAACGTTTTTAGGCAAGGTGTCTTTGATGTTTATATCCCCTTGTAAGAACGTCATCTACGCTAAGTGGTAAATCTTTCATCATCCTTTATTTGGCTAGGATTTTGTAATAATGCACACAAACACGTGATATTTGTGCTAAACTTTTAGTGTACTAATTCCTGATTGAAATTTGGACGGTTTCACCAGTGATCCCATTTAGAATTCAGAAAGAAAATAATTAAGTGCCTTTTGACTGAGTTAAATAGAGCTAAGCTTCCTTCATTTTAATTTTTTTTCTTCACTTCTTTATGTTATCTGCGAGCTGTTTGTATTATAAAAGGTTTATTCTTCTTTGAAATAATTCCATAAAATATGTTAAGAAATTCAATTACATTCAAAGTGTCATCAGCGATCCTATTTGGAATAAAGGGCAAGGAATTTAAGTGCATTTGACAGAGTTAAAGTGAGCTTTCCTTAATTTATAAGATATCTCTAATCCTTTTCTTGATGTTTTGCTGATCAGCATCTTTTTAGTGTACTGAAACGCACATTCTTCTTTTTAAATCATCCCACAAAATATGCTAAGAAAGTAAGTGAATTCAAAGTGACACAATTTATTTGGAATTAAGAGAAACAAACTGATTCATATTTTTTTAGTAAAACTGAGCTTAACTTTTTTTTGTTTTCATCTTCAAATCCTTTAATATTTTCTTTGTTTTGCTCTTTATTGTTCGCTAAGTAAACTAAAATGTATTTTCTTCTGTAAAACCATTCCGCTGAATATAACAGAAGATTCAATTAAATGCAGCGCACTTTGGTATATATACCCGTGAATCCTTATACAATGTATACAAAACCGTGATAAGTGCGTTTGACAGCGCTGAAGAAATCAACTTATCTTGTTCTTTGTATAGAATCCATTTGGTAGACAGTGCAAAGGAATGTTGGAATTCACTTAAGCCCTTTTCTGAGTTTTTAAGTTAATGGTTAGAGACAAGGCTTTTGTCTCAAATGAAACCTTTCTCGGTCTTTCCGCCCCGTACACCTTTTATTTTCGGGGGGTGTCTAGGCACTCCCTAGTCTCCTTTGATCACCCAACTAAAAATGTTGCTATCCCTCCCCCCGGTTTTGTTGGTGCTAGATTTGTGGTTCCTCCTAAAAGCCCCCCTTTTTGTCATCGTTTAGCTGCGCCTGGTTAACCCCATTCAGGCCCTATCCGCTCCCCTCAGCCGCTTCAGCTCCGCGATTGTTGTCCTTTGTTCGCGGAAGCAAAGCAGTCGCGCCTGCCGCTCTTTGGACGAATCCCCCAGCCTAATGTCTGAGGCCTTTCATCCGCGTCAGCCCGTTAATCGTGCCACTGGTTCGGAAAATTTGGATCGGAAACATAAAATCACTTAAGGGGATGTAAAAAAAAAAAAAAAAAAATCTGCACAAAGTGGGCAGAAGTGCGTGTACATGGATGTAAACAGTCTTGTTTACTCTGTGTTGCAAATCATAGGTTTTTTTGCTCATCCGATCAACCTATGCAACAGGCTAGTGGTAATGTTCTGTTTTGTTTTTTCTTTCATAACTGCCCTAGATATGAGGAAATAAAATGGCTTATTTTTATCATAAATGTCTGATATTGATATAATTTGATTTTGATTTTCCAAATCCCAAACACTACAATGCAGCAGTGCCTACTTTGTTATCAGCAAAGTATGTGTACTTAGATGCTAACCAATTAATCTGTTGGTTTAGTATTAAATATTTTGGTAGAAATGTAGAGCATAACAAAGATCCTTTAGACCTTGATAAAGTATTCATACAGTTAGTAATTAGAGTAATTAAAGTTATTATAGTGCCTTAGCTTTTGATTCTAGCAAGTAGAAATGGGTCATTTCCCCCCCCCCCCCCCCCCGACAATGATTCTGCTAGGATTGCAGCTCAGGACTATATTGATTCTAGTTCTGATACACAGGCGATCTTTTATTAGATGAGCTGTTTCCAGCAGTATTTCACTTCATTTATTAAATGGATGAAAATTCATCTACATGTATTACCAAAAGAACAACCTCATAGTTTACTCAATTTATATAAAAACAATTATAATAACAATAAAAATAATACATTTCGTAGTTTATTGTAATAATGGTTTTGAGATGCATTTTAATAATTCATGCCACAGACTTGTTAATAATTTCACAACCTTAACTTTTGACAGTTACAGTAGTTAACATTCTTATTCTGTAATTATCAGGACAATTTTCTTATTTTCGAATTCTCTGCAGAGAAAAAAAAGGGTAATTATTTTGTTGGTAATTTTCTTCTGCTGGAGATATAAGGCTCTTAGGGTGGTTAGAGGATAAGGGAGGGTTCGACATATTTGCGGTGTCTTAATAGGCTTACTTTTCTTGGAAGTTAACAAGATTCGAGAGAACTAACTTGGTATAGTCAAAGAGCAGGCTGATATATGGACTACATTTCAAATGTCATACCTTGTATTACACAGAAGCAATCTCTAGGTTTCATTGCACTAAATGATGATTTAATCCCTTTAAAGTTCATACCATCTTAATTTTCTCCTAGCCCACTACATGTACATCTTAAAATTCCATGTTGCGTTTGTTTTCATTTTACATTCTCATTTTTACAATATATGCCCATACCTTTGTTTCTGTATCAGTTTGTCTAATTATTATTATTATCATAATTATTTATTCGGCTTTTCATTCAAATAAGAGTATAATGATGTTAACAATGTGCCCACACCTTTGTTTCTGTGTTTGTCAGCAGCGCCACATCCCACAGCTCAATAGACGGCTCAGTGGATGAGGAAGGCAGCGAGGACGGGTCGGGACGAAAGAACCGAAAGAAGGATCGCAGGAGAAAAGGGAAAGGCGGGCGGAAGCAGCAGCATTTAGGCGAGACCGACATTGGTCACGTGATCTCCGTGCCCGTGCCCGTCAGGAACGAAAACCGGCAATTCAACGAACTCTGGATACCCTTAGAGAGAATAAGGTATTTAATTCAACCATTTTTGTTTAGCTGGTCATATTCTTGAATGGTAGGCATGCAATGAAATACAGTCAAACCTGTGCACAGTGACTACCGAAGGGAATCAAGGAAAGTGGCCACTGTAGACAGGTGACCTCTAAAGACAGATTTTGTTTTTTTTTCTAATTTTTAGTAGCTACAATACTGAATAGACAGGTTGGCTGCTATAAACAGGTGGCCACTAAGAGAGGTTCGTCTGGTTAATAATGTCCATACTACCCCATTGATAATAAGAATTAAGAATCCCGAGTCGTATACCAAAATAATTTTCATCCTTTAATCAGCATCTACTATTAAGGACAAATTATAAAGACATTGCTGATTCATATTGTCAAAACTAAAAAATAATAATTTTTGAACCAGAAAATATTAGTTAAATTGTCTTCACTCCTTTGCAATCTATTAAACGGTTAATTACATATTATAAAAAAATGATTTTCAACCCACAAGGGAAAATCCTTTATTTATATGATAATATGGTTTGTCATATTTAGAAATAGTACTTTTCGCAATGTTGTAATAATAATATTCCACAAAGCAGGAACTATTATTTACCATGCTTTAAAAATATTTCAAAGATAATAACATTCGTTTTTATTTTATTTTGTCTTTCAGCGAAAATCCACCGAGCGAGAGCCCGCAGTTAGACGAAATCATCGCCACAACGATGTTTACGCAGATCTACGCCGCCCAGAATCTTCCAAGTGTTCTCGTCGGCACCAGTGGGGGCAGCAGACAGATCGTAATGTGTCACAGAACACTCTACCTCGCCTTGTTGTTACACATAGCTCTCTTTATAGTTCGTAGGATAGCTAGGTAGTAGGGGTTGATTCAACTTCACATTTAAAGAAAGAATTTATTGAATTTAGTTAATTAAGATTGGTTTATCTACTGATGCAAAAGTTTCTGCATACAGTTGGATAGCTAGGTAGTAGGGATTGATTCGCCTTCACATTTAAAGAAATAATTTATTTAAAGGGGAAGGAAACACTGGAATTTTTGCTTGCTGTTAGTGCAGAATTCCTGTCACTTCAAGTCGTACATTTCCCTTTGGGTATCACTAATAATGAAAAACCACTATCAACCGAGCACTGGAGGCTGCCATGTTTTCCAACGGTACCGTACAAAACGTCATCTGAGCGTGCATTAACAAAAGCGGGTTATGTAACCGCTGTTGTTGAATCTGCTGCTATGTCAGTGGTTACATAACCCACTTTTGTAAGTGCCCGCTCTGATGCGCTCAGATGATGTTTCATATGGTGCAGTTGGAAAACATGGCAGCCTCTAGTGATCCTTCAAAACAGTTGATATAGTGGTTTAAAAAACATTAATTATTTCCATTATCAGTGATACCCAAGAGGAAATATACGACTAGAAGTGACAGGAATTCTGCACATATCAGTAACAGCAAGCGAACATTCCAGCATTTCCTTCCCCTTTCAGCTTAGTTTTCTGCATACAGGTTTGCAAGGTGGCCACTAAAAGTACTTATCTTTTGTTGATACTTGAGAATTAATGTTGTTAATGCTATTATGAAAGATATTCACTCTATGAGTTATATAACTATGCTTTATATTTATTTAATAATCACTGTACATAAAATAACACATAGGTGGGCTCATTATCCAAGATAAAAGTATCAAACATCTATTAAAAATATTGTGTTATGAATGTTCACGCTTGATATGAATATTCATGTGTGTTTTCAATATTCATGCATGTTATGAATATTTATGTATGGTGTTATGAATATTCATGGTATATATGAATCCTAAAAATTAATTGGATATTCATGCGTGTTATGAATATTCATGTTTGATGTTATGAATGTTCATGATTGATGTTATGAATATTCATGATATATATGAATTCTTTAATCATGAAATCATGGATATTCATGTATGTTTTCAATATACATTGTGAAATTGTGGATATTTATGTATGTTATGAATATTCATGTTTGTTAAAAAATCCTCATATATGTTTTCAATATTCATTGTGAAATTATGGATATTCATGCATGTGATGAATATTCATGTTGGATATTATTATTCATGTTATGAATATTCATGTATGTTATGAATATTCATGTATGTTATGAATATTCATGTATGTTATGAATATTCATGTGCTAGAATAAGCTAAGTGCCAACATATGCAAGGGGATATTATTACAAGAAGGTCTTATTACACTGACTGACAGTTAATACAGTAGCGGAAGAAGAATATTATACAGTAACTACATTTCACTGCCACAATTCTCAATTCTATAGAAATGATGTGCTAAGTTTGTTTTTCTATAACATGATTAAGTACTCTTACAGTAAAACTATGATATGCACTATATGTTATAACTTTCATTTTCTTGGTAAGGAGAATTTAGTTGACTAGGACATTTTTGTCCACATAAGTTGGTTTACAGTTCTATTTGAGGCTTATGTTCTCATTCTTTTGTACATTATTCTCTGCTAGAATCGGGTCCATGCTTTATTGCAAGGTTAATTTTGCCCATTTAACAGGTGTACCCGATTACAATTGGAGAAAATATATAAGGAGCGTAATAAATTTGTGGTCAAATTCTTCCCCTTTAACAGAAGTAATCCTCTGAACGTTAACCCATTAAGTAGAAGCTATTGTAATTTGAACATACACAAGCTATTATAACAAATTTGTGTTAATATTTTTGTGACCAATGTTGTTTTGATGTGCATATAATTATACAGATGCATTCATTACGACATCAATTAACCCTAAATTGATTTCACACCCATCGGGGTTTTGTGAGATTTATATAATTATAGCTTCTGACTAGCACTTATGAGCATTGAAAAGGGTTTCTTGGAAGTACGACCCTCATAAGTACTCGCTTTGTAGCTCAGTGGTTAGAGCACTGGTCAAGCAATCCGGACGCTTGGAGTTTGATTTCCTGGCGAAGCCCATTTTTCTTTGCTAGTTTTCATTTCTTCAACATCATTACGAGTTTTATAGCTCAGTGGTTAGAGCATGGGTCTGGAAATCGGGACGATTGAAGTTTGATTCCCGGCGAAGCCCAGTTTTCTTTGCTCACTTTTATTTATTTATTTATTTATTTAGTAGTTTAACCTGTTCTAGGCCCTGTTGCAGAAAGAGATACAATCAATTGTAATTTACAAGTAATTGCAAGTCGCAAAATTTGTTTCAACCAATCAGATTTTCGCATTTAGAACACATGCTCTGACTTACAATTGATTGTATCTCTTTCTGCAACGGGGCCTAGGACTGGTTCAGCATATATTCGGGCTGTGGTCTATAGAGAATGTGTTACTCCAAAGTTGCGTTAAGTTTCTTTTGACCGGAAGTACATTTGGGCGTGGAATCAAACCATTTTTTTTTTTACATTCATGAGTGCAAAAGTGTCCATGCATGTCTGTGCTAAAATGTTTGTGGCAGGGTTGTTTGTATCGCTTTGTGAATTTTTTCAGGGTCTTACTTTGCATCTTGGGCAAAGTGGAAAAAACGACAATTATCTGGTATAATTATATCACTTTGTGAATATTTTCAGGGTCTAACTTTGCATCCTGGGTAAAGTGAAGAAAACAAAACGACAATTATCTGGTATAATAATGGTGCTGTGTATAAACATTTTCCGTTTTTTTTTGTTACCGACTTCAAAAATACATACATGAATTGAAGTCTAAACCACGTTTTGTTTATTTACATCTGTTCGTACATTAATAAGACGATAACCCTTAACGAATTATCTACAGTCAAACCTGTCTTTAATGGACACCTGTCTATAACAGCCAACCTGCCTAAAATCCATGTTATGGAACCTGTCTACAGTGGCCACTTTTCTTTTCCCCCCTGGGTGGTCATTATACACAGGTTTGATTGTACATTGTGATGGAACCTGTCTTTAGATGTCACCTGTCTACAGTGGCCATTTTGTCTTGTTTCCCCTGGGTGGTCACTGTACACAGGTTTGACTGTACGTTTTGTTCTATTATCGGATTAACCTGTTTACCGAGTCCAAGACATTTTGGGCTGGGGTCTATAGAGAATGTCAGTTATACCAAAATCAAATAATTGTCTTTAAAAAAAAAAAAGATACGGCTTAACAAGTGTGCAGGTTATGTTATGCAATAGAATATTAAATACATGTATGTATTGTTTTAGAAGTTAGATTTAATTCAGCTCAATTTAATTCCACATAAGCAGTGGTGTAGGTACGGGGGGCACAGGTGGGGTGGGGGTTGTACTGTAAGAGTAGTTCTATAAAGCTAGACATTTAATACATTTTTTTGTGGATAAAGCAAGATTTGCATCTCATTCTATTAAAGCCAAACAACTGCGCGTATTGCCAAATGTTTAATGCAACCTGTATAAAGACATTTCTAATGTGAAAATAAGCACAAATGTGTACCTTACATGAAAAGGGATTTGATGTTAGCATTTTGTGCAACTTAATTTGGGAGATTAATTAATCGCTCGTATTAAAATTGTAGGTAATTACTGGTATAGCATTTGTACAACATCAATAATTTTTCTCAACTAACTCTTCTCAAAGACAGGTTGAAAGATTCAAGTGCCAAGTGTGAATTTGATGAGTGGACAGTATTACTATGTGACTTGTATTATTACATCTACATGTACTTATATATTTTTGTAAGAAATTATCTGTAAATATACTATACATTCATTACATATAGACTGTAAAGAAAACAAAAAGAGAACTTGAAGAGAAAATATGGTAATAAAAAAAATCATGAAATATAAACAATCAAAGTCTGAATAATGTACTTTTTGTGGTATTGTTTTTGTTGTGGTTTGTATCCAGAGTGTTGTGTATGTTTAGTATATTTATGTGATTGCATTGTATGTGTATGTGTGTATCTTTCTTCTCAGTATGTTATGAAAACGAACTGAATGAACAGAATATGCATTTCAAGTTAAAATAGTTAAGAAAAAGTAGAATGAAGAAAACAATGCTATACAAATAAAATAGTCACATTATATTCTGCTATTAACTCTTTATTATAGGCCCACAAAGTTTTCTAACCTTAACTAAGACCTGAACCATAACTTTAATTGTTAAAATATAATGTGGCAATATCGTTAGTCTGCTAAAGCTGTTCCAGAGAAAAACATACATTCTTTTATTTCACAAAATCCTTTATATTTAACTTTGAATATTATCTGCATTATCAACAATATAATGAACGACAAAAAATGGATCTCCCAAATTTGAGCTCTGTGCAAAGAAGTCTGGCATTCAGCATTCCTTCAACTAGAGACAACATTTCTGTTGGGTAGACCAAGAGAGACAACAAATGATAAGGCCATGAAAAATAAATTGTTGTATTGGCGTAACCCGCCCGACCCTAAAAATACCGCCGACCCTAAAGGTTTTTTCTGATTCTTTTTTTTGTTGTTGATTTATTATTATTTTTGTTGTGTGTGTGTGTGTGTATTTGTGTGTATTTGTGCGAATCCTGCCAAAAAAAAACAAAAAACAAAACAAAAAAACCCCTACCTACCTACCCTTATTTTTGGTTGCCCGTTACTCCAATCCAACAATTTTTTGTTGTTGGCCTTAAAGGGATAGTTGAGTTCTGGTAAGGAGAGTACAGTTTTAGTGAAACTGAATTTTAGTAACCAAAACCTGCATCATTACATTACAAACTAATAGTTATAACTAGAAAGGAACACAAAATTACAAATGACATAGTAAAGATCATGTTATCATTCAAGAAGAGCCGTTAAAACGTAAGAGGGCGCTCTCTAAACACTCATCGGTTTCAACCATTTTGAATAAAATATTGTGCATGTGATGCTTTGTTGAAATAGTGATTAGATAGAGAAATAACCAACAACTATTTAAATACCTATTTTGTAACTTTTTTGAAAAGAGGAAGCATTTTTTTGAATTTTTAACGGCTGGTTCAAAATTCTCTAATAAACCCGGGGCCCCTGGTTTATTACAAATTGTTATATTTATGGATATTTCAGCCGTTTCTGAACCGATTTTGATCAAACAAAGATGATTTTATTGTTTAAATATTATGCTCTTTCAAATTTTACACTCAGTTTTTCATTACCTCACAAACCAATTAAGTAGTCTAGCGCCCTCTCTACCAAAACTCAACTTTCCCTTTAATGAATGAATGAGGCTTTTAAATAGAGGTTGCTATAGGTCGTTAAGAAATTATGCGCAACAGCTGCTCTCGTTTCGCTGGGGCAGTATTTCAGTCCTCCCGAGGTACAGCAAATATGCTATGCATCCCACATGACAATGAAATGGAAAGGGGATGGACTTTTTGTTTGTAATTGTTTCATAAATTATCTCAACAGTCAAAGAGAGTTTTAATATTTTGTATAATAATTATTTTATTGTCTTCATGTGTTGTAGGTCTCATAAATTATCTCAACAGTCAAGAGAGTTTTGATATTTTGATGATTATTTGATTGTCTTCTTGAAATTCATTCACGTAACAATTAAACAATAGACAGCTGAAGATACTATAACGGTGAAAGTTTTGTTGAATGTGTTGTAAACGGTCTCTCAAGTCAAGAGAATCTATCTCATTACATTTTAAAAAATTGTTTCATATATTATCCCAACAGTCAAGAGAGAGAGTTTAAATATTTTGATAAATATTTTATTGTCTTACTGAAATTCATTCACGTAACAATGAAAAACAATAGACAGAAGAAACTATCACTATGAAAGTTTGGTTGAAGGTGTTGTAAACGGTCTCACGAAGTCAAGAGAATCTATCTCTAGATTTTCATATCCATCCCATTCCCAATGAAACAATAAAATAAGAAAGAAAACAGTAAATGTTTTCAAATATTTTTTTAAATGGCATGACCCTCAAAGTCAGAGAAATTGTTTTGATAATTACTGGTATGTTTATGACTTTTTGAAAGACATAATTCCTAGAACCAATGAATTTATTAATATATCTTGACCTCCAAAGAGCACATCATTCTCCAGATAGACCCGTTCCATACCCCTTTCACACCACACACATCAATTTGAACTATTTCAGTGCTAGGTTAATTTTATTTTAGCATTAATATAATTTTGTATTTATTGGTATGAATCAATATTAATGACCGTTATTATTATTATTATCAGCAGCGAGGGTAAAATGATAAGTGTACAGTGCATCAAAACGTACAAAATTACAATTACAATGCAATATTATAAAATACAATATTATGATACAATGCAATTGTAACTTGTACAATTAAATTTGGTTAAATTCAAACACGGACTGATGGGGGGGGGGGGGGGGGGGGCACGCAACATTATTGGGGGCACACACCTTATGTTTTTCTTTGTTGTTTTTATAAATGTCTCCTTATTTTTACTATTCATTAGGTGATTCTGTCGTTTGATTTCCACCATCGTGGTAATCAACTCGGTCACATTCTGATCAGTTTCTGACAGTTTTGTCACTACTGTCAACAATCCCAGCTGTGTAAACTGCCCCCCCCCCCCCCCGAGGACCTGCTATCACAGATGGGGCAAAACTGATAAAAATCTCCTGGATGCAGGCTTGAGAGCGGAAAACTTGCACCGCTTGTCAGGCCCTCAGAAGCGGTTTTCAGCAAGTGATGAAATTACGTCATGTGTTTTTTTAATTCAAATTATTGGGGGGGGGGGGGGGGGGGGGGGCACGTGCCCACCACCCCGTCGCTATGCCACTGTTGCTAGATGTAAAATGGTGTAACCATAGGTAAACACATCTCAGAATCCTAAACCCCACCTGGACCATTTCAGTGATTTTCGTGATTTAATCATACTAATAATGTCATGCCAGAGGTGAACGAAGGAAAATGTCTATAAGTAATAATAACGACATCAACAACAACAATAGATTGCATTTATATAGTGCTGTTACATAATAGTGAAATATATTCATCTTATAAAAATAATTACAATGAAGTCAAGCAGAGATAATATTAATCTAGTTCTGGAATTGGTGAGAAATGCATCCTGATATTTGATATCATTTTGATTTTCATAATTTATCTCCTGAGCGGGGAGTGTCTGACATCATGACACATGTTTTGCATATATTTCTTGAAGTGCACTGCTGCGTAACACAGGCCAATCGTAGATCATATATGGTTTACCTTCAAAATGAACATAAATATATCATCAACCCCACAGATTGTTTTTGTTTGTGTGGATCGTTTGACATTTGCTTGACAAAGAGTTATGGAGATTTTTTATCAGGATTGTAATATTTAATTTTGTTGTGTATATATTTGCTATAATTGTATATACTGTATATATGAGAAATAATTCAAATAAAAAGTGAGCTTTGAATGTAAACAGAATTATATAGAGATGAATTACCTCTTTTATGACCCCCCCCCCCCCATGAAAAATCATCCAGTTTTGAGTTTGCCTTTAAAAAAGAAGAATAACGAACCATTTCATCACATATTCTAGTTAGTATTAGAGAGAGGTGCTCTAGTCTAGTGGTCAGAGCTCTGCTCTTCACACAAAATGACCCAGGTTCGAAACCTTGGTTATGTCTCTCGGATAAAGATGATAAAGGAAATCGCATATGATATACCGTAATTATAATTGGTTGAGCACATCTGTTGATATTAAATAACCAACCATTCTAATCTAAGTTCTAGTAATACGAAGAGGTGCTCTGGTCTAGTGGTCACGAGCTCTGCTCTTCAAGCAAAACAGCCTGGGATAGAAACCTGTGGCAGGCTGCGTCTCTCGGATGCTGATGATAGAGGAAAGTCCCATATGATGACATAAACGGTACCCTGGGGTACCAAACGAATATCCGCCATTTTGTTTAATTATTTTTATTTTTTTTAGGGCTGTACCGGGGTATAGCGTGCATACAAGCGCGCGCTGCACTGCATGCACAACGCAATACGGTTGTGCTTTAAGTGGACACAAGATGGCGCTACACAACGCGGTACCCCGGGGTACTGCGTGTTGCGTCATATGTAAATAATCACAATAGGTTGAGCAGAGCTGTTAAAACTAAATAACCAACCATTCCATCAAATATTCTAGTAATAGAACGAGGTACGCTGGTCAGTTCTTTCTGGACATGATCAACACAATTAGTGTTTGAATTTGACAAAATTTCATTGTACAAGTTGTCAGAGCTCTGCTGTTCAAACAAAACATGTCTGTACAAACTTTATAATCAACCATTATATCATATATTCAAGTTTGATATACAGCGAGGTGTTCTGGTCAAGTTGTCAGATCTCTGCTCCTCACACAAACCCCCCACGGTTCAAAACTAGGTTGTGTCTCTCGGATGGTGCTGATAATGGCTGGTCTTAGAGGTGAATAATTGTAATTGTTTGAGCGGTTCTGCCAAAAATTATATGACAAACCAACCTACCAGAACTCCAGAAGCAGAACAATAATAATAATAATAATAATAATAATAATGATAACAAATGATTCCAATGCCACCCAGCCACAGGAATATTTGTTTTATAGTCCACTTGTGGTGTCATATTTTGATTGTGTTTTGCCTCGGAGTCTCGTCTTGTCCAAACTCATCACACTTGGCAATCCATCAATGAAATTTTGCAAGTCATAAAGTGATGCAAACCATTAAAACCGTTATTGCTTTTTCATTGGGATTTATTTTACCCTTGTTAATGAACTCAACCAGTACCCCAAAGCAAGGTCATTGGGGCCATGAAAATTACCTTGTTATATCAGTTATCTTCCTTTTCTTTTGTATGGAAGTTTCAGTTTCCGCAGCACCAGCAAAATAACCATTCTATATTAAAGAGGGTTTTGTTACTATATCAAATCTCTACACATCGAGGTTTCACTGTATATAGATGTGTGTGTGTGTGTGTTTGGGGGTGGGGTGGGGGCATGGGTGGCACCTGCACCCCTAGTAAAAACAATAACAAACATGGTGGGAAGAATAAAGAAATATGTAGGAGCATCCCCCTATAATATAATTGGCGAGCCCTTCCAGTAAGCCCACTGGCAAAATAGCTATGATACAGATATGGTACAGAAAAAAGAAGAAGAAATACAACTGTCCACCTTTTGAAATCCAGAAGTCAAAAGTTGCGAGAGTATTGTCTTATATGAACCAAAAAAATAAACAATTTGAGAGCTAGTCTAAGAAGATTAGGATTAAAAAAATAACAAATTTGCATGGATATTCATGGTGAACTTTAATATGTCACCAATATTTTCAGAAAGGTAAAAATATACATATAAATTATATGGACATGAGATGAGAAACATGATACACTTGAATAATATATTCGCATCAGAAATTCATTATCCAATCTGCAACTATGTTGCCAATTTAGGGAACCCGCTGTGATGGGATCCGACCTGCGGAGGGGTAATAAGGTATCCCACTGGGTATGTGTGTGCCTTCCGCTCAACATGTTTTTATCTTTATTTTTTAAAGCAAAAGTGTGCAGGGTATGTTAATAGGAAAAAAAAATAAAAAAACGAACCATTTGTGTGTGTGTGTGCCTTCGGCTAAACAAATTTTCTCTCTTTTTATAGTTGTGTTGATAGAAAATAAAGAAACATAAAAACAACTGGGCGTGTGAGTGCCTTCTGCTCTATGCTCTCTGTACACTTAACAAATGTTCTCCTTTGTTTTTACAAAATGTGCAGGAAATAAAGAAACATAACAAACAAGTTTTCTACATCATTTTGCTCGTCCCTCTAGACTTCAACCAAATGTTCTATTTTGTTTATGAACAAATATGCAGGGTATTTCTTATAGGAAACAATGAAAACAAAATGGGTGCGTGTGTGCCTTCCACTCAACAAATTTCTCTCCTTTTCATGGAAAATGTGCAGGGTATACTAATAGAAAATAAAGAACAAACAAAACATTTCTCTATTTTTTAATGCAAAATGTGCATGGTAAATGTATGTTCATAGGAAATTTTTTAAAAATCTAAAAATTTGTTCTTTGTTTTCATCCACTATCACAGCCTCTCTCCTTGACTTCAACAAATTGTATCTGTTATAAATGCAACATGGCAGGATATTTTAAAATACACAATAAAGAAAGATAACAAACAATTTTCAACAAATTTCAACAAATTGTATCTTTTTTTAATGAACAAATGTGAAGGGTATGTTTGTAGGAAATGAAACGTAACATACAAGTTTGCCTTCATGTTTTTCTACCTGTCCAGTGGTAACAGGCTCATTGTGTCATCATGTTTGGTTAGTTTTCCTACTTCTTATATGTTTTTGTGCATAATATGCTCTGAATTATAGATGTAAGAAAAATGTACTCACCTCTTCCTTCTCACCTACCTGTTTTTCCTCCTCCTACCTTCCTCCTTTTAACCCCCTTCCATTTCCTCCTCCTCCTCCTCTCCCTCATTTTCTTCCTCCTTTCCCTTGTTTCCCCCTCCTCCCATTCATTTTCTTCTTTCTCTTCCTCCTCCTTTCCCTTGTTTCCCCCTCCTATTATCCCTCCTCCTCCCCTTCCCTTTCTTCCTTCTCTTCATCCTCCTTTCCCTTGTTTCCCCCTCCTCCTCCATTCCTCCTCCTTTGCCTTGTTTCCCCCTCCTCCATTCCTCCTCCTTTGCCTTGTTTCCCCCTCCTCCATTCCTCCTCCTTTCCCTTGTTTCCCCCTCCTCTTATCCCTCCTCCTCCCATTCCTTTTCTTCCTTCTCTTCCTCCTCCTTTCCCTTGTTTCCCCCTCCTCCATTCCTCCTCCTTTCCCTCTTTCCCCCTCCTCCCATTAATTTTCTTCCTCCTCTTCTTCCTTCTCCTCCCCACCCTCCTCTTCCTCTCCCCTTCTCCTCCCACTCCTCTTCTCCTTCCACTCCTCTTCTCCTCCTTCTTCTCCACCCAACCCTCCTCTTCTACATCTTCCCCCTCCCCAAATAAAAAGCTGCCTCAACTTCAAGATAGGCAAGGAACACACAAGTTTGAATGTTTGACTGGTGACTTTGGGAGGAAGATCTACCTTCAACATTATCTCTCCCCTAAAGATTAAAACGAAACAACATCACTCAATGATGCGCTATAATATTTTGTCATCAATTTAGTGATCAGAAACTAACACTGTGGCCAATTAAGGTTCAAGTTTAAAAAGTGCATCTCCAAACAGGTGTTAAAATACCACAGAAATATGTGAACTTTATTTTACCTACAAATTGATACATTTATAGTGTGGAACTGGCCTATCTCCGATTTCAAAAGGAATCTAATAAATTCAATCCTTTTGAAGTTTTCCGCAGAAAGGTCATAATTATATCAACCACCTAACTCGTATATGCGTATCATATTATCGCTATATACTCCTCAGAAATTTCAGGCATCATGAAGTAAACGATATCATATGAGACGTAGACCAAATGTGACCGGCTATAGCAAAACCCTGCACTTGTCGATAAGAATAAAAATGTAGATTATCATACCATAAGAAAGGCATCATTACAAGCTTTCATTTGATTCTTTGTTCTAACGATTTGGTCACTAATTGGCGAAGATATGATTGTTTCAATTCTATAATCATAGGTTTTTTACACACATTGTGTGAACTTAAAATGCCAATTTCTTCAAAACATGAATTACCGACAAGTGCCAAGTTTTTCTATAGCCAGTCACATATCATATGAGACGTAGACCAAATGGGTGTATAGAGCAAGTTAGCCTTTGATACAATCACCATGCAAACTCATATAAAACATTCACTCAGAAAAATATATTTCATAATGTGAATATCTTCACATTTATTGTAATTCGATGAAGATAGTTCCAACTTATTGCCCACAATGGCTTCATTAGCATACTAGTAATTTTGCACAATTAATTTGTTAATTTTTGTTCACAATTACAGTACAGATGAAAACCAGTACTTACAGATGTTTTTAATGAAATGAACTAAATCTATTTGTTTATGTCATATAATATTGGGATATACACAAACATAATAACATTGTTAAGAAAGGTGATAAACCTACACCAAATAAGTTAGCTGCATACATTAATTAGTTTTTACAAGGTTAATAGTATTCTCAATCAATATTGCAAGCATCTAACTTTATACAAGAAAAATGCATATATTTGTAGATCGTGATATATGATTTATTTTCTTGCACAAAAGTAATAAGGCACAATTGTTTTGACATGCATGCATTCAAATAATGTGACAATCAAAACCATTAATTCATAACACTTAATATAAATAAATATTTTGGAAGATGTCTGTACCAGCTAAGCACTCAAATGTATCATAAATAAACTGGTACCCAAATAACATAAAAAGCATTCAAGCAGTAAAGTTTTATACTATTATAAGCCTTGAAATAAAACTTAATTTTCTGATAATACACACAAATAAATTCATGTTGTTAGTTTTTATTGGGGGTACCCTCACTCTATTTTCTGACGACTGTCCCCCCTTTGATTTAGTGTTGTTTTTGTCAAATTATTGGGGGGAGGGGGTGGAGGGGGCAGCGATGCCAAAGCATTTCCGGCGTTACAGTCTTACCTAGCCCAACTTTCTCCTTCATTTTGTTTGTGCATTCAAATTCAAAAGAGTGAAGTGCTTCCAAACAGCATAAATCACATACATTTACCAGATCATTATATTTACTCTATCAGACAACAGAAAAAAGTACTCCAATACTGTTCTAACACTGGACAAATGAGGGCAGCAGACATGATAATTCAGAGTCCTGTATCAACGCTCCAGGGTTTACATACATTTCTATTTCTTTTTATCAAAATAACAGGTTTTGAAAAGTTTTCTTTTGTTCATTTGCCCCCCAAATTGAAACAATTTTGTAGAGCAAGTTTAAGAAAAGATATAAATGTTCATATGTACATGTATATAGTACATTAATTAATAACTAACACTCATTCCAAATACATATTTGTGGAAATGTGCTTGAGTGCTCAAAAGTATTATAAATAAACTAATACCAATAACTTAACAAATTCAAGTAATATTTTTGTTACACAGCACTTTTATAAGTGCATACAGGTGTATTTATTATCTTGTTGATACTTTGCTGAAAATACATGAAAATAAAGACATGTCATGTTTTTTTTTCTTCAAACAAGCAGAGAAAGGACTGTATTAGCATCTGCAATAAAGCTATTGTGCATGCATTATATTTATGCATCCAAACTAGTTATATTTCTTCAAAGAAATCAATTTAAAAGTATTACCACATCAATTGATATGAAATGCTTCCAAACAAAATTCATAAATAATGTACATTTTACCAGACCCTACAAAAAAAAGAATCATCAGATACTGTTCTTACATTGGACAAATGAGGGCAGCAGACTTGATATTTCAGTGACATATCAATGCTCCCTGGTTTACAGACATTTTGCAGCTTTGCAATTTTTGTTGTTATGTACGCTGGTCCAAATAATTGACAAATATTGTTAACGAAATTTCACAAAATATTTATAAAGACAAATCTGATTTGATAAATTATAATATGCAGAAATATGAACCAAAAATTCCAGGCAAAAATTACTGCTGCTGAGATTGCAGCAACATTGAATAATTTATAAAATCAGATTTGTCTTTGCTAATCACCACTGGCGTAAATCTGTTCGGAAAACACAATGCATTGGAGGGGCGAGCATTGTTTGTGAACAATTGCTCGACCCCCCAAGGCATTGTGCTTTCCGAACAGATTTACGCCAGTGCTAATCACTACATGGTGCTGCTATCCACATGCTTTCTTTGTGCAGATGAAATATAGTGTGCATTTTGACTAAATTTATTTCTAAAACTTGGTAGCTTAAAAAGTCAATTTTATATCAGTTTTTAGTCAACACATAACATTCACAGATGAGTTATGATGAATCTTTTACAATGGAGGGATACAGGAAAATTTCTTTTTTTTATAAAGGGGTTTCCTAAAACTGCTGTTTAGTTTGTAATGAATAGTGGACATGGTGTGGCAAGATTGGTAGAGCGCGCGCTTTCCGATCGTGAGATCCCGAGTTCGAACGCTGTGTAGGCCCACTGCGTTTGTCCTTCAGCAAGACAATTAATCCACAATAGCTGCTCTCTACCCAGGTGTATAAATGGGTACCATGGTCGGGTGTTAATTAGCCTTAGCGCCATCATCAGTGGCAGCTCCGCTATTATGCTCCCCGGGGAGTTGAGAAAGTACGGAATATCATTGTGTGGGTTTGAAATGTACTTGATGATCATGGGTAATAATAATAATTTAAGCGCAGTAGAGTATTTATAGTAGCTGCGCTATATAAATGTCCATATTATTATTATTATTATAGCTTAATGAATCATCTGTTGCTTCTTAAATGAACAGTCATGTAAAGTAAAAGACCTCTGATGATGGTATAAGCAATTAGTACTGATTGAAAGAAACTGACGGCTTAGAAAAGACTAATTCAAATTACATAACTAATCAAAAATGAACATGCATTAACAATTTGGCAAATTTATGTTAATCACTGTAACATCAATCACTTTTATTGCACTTTTGGATTCCACTATCATTCCAGAGTTTGACAAATAGAACATTAATTTATTAATTTAGTCAACATTTTTGTTATATCATTTAATTTTTATATTTTTATAGTGGAATGTATAATATAAAGCTGCATATGAGGGAATTGATTAGAAACTTGACAAGTAACTAAGAAATTCACTCATCACATATTTATGTAAGTAAAGAAACAAAGTTAATAGATAATGTCCCTATTTGCCTCCAAACCAAATGATATGAATTAGGAAAAAAAGTTTAAAGTATTAAACCATATGCACTTGCACTTGCACTGGCCCGCTGGCCCAGGGCCAGTGAAATTGCACTTCGGGCCAGCAAAAATGTATAAAAGTCATATTATGATGGCCCGATCGGGCAAGCAGATTTTCAACCCAACATTGACAAAGTTATAAAAATCTTGTTTTCTTCCATGTCATGCTTCATCTATAATCACAGGTTTGATCAGGAAAGAGTGATATTTTGAATAGTAAAAAAGTTTACTCATGAAATACAATTTTGGGGCCAGTAAAATGTTCTTTTGGGCTACCAGAAAAGAGGACAAAATTATTTCACTGGCCCGACTGGGCCACTGACAAAAAAGGTAAGTGTGGAGCCTTGTCATATGTAATATTTTAAGGTAAGAATAATCATTTGAAATTAAATGGAACAAAAAATTGCTACAAGGCCAGGTCTACCTCCCGGTCTGGACTAGCACTAATCCACCTGTTCATGATCCACTTCTCCCCCTTGACGACGGGACAACCGCCGTGCCACGTGAAGTCATCTACATCCCCGAACCAGCCCGTCGACTCGTCCACGAAGTGGTTGTACCAGGCCACCGCTTTACCCTTCTCCGGTCTTACGTGTAGCTTGGAATCCTTGCAGTAGTTGTAGAGGTTGACGTGTTCACTAGCTCGCAATTTCTAGAACAAAATAAAAATTGGAAAAGTGGAACTGAATACGTAGTACAAAGCTAAAGTAATCTGCATCACATACAAGAGGTTGACTAGTCCACAAAGTGGTTGTACCAGACCACCGCTTTACCCTTCTCTGGTCTAAGTTGCAGCTTAGAGTCTTTGCAGTAGTTGTAGAGATTGATGTGTTCACTAGCACGCAATTTCTAGAACAAAATTAAGATTGGAGAAGTGGAACTACATGTAAATATGTTGTGCAAATCTAAAGTCATTGATGGCACATAACCAAGCCAGATGACAAGTTTACAAAGTGGTTGTACCAGACCACCGCTTTACCCTTCTCCGGTCTGACGTGCAGCTTTTAATCCTTGCAGTAGTTATACAGAGTGTATAAAAAAAAGGTAATCGAAGTTCAAAGGTCAATTATTTCAGAACTAGATATGTTCACACCTGAAATTAGATATGGATGAAAAGAGTAACTTCTTAGCTTTATTTTGATACCTTTTTGGAAATAACAATGTCATGCATCGCTGAGTTATTTGCCGTTGAAGATGACTGGTGCATAACCCACTTTTTGCAAGTTTGGGCTTATGAATGGATTCTTGAAATGAATGGTGTCACATAACTCTTAGGGATTAGTTATCATTTTGGTGCTAAAACATCCACTTCGTGTCGACTGCAGCCCTGCAAATCATCGATATCACGGGGAAAGTAACACCGTGTTCTTCATTCAAATATCCAAACATTAAGAACCCCGTGTTCACACACAAAAATTTCATCCCTTAATCATGACTAAAGAATTAGCAGCTGACTATAGAATCAGCTGCTGATTAGCTATACGATGAAATTCTTGTGTCTGAATGCTGACTAACGAAACGACGTATCATTAGTCATGACTAACGAAACACAGGTTTTATCGTTGTTTCGTACGAGAGCTGACTATAGAATCACACTCTATTCGTGTGTGAACGACGGTCGGTCGCCTAATCATGATTAGCTATACGACTCATAACTAACTGGGCGTGGCTTAACGTGAACGTTCGCGCGCACAGGCCCCTAGGTAGACCTGACCTGTTCGGTGCACCTGGAATCCAGCTGTTGTGCGATATTGGCTCTGTGTGTGTGAACGTAGATGTAGTTTGGTTTAATCATGACTAACGATACGTTGTATTGTTAGTCATGATTATTTAGTCATGATTAAGGGATGAAAATGTTTGTGTGTGAACACGCTCGAAGTCAACAAAAATTAATCAAATGACCTTGGTTGCCATTCCATCTCATTAATTTTGTTATCGCAATGACCCTTTCCCCACTGTCAGAGCTCCCCTAGTCCATCTGTGACAGTGACAAGGTGATGGGTTTGGGCACTCCAAGTCGAAATTCCCATAGAACCTAAACCCATAGACCCATAGGCCTATGGGTTTTCAATAGGGAAAATGGAACATGGGACCAATAGAAAATGATATGGGTTTCTATGGGACCCATAGAAATTCCCATAGGATTCCCATAGGATTCCCATAGAATTCCCATAGAATTCCCATAGAATTCCCATAGAAATCTCGCATAGGAATTTCCCGTTGACACTTCCAATAAAGGTATATCAATTAAATTCTCCTTTAGAGAATCATTAAATGATAATTCATACTTATAATTTCCTTATCAACCTCTTCAGACAGTGCAATAGGGCAATCAAGGCATTGCCTCTTATAGAAGAGGGTTAAATAATTTAATTTAAAGCTGAACAATACATTGAGATATATGTATTTGCAGTGAAAAATACTTTTCCTTGGTTAGTACAATATTCTATCATATTTATATTGTTTTCTGGAAATATTAATTCCCATCTAGGAATTGAAAATGTGGTGAATAAAAATCAAAATACACACCATTAAAATTGAGTATGTGTGTTAAACAAATAACAAATACATACACATCATATTTTGTTGCATGAATGATATGCATTATGCATGAGTCTTGCATGAATATGCAAATTTTCTATGGGTCTGTTGGTTTCTATGGGTTCTATGGGTCCTATGGGTTTCTATGGGTCCTATGGGTTTCTATGGGTTTCTATGGGTCCTACAAGTGTCTGTGGGTGTGGGTTTCTATGGGTCCTGTGGGTTTCTATGGGCCCTGTGACCTATGGGTCCTATGGGTTTCTATGGGTGTGGGTTTCTATGGGTCCTATGGGTTTTTATGGGTCCTATGGGTTTCTATGGGTTTTATTTTCTGGGTTTCTGTTGGTCCCATAGAAACCCATAGAAACCAATAGGATTTTCCTATGGGTTTTCTATGGGTTTCTATGGGTTTCTATGGGAATTTCGACTTGGGCTGTCCTGAATCTGTCTAAATACTCCTCGCACCTGTTGCCTAATGTGTTCCTCCACCTGAGGTATCATCTAAATGTACATGTTCCCAGTTAATGTTGATTTATTTGAAGAAAAATGGCCCAATCACTTGACCTTCCTCAAAGTTTTTAATCCAAGTTGTACATTTAATTCTGGTGGATTGCAGGCCGGTGCATATTCATGTTCAAGTATAATCTACCAAATCATGCACGATATCGGTGAATGTATCCAGCTAAACGATTCATTAACTCGCAAACCCAACACAAATTGTTCAAACCAATTTTTTTCATTAAAGTGTGCCACATTTGTGTACTTTCAAGCTTTCATATTAGCCCAAACTTGCAAAAAGTGTGTTTTGGACGCGTAACCTTCAACAACAGAGAACTCAGCGATGCGTGACATTACTGATTCCGGAAAGGTGTCAGATTAAATCTATAAATAACTACTCTTTGAAATGATTGACCTTTGAACTTCGATTACTTTTTTTTATACACTGTAGAGGTTGAAATGTTCACTAGTTCGCAATTTCTATAACAAAATTAATATTGGAAAAGTGGAACTGAATACGTAGTGCAAAGCTAAAATAATCAGCATCACATACAAGATGGTCGACTCGTCCACGAAGTGGTTGTACCAGACCACCGCTTTAATTACCCTTCTTCGGTTTAACGTGCAGCATAGATTAGAAGAAGATCCCTAAAGCAGATAATGGGCTAATCAGAAACCGGGGATATTCCCCTTTTTCAGGTGTGCAAACACACACACACACAAAAATAGGGAGAGAGAGGGGGAGGGAGAGAGAGAGAGAAATGATAATAACCATGACAACAAACATATTTGTATAACACTAATAATCGAGAACAGCTTATCATAGGCATGGTCACTAATACTTTTATCACCTGCCATAATGTTACAGTTCAGATGAGCACAATGAACCTGTGTGCCTTCTCATCTCCAGTATGCTCCCATGTCAATCCAGCTAGTTTGTTGACTGGATAAATATAAAAAGTTCTGGCGGCAATTGAAGATATTTAGACTGGCGTTGTCAGAACGAGGCATCACATCAACCAAAGTGTTATGTGACAACAGTCGTTTGCTCTTAAAGTTGCGACATACTGAACTCCGTCATATCTACGCTCAGATCTGATATAGTGCTGGCTCGTAGTGAAAGATTGAAAGTAAGTCTTTAAAACTTTCTTCTTGGCAACCTGGGCTCATATTCATAAAACCCGCTATATGCTAAGTCAATTTTGGATGACTCTGTCAGTAGGTACCTAATTACATGCTAACCAAGATAATCTATCGGAAATAATATCGCTAATGATATTCGTTTGTCTCACAATGTGGTCAACAAGGAATCTAACAGATCACAATGTTTCGTGCGCCGCTGCAACACTTCGTCAGGTTATACAAGATAATCTAGTTGGGGAAAATGAATGAATTAATAATAATGATAATAATAATGGTGGCTACTCATATAGTGGAAGTTTCGTCTTTTGATGGTGCATCATTATTATTGTTGCTCGCTAAACTGTTTGATCTGAAATGGACTTAGCATGTAACTAGCAGGTTTTAGGAATATATATGGGCCCTGGTCGGGCAAATAGAATAAAGACTTTAATATCAAACTTAATTTGCTCTCTAAGCATGAAAGTTCATCTATATTCAGTGGTATTTGAATTGTGATAAAAAGTTTAAAATGTTAATTCTTAACTTAAAGGTGCACCTGTAAAGTGTCAGATATTGCCCAAAACTACATTGGAGACTTCAATCCTATTCCAAAATCATTGTAAGATATGTCCAAATGATGTGTAAAAGTTTCATTGAGAAAGAACACTGCTTTCCTGGTTAAAAATAGTGAAAATCTGCATCAGCTTTTGCAACGAATCACTGTAAAATATTTATAACCATTTATGAGCTGAATGATTATCAATGATAGATATCGTCATACTAAAGGGGCATTTAAAAAAATCTTACCCTATTTTATTCTTCTCTTACCATAAGCCAAACAACACAGTAAAAGAGAAATGTGGAAGCTCCAAGTAGTTTTCGTGGAGTAAGACACTTTACTGGTTTCACTTTAACTCTAATTAATTGGGTGGCCCAAAACAAAGACAAAGACAAGGTGATCACTGGATTACGTCTCGCCCAGATTTCAGTTAACCTCTTATGTAGCTTGACCTGTGCTAGTGACATTTGTTTAGACTAAAATGGGAACACCAGGCAAAGAACAACACATAATGATATGTTTTGGTACCATTGTGTGATATCAAATAGATGCCTTACATTTTGCAAAGGGTTGTGTGCCAATTCTATTCACGCGTATGTTTGGAGAAAATAGAATAAAGACAATGTGTTCGCTCTAGACAAAAGGTAGACTTTGTATGCACCCATGGACACATGTTACAATATGGTGGCACTTTCTTTGGGCAGTGTATCCTTTAAAGTTTATATTCATTTCTTTTAAATTGAGTCGAATTTGGTATGATTGTAAAGGTAATTTTATACATTACAAGCCTTGAGCAATTCAGAATTTTTAAAATTGAAAATTAATTGATGAACCAAAATTTAAAATGTGAAAAAATCACCCTTTGACCAAGGCCAAAAATACGCATGAAACTCGCTGATTATTCACGACGTAGGCCTAGGGACCATCAATCACGTACGCCCAGTTGCATAGACCGCTGTATCAGATTTGCTCAGGCGAATTACATCATCCACACGTTCCGAAGCCCTTCGTTTTGCTTTTTTTATCAATTGTCCTGAGAGGGTCGATGAAAATCACTAAAATACAAGCCATTTATATTTCATAAAAGTTTATGAGATCAGTCATTTACTTCATTAGATATGTTTTATAACTCTTAATAAAAAAAGGCTCCAAAAGCAGCAGACTGAAGCATTGTACACACGCTCTACGGACATTGGGCCGCCTTCGCCGGCAATGAATTCCAAGCGTTGTTCGATGCTTGGCCTAAAAAGGCCTAGTCCAATGTATGCGCATTTCGTGACACTGGTTTGCAAATTTATGTTTTGTAATCAACACTATCGCTCCGCCGAGAAGAACTGCTATTGTCTTTCTCTCGTAGCCTCCTCACATCAACCCGACATCGCGACCTCTTGCCGGAACAACGTGCAAACGTGACTGGCCGCTAGTTACGTAACTTTGAGTCTTTCACTATTCTGCGATGTAGAACAACTCATTACCAACAATCTGCCGTTCGCTGCACTGTCATTAGAATTAACTGTTAAAGGGCAATGCAACTCAAGAATAGAGTTTATCCTACTTGAAGCGAACCAAAATGATAGCATTTCATTTATGCTACTTCGTATGTGACACCGAGAGCCTTAATTTGATATATAAATCACAAAAAATGGCCTAATGATGAGGCCATACCAATCTCGCAAAGAGACAACACAAATTTTTTTTTTTGCGGCATCCCGTACTAACATGGAGACTGCCATGTTTACATTTTTGTGCAGACCCCCAGCAAAGATGTGATGTTTTTTTGGACTTCAAAGCTAAAATTCCATTCATGATCATGTTGAAAGAAGAGACAATTTTGTCTTTGTTGAAACAAAAACAAAAAGTATATATATAAAAAGAGAAGATATTGACCAACTACCATTCGAGACGGGGAAGTGTGGAAATTTGACTAAATGTGGTTATTTTGACAATATACCATAGCTTTTTACCAGAATTGTCAGAGGTTGCCATGTTTTGGCGTAAGCATGAACGTGCACACTACTGTATTATGATTCGTGCCAAGCATGTATGATTTTCTCTAGCATTCCCCTAAAACAGCTGCGATGATACCGAACTATGTACCATACGATCCTTTTCTTTGACTTGGAAACGGGTGTCATTCCTCTTTGTCGTACAAAACAAAGGCTTGTACAGTGAATGAACTGCCTACACATGTTTCTGTACAGTTTAAAGAAATGCACGTTTGTCATTTACCCCACTATTTCACCTAAACAATTGAGCTGTAGTATCGAGATGGCATTGTTTCCCTGTCTGAAGCCCATTTAGTTCCTTTTGCAGTGATTCAAATCAGAATAATAAATGCTCGTGGTCTAGATTATGCTTCTTGTATCATTATTATCGATATACCATGATACTTCTAAGTATAACTATTGAATTAAGAGTAGCAAAAATATTACAATTATGGAGGATTGCGAACGCGTATGCGCTCGTTTATATCATTCAAGTCAAAAGTCGTATGAACATCCTCGTTCTGACTAGAAAATAAATACTAACATGTTTAAAATGCTAAACTATAAGCAGTGCAATGTATTTTTGTTCGCTCCAATTTTTGATAAAATACGTTATTAAACTTTTATTTGGCTAGACCAATCAACGTCAGTCCAGAAAAACGTCACATTTCCGCGGCAAACAAAAATCATGGCGCCACTCAGAGCATCCATAAAGCCCTGGTCACAACCCACCGTGCGTGTTTTTAGTCCGTACGGTTTTTGGGGAGGCCACGGCCGCCACGTTTTTCTGAAAACGTAGGGAGGGAGTGGCAAAGGCAGGGAGGGAGTACCGGCAACGCACGTCACACGCACGGTGTAAGTACGTGGCCCGCACGCCACGCCTGGCCGTGAGCGGTTGCGTGCATCGTACGTTGCGCACGTGGTAAGTGCGTTGTACGTGCTTACAACGTGCTTACAACGTACGGTCTCCGTGCGGTTGCCACGTTATCGTACGGAGGCCGTACTTACACGTGCTGCAGAAATCAGTGCGCACAACGTGCGTTGTAAGTGCGGAGCACGTGCTTACTCGGTACGGTCCACGTGAGTTCTGCGTGCTCATTGGACAGTTGAACTGGGGAAGTGCCGAGTAAGCACGGACCACGCACTTATCACGTGCGCAGCACGCACGTGCGCTCATTGGCTGTAGAACGCAGCGAAAACGCAGCGAACGCAGCGAAAGTTCCTCGTGCACTAAAAGTGCTACGTCGTGTCTGCGTGCTCCCAAATCCGTACTGAGTCGGTACTGAGTCGGTACTCACCACGTACGGATACCCAAATTTTGCCCACGTTTTTGCAAGTAGACAGCACGCACGGGGCACGCACTTGCAAGTACGGCGGGTTGTGACCACCGCTTAAAGAGCCTGCGTTAGCAAAACAGAAACTATGCCCACTCTTTAAAAGAAATAATGGAAGGGGTGATTCAGGGACATTTGGGATGTGTGAAAATAGGTCTTACTGCACATGGCGCCTTTCAGAGCATCCATAAAGAGCCTGCGTTAGCAAAACAGAAACTATGCCCACTCTTCAAAAGAAATAATGGAAGGGGTGATTCAGGGACATTTGGGATGTGTGAAAATAGGTCTTACTGCACAGTTTGCTTTGTGTTATGCGTTTTGGTTCACTTTAATACATCGTAATATGCCTGTTTATTATATGTAACATTACTCCGACTCAGATTTCTGCTTTGGAAGAATTATGTGAAAACGATTCACGCAAACACTGGAGGCCGCCATTATTAGGTTTGTGCGGACTACGGTCAATGATATGCACTAATGCATTTCAATAGCACCAATTCAAACCATTGTCAGAATACTTGTAGATGCTTTGAAATCAGTGAAAAGCTTTTTGTTCGGCCCTTAAAGCGAACCAAAACGCATAACACAAAGCAATCTGTGTAGTAAGACCTATTTTCACACATCCCAAATGTCCCTGAATCACCCCTTCCATTATTTCTTTTGAAGAGTGGGCATAGTTTCTGTTTTGCTATTGCAGGCTCTTTATGGATGCTCTGAGTGGCACCATGATTTTTGTTTGCCACCGAAACGTGACGTTTTTCTGGACTGACGTTAATTGGTCTAGCCAAATGCCATTTTAACTATTAGTTTAATAACATATTTTTATCAAAAATTGGAGTGAACAAAAATACATTGCACTGCTTATAGTTAAGCTTTTTAAATCAAATTATTTTGTATGTGTTTTATTTATTTCTACTTCGAAAACATGTTCAACATGATAGTATTTATTTTCTAGTCAGAACGAGGGTGTTCATATGACTTTTGACTTGGAATGATATTAACGAGCGCGTACACGTTCGCAATCCTATATAATTGTAATATTTTGCTACTTTCAATTCAATAGTTATACTTAGAAGTATCATGGTATATCGATAATAATGATACAAGAAGTCGTGCATTTATTTTCGCCCTCGCGAAGCATAATCTAAACCACGAGCATTTATTATTCTGATTTGAATCACTGCAAAAACAACTAAATGGGCTTCAGACATGGAAACAATGGGGCAATTCCACGCCAAAGTGGACATTTGACCAAAAAATTTTAGTATCAAATCAAAGCTTAAATTCTATATTTTTGGAATTCAATGAGAAAATTTTAGTTTTACATAATTTTAGTTGTTTTTTTATAACTTTATAACCATAATTGAACCCCACAAATTTGACATTTTTGTGAAAAAGTGTTTTGATCCTGCGTTTGTTTTATATTTCCCCAGTTAAGCCTAACAACCATTATTCTGACTCCTGAGATATGACCATTTCGTAAAATAGTAAATTTGTATGATTTATTTGATTTGTTATGCTTCAATGACTTCTTATTTTCAGCTTATGAAAATGTCCTTCCGTTACCGAAAAATCAATATTTTTAATTTTGTGGCTCACATAGCTGTTAGAGAGCAGACCAATCTTCAGTGCAAAGCAAGTTCAAGTAGGCCTTCCCATTGCTAACAATTATGTTACTCAGTGTTTATTCGTTAATTAATAAATAACAAAAGAAAATGTCCTTCCGTTACCATACACATGGTAAGAGATGGACAAGGTACCTCATATTACATATTATGACAAAATTTATGTTCAAAAATTGGTCTCTCATATTTTGAAAACCCAAATAATGAGACAATACCTGCAATGGCCAGCTATCAGTGGCGTAGCGTGGTCAGACTAGTAATTTTCTGTGTTTCAACCAATCAGATTTGTGCATTTAGAACATTTGATCTGGCTCACAATTGATTTTATCTCTTTCTGCAACAGGGCCCTTGTACCATGATGCCATTTGTCTGGATTTCTATTGTATGGGGATTAGTAGGTCTATTTAACTGTGGTGAGCCAGGGTGTGATTAGGCTCTGATCATGACTTTGAATAGGTCTTTTTTTTATACAATACACCCCTATAGAATTCTTGGACATGGGTGTAGGTCTAAAATAATTAAATTTTACATGAAATTTGCAAACTAAAAACAAGGCTGTAGAAAAAACAAGAAATAATACATCTCCAATTCTTTCATATGTTGTAGAAATTATATCAAGCCAAGATTTAAGCCAAAACAATTTTCAAAATTATTTGATCCACGAGGTAAAACGGAAGGTCAAAATCTAAGGTCAAAGGTTATCGTATCCAAACTCGCTCATGCATGAACACAAATGGCATAAATGGATTGCACATAACATCCCCAGTCCAATGACATCATTACAAAATAAATTGACTCAACGGTTAATGGACAATGGCCATTTGAAAAATGGTGCCCACGCCCATTTCTTACAAAACTCCCCCATAAGAATCGACCATAGCGCCAAAACCATTGAGCGGATTGGGCTAAAACTTAAATATTTGCGCTTTTAAAGGTTGAAATATCATACATACCAAATATTAGCAAATTTGAAGGGGGCTGCGATGAAAATTTTCACTTTTTTTAAAGGTGATTTGACATGGAATGACCCTACTGTGTCATATCATACATTATAGTCCATTATGTCCTTCCGTTACCGAACATTGGTCCGCTTTGTGTGAAATAACTCAAATATCTGCGGACAAATTTTAATCAAAGGACAAGTAAATTCTTCTTAACACTTCAGAGAATGAAATGTGTACCCTTAAAATATTTTGTATTATTTAATATCACAGAGTTTTAGTTAAAACTGATTTGATAACAAAACCTTGTCCATTTTGGTGTCCTTCCGTTACCGACCTCATTTGTATGCATATTCAATAATGTGCGGAGATAAAAATAAAAAAAAATTATGGGACCATAAAACTGTATGTTTTGGAAGTATTGTTATCAAAATAGACTGTTCTAACAACACAAGTATTTAAAAATGTCTTTCTTAAAGTTGACAATTTGTGTCTGAGTGTCCTTCCGTTACCATGGATTGACCATGAATAAGAGCCAGTGGAGCATGAACTATAGTAAGAAATAAATAGAAATGTAAATGATTGTAATGTCCATATGTTATCTATGATACAAACTCATTTTAGACCACAAAAGAGATGTTTCCTTCTCATAAATGGTCTTTAAATTTCAAAATTAATTTTATTGTACAATTCCTATAGACTTTTCAGAGGTCCTTCCGTTACCGAACACTGAAGTAATTAATTTCTCATAATTAATATACCAATGTAGATATTTTTCTTAAAAGGTGGTGTTATACTCTGTGAACATAAGGAAATGGACTAGTAACCAACTTAACATGATACACCTCGTAACTTCACAGAGATTGGGTCATAACTAAAAAACTTGAAAATCCATGTCCATTTTGGTGTCCTTCCGTTACCGGCCTCATTAGTGTCCATATCTAATTTACATAATGCGGTCAAAATTTTAGAAATAGTGGAAATCAAAGGTGTCCCAACAAGGATCAAAGACATGCCATTTAGAATAAAAAATCAAAAGCAGGATCCTGGAATTATTTGATTTAAGTTCCAAAATTGTGTCTGAATGTCCTTCCGTTACCGTGGAATTGCCCAATGCCATCTCGATACTACAGTTCAATTGTTTAGGTGAAATAGTGGGGTAAATAACAAACTTGTATTTCTTAAAACTGTAACTATAGAAATATGTGTAGGCAGTTCATTCACTGTACAAGCCTTTGTTTTGTACGACAAAGAGGAATGACACCCCTTTCCAAATCAAAGAAAAGGAATGTTTGGTACGTAGCTCGGTATCATCGCAGCTGTTTTGGGGGCATGCTAGAGAAAATCGTACATGCTCGGCACGAATCATCATAATACAGTATAGTGTGCACGTTGATGCTTACGCCAAAACAATTGTAACCATGGCAAACTGTCAAAAAGCTATGGTATATGGGCTAAATAAACACATTTACCATATTTGCTGGAGTATTACCGCACCTTTTTTCATACAGAAAAACTTGCAAAAATGGGGGGGGGGGGGGGGGGGGGGTGCGGTTTATACACAGGTGCGGTTCACACACCGGCAAATACGGTAGACACATTTCCACACTACCCCGTCTCGAATGGTCGTTGGTTTATGTCTTCTCTTTTTATATATACTTTTTGTTGTGGCCTGTGTTTCGACAAAGACGAAATTGTCTCTTCTTTCAACATGATCATGAATGGAATTTTAGCTTTGAAGTCCAAAAAAACGTCACATCTTTGCTGGAGGTTTGCACAAAAATGTAAACATGGCAGTCATCATGTTAGTACGGGATGCCACAAAAAAAATAATTTGTGTCGTCTCTTTGCGAGATTGGTGTTGCCTCATTATTTGGCCATTTTTTGTGATTTGTATATCAAATTAAAGCTCTCGGTGTCACAAACGAAGTAGCATAGATGAAATGCTATCATTTTGTTTCGCTTTAAGCACATACGTCAGAGTTTGCAAAGCATATTGGGTAATTACAAGAACATGGCCGCTCCCATCATCTTTTGCCGCCGTAAGAATTAGTAAAATTTGGGTAAGTTCACGTAAGGATTTCATGGGATCCACGAGGCCAAAATTGCCAAGTTATTAGTCTATGAGCCAAAACCTGAAAAGTGGCTTAAAAATGGAGTTGGCTGCACCCATCGGACGGCCAATTATTTCTGGTATCATTTTGAAGGTATAAGTCTCAGTTATCCAAAACTGGAATTTTCGACCCCAAAAAGTTGCACGTTACCATGGCAACGCCGTTTTTGTGACACATGATCAAATAAACCCCGCAGAAACTGTGGATTCCACTGGAAAACGAAATGTCAACAAATTCTTTTCTAAAAATGACATCCAGTCGCCCTAGATTTTTAATTTTTTCAGGGACTAAGGAATGTGATACCGGGCTATTAGATTCTAGAATATCAGGTACAAAACAGTATTGCTAAGGTCATTAGAGGGCATTAGGGGTCAACTCAAGGTCAGTGACATGATCCTCACTTCTAATTGCATTAATATTTGTATGTTATTCATAGAAACTCACATTACTCATTACTCTTGTGGTGTATATGGCTGAATGTGATTTCCTCGGAAGGCAGGAGGTCCAGAAATCCATATACACAATTTAAAGCTAAATTGATAAACCGTTGCTATGGCAACTAGTATGATGTGAATGCTGCAAAGTGTGTTAAATGCGCAATAAATGACAGGCCAGAGCCAAAATTTTAGATTATAAAGTACCCGGATGGATTTAATCAACAACATACCTCATTTCAAATGAAATTGTTTGAAGTTATTAAAAATGGCAACTTAACTTGCCGCAACTTGAATAATCACCATGGAAACCAATGCTGAATAGGCCACGCCCCCTTTACACAAGAAATCAAACTGGAATTTTAAAAATGACATAACAATGTGTTTTCCTATGATGAAATCATTGTAAATGGAAAGACAAAATGCTGCCTGGTCGGCAAACATGAATTTGAAGTTAATAACAATCAAGTAATGTTTCCTAGCAACATAAATTTTCCCTAGCAACCAATGCATACTTCTGTACACGCTTGATTCTTCATTTTCTTCCACTTGTTCCCATAAAGACAAGTTGGAAAGTTTATTAAAGTGTCTAAATATATGTTTTCAGATACGAGCAATCTTTTAAAATGATTGTATGAAGGTTTCTAGTTCAAGGAAAAGTCTAATTTAACCCTAAAAGGGCCGGGCTATTTGAGGTCTTCAGCAGGCCGGGGGGGGGGGGGGGGGGGCCATTATGGCCCCCACTAAGATCTCGGCTGCGGAGCGGCCGATCGCCGTAAAATTTTGCACGCATGATAAGTGAAGTGTATAGAATACAATGGATATTTTAAAAAATTTTGAAAAATGCATTAATTTGCATATTTATGGTAATTTATGCAAATAAGTCATGAAATTCATATTTTTACCCATAAATCATATATTCTTCATAATTAAACTCTGGTTTTCACTACATATATTCATTAGAGCATTTGTAATGATAATACGACAAAAAAATTTGGAAGAGCCCGGTTCTTCCTTATGTTTTCTATTGTTTTGTTAATTTCTTATGTATTTCTTTGTTTTTTTAAAACTAATGTATTTATTGTTTTTGTTGTTTATTTTATTTCTAACTATAATTTAACTATTTTGAATCCCCAAACCAACATATAACATGTAAACAACACCAAATAACTAATGATACACCTCATTTTACAAAATTGATATTTCCATATGTTTTGTACACAAATCACGAAATTGAGCGATTTTCGGGCTGACATGCATAGACAAAAGGTCACGTGACTTTGTAACGGTAGGTCCGATTTTCGTAATTTTTAAAAAAATGTGCGCAAGACTCGATAGAAAAAAGCCACCAAGCCGCAGCGCGTCATCGTACAGCGTTTTGGACCAATAAAAAAAATCGCGGAGGGAGGGGCCAATTATGGCCCCCCCGGCCCTATTAGGGTTAAGATGGCGGCCATTATACAATACAAAAAGGCTGCCGTTGTAAAGTGAAAATTCCATAACTTTGCTTCTAGACAGGTTAGAAAGTTCAAATAAGTGTCCAAACATATGTGTTTGGGAACAAGGAAACCATTTTGACGTATACCAAGATGTTTCAAGTCAAGGAAGTATCCTAATCTAAGATGACGGCCAATATAGGTTCAAAATGGCCGCCATAACATCATACTTGGTATAAATTTGTTTCTAGACAAAATTTAAAGTTCAAATAAGTGTCTAAACATGAGTTTCCAAGTACTAGAAAATCATTTGCGAATATACCTACATGTATCAAGTCTAGGACGTATCCTAATCCAATATGGCAGCCATTTTAGGGTTCAAAATGCATGTCATTATGGTGTTTAAAATGGCCCCAGTAACATCAAGACTTCCAGTCTTCAAGACAAGTTACAAACTTGAAGTTATAGTGGCTAAACTTAACGATTTCAGTTACAGGGAATGTATGAAACTGAATACTGCATCGAAAGGTTCAAGTCTAGAGCTTCTTAAGTGTATTGCAATTCAATCGCTTTTGTCTAGCTGTGTGGAGAGAATCAAAATGATATTCGTTGTCGCGATTCGGCAGTACTCGACAATTTGATTATTATCCATACGCATAAGACGTACTAATAAGAAGTGGCAAAGAACTTGATTTTATGATGATGAATATAGCCCAAATTCGCATAATAATAACCTTCAAATCATTGGTATGGTATGGTATGATAATTTATATGAAAGTTTGCAATAATGAAAGTTACCCCCAATTTAGATTTTATATTACTTATGCCCTTATGTCTATATTACAACGTCATACATACACACACAAATCACTCTGGTCACTTCACTACTAAAGTTGGACACGATCGATCGCCTCCTTGAGCATTGGGATGAGTGACTGTCTACTGTGATATATCTGCCTGTTATATAGTTAGATATATACCTCTCCTAATTGACATGGTCAAAGGCGATCATGTATGGCAGGAATAGCCAGACAAATGCTAGATAAAGTCTGGCTCCTTTCACACGTCGTCCCTGAAGGAACTGGTAAAGAATAGAGACAAATTTGAATGATAGGGGCCCCAGGAACACCTTCATAAGGCCATCAGGACTGGCCCGTACAGCAGTCATCATACAGCTCGTGTAAGTGATATCGAGTCCTTTCAATGTTGGGTTGGTGGCGCATCTCCCTAAGAATGTTCAGTAGCGATATATAATCAACGTCCTCATCTTCAAGATGTCTTCATCCAGATTTTGAATACTCTCCATCTCATGCGCTGTATAGCTTCAGCTACCAGCTTGTGTATCCTGATGGATCAGCTGTGGTGTTTCCCATATATAACTCTGCCAGGAGCACCCCTTTTATTAGAATGTTTGCCAGTCCAGCTTTAACAAATCTTTGCCCATGGCTCAGAGGAAGCAGCATGTTGATATGAGGCTTCCCAGTATGGAAACGACGAGCGCATACTCTTCTGGATTTTGTTAGAACATTTGTTCTATTTGGTAATAGATCATCTGGCATGGTCGTTTAGCTGGTGCAGTTCATTCGCCATGGCCATCTTCTAAGCAGTGTGCACACACTACACAGTCAACATTTCAGTTGTGGAGTTGCCCTGTTCTTCTGCAGCAAATCCGCTTCAACTTTAAACTGATGATACATTGCTGTCATCCCAGACGATGATCGTTTCCGAGGACGGCATCCATAGCAAAAACCACCAAAGGTTTTTTGTTCTTATTGCAGTAAGCAAACGCTGCTTCTGCATGCATCCTCTGGTCTCTATTACTCTTGATCACACATGGAGTTCATCACTGCCGTCTGTGTTTCTTTGAGGAACATTCGTTCCTTGTTTGATATGATGTTGTTATTCATGATGTTGGTCGTGGCTCACTCGGCATTACTAGCATCATTTGAGGGACTTAATCAGCATGTGCTGACAGTCTCCTAGGCTTTTGGAACAGTATGACAAAATGATCTTGCAGATCAATATTGTCCCAGCAAATTTTGCCAAATACGTTGGGCTTGTAGTGTGGGAGGAGAGGTCAAGATTTTGCCATCTTCTATACCTCTTGTACCATGCTTGTAAGACAAGGCTGTTTATCATGTAATATTATAGAGTAATAACATTAACTGATCCACCCAATTTATTGGGACAGTCGGATAATTCAGTGTCTTCACTAGGCCTATGCTGACAGCATGAATGAGATCCTGCCAAATGCTCAAAACCTGCCAGTGAGTTACAACAGTGTCACCTTATATTGCTTATCTACACCCTCGTTGCTATAATGGATGATGCAGACCAGAATGTAATACATCAGGCTATGACCCTGTTGCAGTTGATCTTGCCATCTTCTGATAGGCAACATTTGCTCAAAAGGAGATGATAGTCTGGCAACGGACATGGCCCTGATAGCAACATACCTACATATGAACAAGTTTCCATTGAAAACGCGCATAAGACTAACACGAGCAGACGACGCGAATCAAGTCTATGCTATATGGATTACAACAACGGCTTTTAATTCACGTTGGAGATGGACTATGTAACTGGACAATGGCAGCGCGCTCCACACACAGCGCGTTAACGTATGTCCTTCGCGCATTCACGTTTCTACGTGTTATGTGCCTTACGAGCAAACGCAAAGAATCAAATATAGCTAAAAGTGGAAAATTAAGTTGTCAAGAAACACAAAAAAGGCCCTATTTTCCCGTCTAATAATCAAAATGTTTCTTACATTAGAAGAAAGGTAATTTTGTCCTCTTTGTTTTGGTATCCGAGACGGTATAAAAACATATCAGGGTAAAATTATACGATCGGCTGAATGAGCGAGGGTTGGTACAAATTCGTCAAATTTTGTCTATTCGCCATAGGGAAGTGGCCATTCTGCCAAATTTTACCAAAAATTCAACGGCAAAAGGCCATATTTTCCCAGTAACGAAACGAGACATAATTGGTACAATTGAAAAGGAAATTTATCACTGATTAATATTCCACCCGAGACGGTATAAATTGTTTAAACGAATTTAAGCTATGAGAGTTTTATTTCACACAGCGCGAGAAAATGGAGCTAAATTATGTTCATTCCCCGTGTTGAAGCGCGCTGTGCGGATTGTGTGGAGTATTTGCATCAAAGTTTTCAATATGACATTGGACACAAACGCTGGGCGCTGCAAACCGACTGCAATTCGCCAATGAAGCAAACTTCCATCTCACAATGGGTCTACTCTGCCCTCCAACATATCTCAGGGTATATCTAGACAGGTAGTTGACCTACAAATAACACCTTGACTACCTACATGCCAAATGTCATCAAGGAACAACTGCGTATGCTGCGTGGTAGACCCTTGTGGCATAAAATGTTCATCTTTATTCCATCCTTGGGCATAGCCCTATCTATAAGACATCATATACCAAGCTTTGTGCTAAAGCGAGTGCCCATGCATGTAAACTAGATGTCACACTCAATATTGAGACCACAAGATTAACTTCAGGATTTGCCCACCAGCTTTGCACTCCCAGTGCTTCACATAGAGCATCACAACAAGAAAGTGGTTACCAAGGCACTCCAATCATCTTCGTCTGGTACTTGCCCAGCACGCGCAAGTGGGTCACCAACGCCTGCGCTGCTCTAGTCACCCTGTCAGCCTATTCAAAATGGCAATATCAGCACCCACAGATCAAGGAAAGACGTCTTGCAACTGACCCCTCGGTCCTCTAAATGTGCAGTCACACCTAAAATGAAGCTACCACATTTTGCAGACCTATCATGCAGAGATTGGGGTATGCTGAACTGCAGCCTTCACACCACTTGGGCCTATTCAGACCTGCGGACGCCTGCATATGTGGCCCATATCCGAGCTAAATGCCAACCCCATCGTCTGCCAAAACTATTGTTTGCCAAACTGGTAACCTAAACCCAAACCTGAACAACATTGAATTTGACATAATGTTTGTGTGACGTCGCATAGACTATTTGCTACCTTATATTTACGTCAGAAGAACAGCACTTCACCAGGTGACACCCATATAATTAGTTACCACAAATTCATCTAAAACTCAAGCTTGTGACCTTTACCTGACCATTCAGTCTATATTATGGAGTTTACACTGACAAACAATTGGCCCAGCTGGAGAGGAAAGGAAGCTCTAGTAATGCCCTTATTGCTGAACCAAGCACCTCTATGTAGAACACTGGAACAATTCGAGCTTCTGGCTACTGCCTTGGTTTTCTGGTGTTCTGCCTTCAGAATTCCACTATCCATATTAATGGGAACCTAAGGCAAAGGTCATGCAAGACCGTGTGATTAACACCAATTCGCCATGGACAATTTTTATGATTGTATTTTCCATAAACCAAGGTTAATGGTTTTACGATCTATAAACTCTCAACATTATTTCTAAAAACATTTTCCAACCAAAACAAGTCTCATAGCTTTATTCAGCTGAATGGTATATGAAGTGGCCTTATCACAATTTTAGAAATTTGGTGTTTGGTTAGGCATATGTAGACGAACAAAAATATATCTCAATAAATTATGGTAGGAAGGGTTATTTTCTTTGTTTCGATCACTTAGATAGAAAATTAAATTAAATTAAATAGAAAATTAAAAATCAAATTTATACAGAAGTATGCAATGGTTGCTAGGGAAAATCTATGTTGCTACGAAACACTATACTTATTTATTTTTTACTTAAAAGTCATGTCTGACGGCCAGACGCCATTTTGCTTTTCCATTTTCATTAATTTGTCCCTGTAATGTACATGTAAGGAATGGACAAAATCCAAACAATTTGTATACAAAATATGTTTTTTTTTTCAAATTAAAGGCAGAATATATGTGGTAGGTATTTCTAACACCATTGACTATACCCCTTTTGGTATGTCATCAACTAATTTTCTTTAAAATATTATAAAACTGACAAAATAGTGTAATACTTCGAAAGATATGATCAAAAAGTGCTTGGCCTAATAGTTTTGTCGAAGGCTGTACATCAGAGTACATATGTATATGATTTGTTTGTATCTGAAAACATGTTTAGACACTAATTTCAACTTTATATCTTGTTTAGAAGTGAATTTAAACTAAATATGATGTTACAGCGGCAATTTTGAACACCAAATGGCGGCCATTTTGAAAATTGTAATGGCTACCTTCTTAGATTAGGTTACTTCCTTGACTTGAAACATCTTGGTATACGTCAACATTATTTCTTTGTACCCTGACACATGAGCATTAAAGGGAAAGTTTCCCCATCGTCTATTTACCTTTGATTAAGTTCTCTACACATCAAAACATACTTTCATGCAAATATGTCCAATGTTTGCCCTCTGAACAAAGGAGGAGCATCATTCAAAGTCACTCGCTGTACGGGCTAATCCCATTCATGCGTATAGGGTGGAGGCTGCCATTATATTTTTTGAAACCTGGATTTGTAATTGTTCGAGGTGAAATGCTACGTCAAACCCGAACAAAAAAGCTCAGCCTCTTTTTGTTAGCTCTCGCAGCTCGCAGGGTTTGTGCACAAACACAAGGCAAAACGTGAGCCAACAAAAAGCACGAGTTCACGGGTCTGCATGTAGGAGACTACTTTGTCCAGAGCGAACAAATTGTCCGGGATTCTATTGCCTCCAAACGTACGCGTGAATAGCATTGGTCCGAACGGAACCAGGGAATAATAGTGGTTCCGTAAGTGGTGGTAATTAATTGCTTTGTTTATGAATTACACAACCCTTTGCGAAATGATGGGTATCTATTTGATATCACAAAACGGTACGAAACATATAATTATGTGTTTTGCTATGCCTTTAATACTGGATTATTATTATAACTCATGGTCGTCAGGTACAGTTCAAACCCACACAATGATATTGCGTACTCTCTCAACTCCCTGAGGGATTGTGTAATGTCCCAGGCAACATTCCTGTAAAACCTTCCTGTACTTAGCGCAATGAATAGGCAATTTCTGAAATGCAAAGAAACAGGGCTTTTCAGTGACAATTATGTGGCTTTCCCATGTGAGAGTGCTGTGTTTTCGAGTCACTAATGGGAAGGCAGAGCTGAAATTTCAAAATGTTCAAAATTCTGCCACGACATGGTTTTCATATGGTTAAGTGTGTGATGAGTGTCTGACATGGCTATTCAATTGCTTTGCAAGGCCCAAGTTTTACGAGGAATTGACCACGCCGTAAAATTGTAATGGTCCTTTAAAAAGCTTTTCATGGCTATACCGTAGAACACCATCGTCAAGCACCCCCAAGCACCAATATGCATCTTGCTTTTAAAGAGCGCCCGCTCTCTGTCCAAACGAGAAACTTTAATCAAGAATGCAAATAATGGTGAGGAATATTCATGAGGATAATAATGTAGGTGAATCTCATGGAAACGTCTTTAAAAGCAAGATGCGTATAGGTGCTTGGGGGGTGCTTGACGATGGTGTTCTACGGTATACGGCAAGGGTTTACAACTGGGACATAAAGACAATAATTTTTATTTTTCTCATAATTACACTTTTAGGCTTCGAGGCGGACTACCTTGTTTCCAACATGGCGGAGGGAGGCAGGATAGATCAATCAAGCCTTCCCTTAACAAGTGGGGAAGCCCTGAAGGCACATCTAGAGTTACTTTTAAGAAGGATTAACACAATCAAAAATGAGAATGAAACAACTCTTAGCAATGCAACTGCTGAAGTTAAAAAAGACATTGGGCATGCATTGCGCAATGCATTGTGCAATGCATATCGCACAGCAGAACAGGATAACAGTAATCGCATAAAAGAGAAAAGAGATGATTGGGACATAATAAAGAAAGCACTTGATTCACAGGAGAACAGTAATGGACCTGTTCACCTTCGTCAAATTACTGAATTTTATGAGAAGGTGGAAAATATGAGCGTCAGTGCAAATTCCATCTACCACAGTATGACCCAAGATATCATCGACCATCTGAACGAAATGTTGAAGCAACATCCGCATCAACAAGCCAATGACTCGCACAATGTTGGAACATCACTAGACCACAGTGAAGCCAGTGCTTCACGTCCTCCCATACCACCACATGATCTCATGGCTACATTTCCTCCCGGCACACAAAAATCCAAACCCGCAGTATCACATTTGGATCGAAGAACACACTCCGAGAGTAATTTTCAGGCAGATCCGAGTCCATCAAGAAGGTTATCCACACGTTCAACTTCTCAACGCACTCATTCTTCCTCCACATTGCCACAAATACAACAGAGTCAAGCTGTCATAAAACCACTTCTGGTAGCTTCGCCGAGTAATCCAAACCGACATCGCCAGGAAACATATTCTACTCTACCACCTAGAGATATGAATGAAGGGATGTCTCACATCAGTTTGGATTATACACAAGAGTGTTTGGAACACAGAGCCGAAAATATGTACAGCCTGCCCCATACAGGTTCTACAGGTATCGACATTGCGACAGAATCTTGTAATGTTTTAGTAACAAGCGGGTCAGATGTGTTGATTTTTACAAATTCAGACGAAAACCCACGTCTTCTCAAAATTGGCGAGAAAGCATTTGATGCTGCTTGGCTGCCAGATGGGAAAAAGTTTGCCATATCACATCCTCATTCTGGCAAGTTGCAAATACACAGCATCACTGGTAGATTGACGAACCTTCCTTTGCCTGATAATGCAATACCCAAAGGTGTTGCTTGTAATGACAAGCATCTCTACTTCTGCGATGCAGGGAATCACTGCATTCAATACATATCCACTCGAGACGTGAGAAGAAGCGACGCAAGGGAAAGGTGGAAATCTAAGCAGTTGCCGTACGACAACGCTCTACCATACATGATGAGCACTGGTGACAAGAAAATGGTTGTGTCTGATCGAACCAACAGATGTCTTGTTCTCTTTGGGCAAGAAAGGCAGGGAAACGAGGGAAGAAAATATCCCATTCAAGATATTCATAATGATTTTCAGTCATGCCTGGTCACCGGCGTGTGTCTATCTAAAGAGGAAGAGTATATCATTGCAGTCATCAGCAAGCCGCAAGAAATGTCATTCATAGCTGTGATCAACTGCCACGGAATGATAGTGCAGACAACATACCAGATTGAAGCAAGCTGGCTGAAGTCTCTGGAAGGTGTCTGCGTGACCAGGGATAGAAAAATCCTGATTTGCGACCAAAGCTCCAATAGCTTGTACACACATCAAAACTTAATAGTTCATTCTGATGGGAATTAGAAATGGATTCTTTTGCCAGTTCTATTGCAAGGGCAAAACTTTTTGCTTTTAATTTTGGGTCATTAAGAACTGCTGGAATTAGAAATGGATCCCAAAACTGCATGTCAAACCAATGCAACTTCAATCCAATTACTTACAAATTCAAAATGATGGTCCAACACACAAGTCAGGTCACAAACTGGACCTCATCATCAGTACGACTAAGACTAGCTTCATATCTAATGTTTTGCTGCAAAACCATCTACCATCTGATCATGCAGCAGTCATCTGCGACCTGCTCTCTTGAAGAGCTGCCTAAAATCACAAAGCATATCGTTTCAAGAAAGCTGAAGAATATCGACATGGACACATCTCATCATGAATTATCCTGCATGTTGTCTGCAGAGCGTCTTGACTAAGCTGAAGTCGAGCATTTTACCACCAAACTGTGCTCAGGTTTAAGAGATACTTAGGAAAGTCATGCTCAACTTCTTGAGAGGAAGCAACACTTCGACTGCAGAGTCTGTGGTACTCCAACATTCATCGCGAGGCAAAGCAGCAAAGAAGACGTTGCGAGAGACAGATGCTGAAATCTAAACTCCAAGTCCACAAGGACATGTATATGGAACAGTGCACCATATACAACAAACTCCTGTCAAACACTAAGACAGACTTCCATCTGGAACAGATCCAGACTACCAACCAACAAAGCGTTAACAGTTTGATGAATAAGCTGTTCGCCATCAGGAGGTCCAGGCCTTCCCCATTCTGACTTACTTGTTAATCTTGCAAATAAAAAAAATTCACCAAAATCTTTAAACAAAAGATAACCATAATAATTGCTACCCTGACAGTTGCAAAGATTCAGGACATAGATTTTTAAACAAAATTGTCCATCTACGCTCCATGAGTTTCGTGAAGTTAGTGAGAAGAATGTGAGCACCATAGTCAAATCACTTTCTTCGGCATCATGTGAACTTGATCCTCTGCCAACTATCCTCACTAAGAAATGCATCGACATCCTGCTACCCAGTATTACGACATTAGTCAATGCAAGTCTCAGTTCTGGTTTTGCCACATCTTTTTAAGAACGCCATTGTCTCCCCTCTCCTGAAGAAGGCTGGTACATCACAAGAAGAACTAGCAAATTACTGTCCCATCTCACATATCAACTTTTTTGGCAAGGTGATAGAGAAAGCAGCAATGGTCCAAATAGCAGAGTATCTAACAGAACACAATTTGAACATTCCCACTCAGTCGGCATACATGAGACACCATAGTGTGGAGACTGCACTCACCCACGTTCATAATGACATCCTTCACACCCTGGACAACTGACATGAAGCCCTCTTGGTGTTGCTGGACTACAGCTCAGCTTCGACACCATAGACCATACCATCTTACTTGATATACTTGCACAGCTGTATGGATTTAAAGCTTTGGTTCTGAAGTGGGTATCTTCATATCTTTCTTCCTGATCCTATGTAGTAAACATAAACAATCACAATTCTCAGGCAATGTCTGATGAATGTGGGGTACGTGCCACAGGGCTCAGTGATAGGGCCCTTCCTTTTTATACTGTACAGCGCACCTCTGTATGACATCATCAAAGCCCATGGACTTAACTCTATGATATATGCGGATGATATACAGTTATATTTGACATTTCCTGCAACTGACAGAGAGATCGCTATCAGCCGCGTCAATAACGGTTTGCTCGTTCTTGGTCAATCAAGAACAAACTTCTTGTGAATGCCGCCAAGACCGAAGTTATATACACTTTATCTCAAGATATGTTCCATCTCCTCCTGCACCTCTAGCTGTCACAGTTGATGGAGTGAATATCTCTGCTGTCAACAAAGTACGCAACCTGGGGGTCAGCATGGACAAGCATCTATTAATGTTTGAGCACATTACAAAAATTTGCCAATTCAAAAATTCTTGTTCAAACATTGATGTCCCACATTGATGATTGTCCTTTTGATGGTCTTCCCAACAAGGAATTAAACCGTCTTCAGAGAATTCAAAATTTAGCTGCTAGATTAAATGTTGGTGCTCGCTCAAGAGATCCAATCTCCCCTATTTTACATATTCTTCATTGGTTACCAGTTGAAAAACGTGTCATTAAAACAAACTCTTATGCGCTATAAAGTTGAGAATACTATATCTCCACCTTACTAAATTAAATTGATTCACCCACACGCTCAAGTACGCACTCTTAGATCAGCTAGTCCCTCTTGTTAACCTGTTCACTACGAGATTCTGAAATCCCCAGAGACTTTGTACATAGCTCACCCGGTTCCCGTAAGCAACGGGTTCAACTCCAACTTACGGTATTATATTGTGTACATGTGTTATTATGTTTTGCACATCTGCAGCTCCAGAACATTGTACAAAGTATGTATACCTCTTCACATATTGTGGAAGAAGTTTGGCCCACAAGGTTATTATAATGGACTGACCGTCTACCTGACTGTATGTTGACTTGCGAGGATACACTGATGACTGATGACATGAACAATATATGAGTGACTCTCTCCAGATCTGTACATTGTGATATAGTTTCATCTCAATATTTCAACAATTATTTTGAACTAGGCTAGTTTGTGCGCACTGCATACACGGAGCCAGTGTGCCACAAATCGCTCGCAAGATGACACCCTGCTGCATATTTAATAGCGATTCCAAACTATGTACTCTTTGAAATTAAAGGGATCTAGTAACTTTGTTGAAATGTGCAAAAAGTGATGGATGGTTGATAAAATACGTATCTTTGTGATCTGATATGTCCACTAAGTATGTGTGAACATTTCACATTAATTGGACGGTATAATTTATGGTCAAATAATGAGCAATAATGCAAAGTGATATTTGGTAACGCATTGCACCAACTTTGTGCATAGTTATAACTTTCCAGTGGATGATACAAAAATTGAACGTTTAAATAGTTAATATCTTTTGAACGAAAGGTGAAAAAAAAACGAAAGCTGTTCCACGTTTCCGCTGGTTATACAAATGCAATGAGGTGTGAGAACCTCTAAAGTTCCAAGAAAGTTTTGTGGATTTTGGCAATGTTACTGCAAGGCACTTGACAATTTAACCCTTTTTTCTCTATTTGTCATAATTACTGTATGTTTACATAATGTTCATACATGCTGTAGTTTCATCCTCCTCGACATCTTATGTATTTTGTATGTGATCAGTAAGTTTGATGCGACTCTAGGTTTGCGCATATTTTTATAATGTACATGTCCATATGCTATTATGTGAAATGTTCACATATAAGATGATAGGTATCGTGTATTAATTACTATGTTGTTGTATATTTTAATTTGGGTTATATACAAATCCCCTAATGAATTAGACATACAGGGTATATTTTTGCCAGGGGGGGGGGGGGGGGGGGGGGGGCTGAGGTCTCTTGACTGAATATGATCTTTTCTGTTTTTACCTGACTAAATGTTTCCCACCACTTATGATATAGCAAAATTATATAAACGGTGATTTTGCCCGAATATGATCAAATCTTGTATGATTTGTGAGAATATGACATACTTTTGCCCGAATATCACTGTTTTCAAAGCTCCAGGAGGGCTGGAGACCCCTAGCCCCCCCCCCTCCCCTGTACGCCTATGCTAGTAATTTAGAAGAGGTTGATCCTGATCCCATTCTTATATGTTACTCCTTTATACGAGTTGTATGATAAATTACATAGCCCCTTTTTAATTAGTTGCATTTTGTAAATATTAGACTTGATATGTGTTTTTTTTAATTATTTCTTTTGTTGTTTGCATGAATTATATTGTTTGTTTTTGTATGTATTTAAAAAAAAAGCACATGCAATTCAGCTTGTTTGTTGCCATACATGTTGACAATAAAGACCATGAATAAATAAATAGCTGCAGTGGTCATAGATGAACAATGTTGATGATAATGCACTTCTTTATTATGTTTCAATCATTTGATATTTGTCATTCAAAACTTGGATTTTGATGGCCCAATTAATTAATTTCAGAAATGTTTCTTAATTTAGTATCTGATGTGCATGAAATTCATTAATTTTAGAAGAATCAAGCATAAATTTGACAAAAAACCTATTTTGAACAAGATGCTAAAAGTATAATATGATATAATTGTAATAAGAGTCATTTTGTTCAAATTCATATAAAATCCAGAAACATACAAACTGCGCACACTTCAAACTATTTACTGCAAGTTACTTTCTACGAATTTGTGTTCATAATTGCACTGGAATGCCCTATTGCTTACCGTATGTAATCAAGAACTAATGAATGTATATTATCTCAATGCATTGCTTGCTGTTTTTTTTTTGGCTTTTTGGTCTTTGCCATCAATGTTGATATAATTATGCTTGCATTAATACATGTATATTGAATGGGAGAAGCCCTTTGTTTATTCCCCCCCCCCCCTACACATGATATTCTGATGTTTTTTAATGTCTCTGTTTTACCTATTTGTATATATTTCATAGTTAAATTACATGTGCGCATTTGCACAAGTAGTCATCCATTTGCATCTTCTACATTATTACAAAAAATGGTTATGATTTATTATTACAACGCACTGCTTTACTTGACTTGATGTATTATACAAATGTATTTACCTTTGCAGATGTATCTTAAAGGTGTTATAGACCAACACTACAGCCATATGATATTTGCAGTGGGGAGAGGCCCCAGTGGGGAGAGCCCCAGGTCTTCGCCATGTATATGCATTGAAACACTTGTATGAGTAGATTGTTACATTTATTTATTCAACAGTCTGTTAACTTGAATTATTGTTCATATTGTTTGAAATTCTATACTCAATGACTCTGTATATAAACCTGTAACAAGTTTATATAAAAAAAGTAAGATGTACTATATAGTAGATTATCAAACATTAATAATCTTCTAATGAGTTATTTAAAGATACAATTGTTTTATTTTAATTATTGCCTTGGATAATGTTTGTTTGTAAAGTGTATATAATTGTATATAATGTGCAAACTTTGATTGATTTTGAAAATACATTGTCTTTCTGAACTGAGAGCACTCTCATTCACAAAGCCCCAAGACCTTTTAAAAAAGTGATTTTAAGTTACTTCAATCCTCTTCAATTAAAAGGCAAGCTCAAATGGCATTAAAGGTTTAAAGAGCACATGAAAACTTATCGTTTTCCGAGTTAGGAGAAAACATAAAAATTTCCTAAACAAACATAATGTTTGTTTGACTGAAATCTGTTGAGAAATGGATAAAACATCCTCAAAGAAAGACAGCTGAATAAAAGTTGTGGACAATTACTTTTTATTATAAATGTCACTTATATAAAATTTAATATCTATAGAAAAAAAGCATTCCTGAAAACATATCAAAGTTGCTTGAAAATGTATCTGTAACTATTGTATTTGTATTGTAGAAAAGGGTTATATTTACGATTTTTTTTTTAAAGAAAAAAGGTTTGATTCTCCCTGGGGTCTGCGTAGCCCCCTCTTGTTTTAGTGGCTGCTATTTTTAACAAAAACACATTTCTAAATTAGACATTACAATTTCTTTCAACCATTTTTAGCATGATAGAATCATAAAAAATTAGTTGTTAACGATGACATACAAGTTTCAGCCACTAAAATTTAAGTTAGACAAGAACTTTTCAAGAAAATTATTTACTATGGATGAACTTGATTTGTAAATTTGTATATTTTGTATATTGCATCTGAATTTGAAGTGAATAAACATAATGGAATGAAGTGGAACAAAAACAATTGATTGATGAATTGCTTATGTGGATATGAAATAAGTCATTTTTAAAAGGACCATGTTTAAAGGGATCTAGTAACTTTGTTGACATGTGCAAAAAGTGATGAATGGTTGATGCAATGTATATTGTTGTTATCTCATATGTCCACAGGGTATCGTGTGAAAATTTCAAGTCAAATGGACATTGTATGGCTAAGTAATGTGCGAAAATGCAAAGTGATATTCAGTAACTCACTGCACTCACTTTGTACACGGAAGAAAAACTCGCCCGGAGTTTTTCTTATCTGAATACATGTACGTCAATCATACATATCTTTGTGACGAAAGGGAAATTTGAAAAACCGAAACCTGTCCCGTGATTTTATTGTTAATACGAATACAACAAAGTATAAGGGAACCGCTAGAATAAAAATTTTATTTTGAGGATTTGGACAATGTTACCAAGTCCCTGTAAAGAAATTATCATATGTAATAAAATCATTACAATAGTGTTGTTTTGGCAATGCCTAGAAAAAGAAACGTTTCACAAAAACCCCGGGGGGGGGGGGGGGGTCTGTCCTCATAGAAAGGGGGTATCATGTGTGACCAAGGACTTGCCAAAAGCACCCTAAACGAGTATTTGCGTGGTGCAAAAAATACACCCTAAGAAAGTATGATTATCGGTAATTTGATACCCTAAGCAAGTAATCAATTTTGTGTAAACCCCTAAGCAAGTATTTTTGATACCCTAAGCAAGTAATTAATTTTTTGTAAACCCTATAAGCAAGTTATAACTATTTTTGATACCCTTAGCAAGTAAGCTGAGTTTTTGAGACCCTAAACGAGTAATTCATCTTTTGATACCCTAAACGAGTAATTCATCAGCCTAAAATAGATACCCTATTTCCTGATTTTGGGTGATTTTGAGACCCTAAACGAGATACTCGAGTATCTCGACTGATCGTGAAAAACCACCCTAATTACTTGTTTTCTTGGTCACGCATGATACCCCCCTTTCAATGAGGACAGACCCCCCCCGGGACAAAAACACACTGAACTGTTACATGCATATATAAGCTTACATTCATTGTGTTTTTAAAAAATGGCAGTGGCAAACACTTTGATACCTGCTATTCTCTACTCGTGCACAGTATTTGAAACAAATTTGTAAGGGATTTATATGACAGTTTCAGTGAAAAAATACAACATGACAGTTTTGACATTATATAAAATAAATTATGATTTCATTGATATTCTGCTAACTTTTGTCATTTTTATCATTTAATATGGAGTTTTATGCTATAAGTCAAATATGACCATTTTATAAACCCCCACATTTTTCGAAATACACATGATGAATTCTTTTTATATGTGTTGTTTGTCTCTTTTTCTCATTTGTAAATGATATTTAATCTAAAAAACTCAAAATGTTTCTTTTTCCCACATGTTTTGAATATCATTGGGAGCATCATTCTCATTACAAGATGAGCTTTATTTCTAGACTGCAACACTAACAACCAAAACCATGCAAAGTAAAAAGTAAATCATTTAATCAACCAATATGTTTGCTAGTTGTTGTGGGTTACGATAGATGCCCCTCTTCCACCTATGTATCAGCAAACAATCAATTTAAAGGATTGCATAGATATGAACAACAAAGTACTTATCGCAATACCTTTTCCACCTATGTATCAGCAAACAATCAATTTAAAGGATTGCATAGATATGAACAACAAAGTACTTGTAATAATTGTAAATGCAATGTGTGCCAGTGCACGTAGCACGTGTGTGTGCGTGTGTGTGTGTGTGTGTGTGTGTGTTGGGGGAGACTAAGAGGGATTAGGGTGGCAACATTGGGTTCACCCTTAAAGGGATAGTTGAATATTGGTCAAACTTAACTTTAGTAACCAAAACCTGCACCATTACGGTACAAAGTAATAGTTATAATTTTACCATGCTCAAAAAGTATACACAATTACAAACGACTAAGTATCATTATCATTTATCATTCAAAAAGAGCTGTTACAACTCAAGAGGGCGCTATTTTAAAAAAATCACTGGTTTTAGCCATTTTTCATACTAAATTATGCATTTAATGTTGTGTTAAAATAATGATTCAATAGAGATATCAACGACTTTTAAAAAACCTATTCAGATTTTTTTCCAAGTAGTCTTTAACCCTAAAAAGGCCGGGCTATTTGAGATCTTTCTAAGGTCGGGGGGGGGGGGGGGGCATTATGGCCCCCCTTAAGATCTCGGCCGCTTTGCGGCCGATCGCCGTGAAAATTTGCACGCATGATAAATTTGCACGCATAGAATACAATGGTAATTTTAATTTTTTGAAAAATTCATTAATTTGCATATCTATGGTAATTTATGCAAATAAGGTCATAAAATTCATATTTTTACCCATAAATGCATATATTCTTCATAATTAAACATTCGTTTTAACTACATATATTCTTAAGAGCATTTGGAATGATAATACGACAACATTTTTTGTAAGAGCCAGGTTCTTCCTTATGTTTTCTATTGTTTTTATAATTTCTTATGTATTTCTTTTTTTTTTTTACTGGTATGTATTTTATTGTTTTTGTTGTTTATTTTATTTCTAACTATAATTCAACTATTTTGAACCCCAAAACAAACAAATAAAATGTAAACAAGACCAAATAACCAATGATATACCTCTTTTTACGAAAACTGATATTTCCATATGTTTTTCACACAAATCACGAAATTGAGCGATTTTCGGGCTGACATGCATAGACTTAAAATTTTAGTTTTAAAATATGCGCAACACCCAAAAGAAAAAAGTCACCGAGCAGCGGCGCGTCATCTCACAGCATTTTTGTGGAGCAATCAAAACAAATCGCGGAGCGTTAACCCCCCCCCCCCCCCCGGCCTTATTAGGGTTAAGCATTTTAAATTTTTTTCTAAAAAGTCTGAATATCCCCCGGTGATTGCCGGTGAAGAATCTTTTGAATAAAAATATACCGTTTCTGAACCGATTTTGATCAAATAAAGTTTATTCTGTCATTAAAATTGTATGTTCTTTCAAATTTGACAGTCAGTTTTTCATTATCCTACAAAAAAATATCAGGGGGCACTTTGGGAAATACCAATACTCAACAGTACCTTTAAAGAGATAGTACAGTTTTGTTCAAACTGAATGTTAGTAACCAAAATTTGCACCGTATGATTACAAATTATTTGTATTTCCACCATGCCAGAAAGGTAGAAAAACTACAAACGGCCAAGTTAATGTTATATGCAGCCCTTTCAAATTAATATTTGCATAATAAACAGAAAATTATTGCAACATTATAAACTGGGGGTACTTCCCCATTTGAGGCCAAATGTTGACAATTTATTTTTAGGAGAATGGATCTCTGCAAGGGGCCAGGGAAAATCCCTAAACACAGTTGAACAACAATCATTGAAGTTATTAAATGGTTAAATATCTTTGCCCCTTTTGTTTCAAAGACTGAATCATAATGAGGCCAAGTGTCTTATCCCTAAACATACCAGGCTATATACTAGTAAGGTTTGTATGAGTTATTTTTACCGCCAGGGGGAGGGAGGGTAATAATTGCCCCCTTCAGATCTCGACTAATATATGCCCAATTGCCATGAAAATGTGCATGCTTACTACTTGTTTAGGAGCCTGGGTTGATCGTAACTGCAGTTACAGAATACGTCTCATCTTAGTAATTTACATAAACTTCTTGGAGTTGATCATTACTCTTGAAGTTGATCTTTAAATCCAACTTACAGAATACCAAAGTTGATGTTCAGATCAACTTTTCATTAGCAGAATACCACCCCTCGTCTTACGACCAGATGTACAACCTAACGGTTAGATACTGCACTAACCCACTTGAATATGACTAGTCTCGTGATCCGGCGATTTTGGGCTTTCATGTAGTCATGCCCTGGATTGTTCTGGGTGTTGAGTTGAAATAGCTGAAACTGGTGGAGAAAACCGGTGACGGTCAGTATATGACTAAAAACATCAAGAAAAGTACCTCCAATTGCTTGAAAACATTTGAGACAAAACTTTATTTAAATGGTAGAATTGATATATCATCTACTGTATGAGTTGACTATGTTGACTATTCTGCAAACCCATGAATCACTTGAAAGTTGCAATTTAACATTTACCAACAACTTTTTTTTGCCATTTTCATGCTATTGCAGACAGACATTCACATGCACTAAAGCAGCCAGTTGACCGAGCATGGTGGCCTAGCGGTTAGAGTGTTTGCCTCATGCACAGGTCATACCAAAGACTTTTAAAATGGTACCTTCTGCCTTCTAGCCAGGCGCTCAGCATTTATAGAATGGAGAAGGGAAAGTTAATCACACAAGTTACCAGAGGACTGGCTCCCTTCTGTAGCTTTCGCTACATTAAAGGGGTAGTACAGTTTTGGTAAAGCTGAGCTTTAGTAACCAAAACCTTCACAATAATATCTCCACCATGCTCGAAAGGTGTAGAAAATTACAAACGACCAGGTAAAAAAGCCTGTTATCATTCAAAAAGAGCCATTAAAACACAAGAGGGTGCTCTCTAAAAAAGCATTGGTTTTTCATACAAAATTTTGCATGTGATGTTTAGTTGAAATAATGATTAAATAGAGAGATCATCAACAACTATTTTAAAACCGCTTTTTACATTTTTTATAAAGTGTAGGCATTTTAAAAAAATTTTTTTAATCATCGAATATATCTGGGCCCCAAAGTTATTACGATCGGATATATTTATTGATATTTCAGCCGTTTCTGAACCGATTTTGATCAATAAAGTTTATTCTGCCATTAAAATTGTATGTTGTTTCAAATTTTACTCTCAGTTTTTCATTATCTCAAAAAGAAATATTTTGTGCAGCACCCTCTAAACCCAAACTGAACTACCCCTTAAAGTAGACATGTGGTGTAGGGATAATGAATTAAAGATAAGCGCTGGCCGCCTTATGTGCCAAATTTGGTACGGGAAGGACTTCAACTTTAAGGCAGCCAGTTCCTGAGGGAAATCAAGTGATTGTCTGCTTGATGTAGCTAGCACAAGCAAACATTACGAAAGTCTGATTATCAAGCTCTAACCTATGCTAGACCCACTGTTATCAATCATTATTGATTATCAAACACAATTATTATTGACTCAAATTACATGAATACATGGCTTCTGAAACCTATCAGATAAAACATACATGCAAAAGAAGACAAAAATGTTGCACATCAGCCGCTTTGCACAGCTACCGTTTACTGCATGCAAGTATGCACTTCTGCACCGTGTAAAACATGAAAGTACTTTCTATACGTCCGTGGTAGAAACAAGTACCATGGGGTAAATGTTCGCTGCTTCAGTATTTAGTTGTACAGTGCACTACAAATATAAGAGTATTGGGGTCATCACTTCGCTGCAAGAACAGGATGATGATCGCTCATTTGTCCACAAATTGGTGCGAGTTGGCAGGAATCAAGCCAAAAAGCTGCAATGCAGCATTAAGGACGACATACAACTGGTATGATAAGAAGAAGTGTCTCAGAAACGAAATAACATGAAATCACATGACAATGTTTGAAACGAAATAACATGAAATCACATGACAATGTTTGGGAAGGAGAGTTACAGCTCAGTTGGGAGTGCATCTGACTTAAATGCCCGGGATCCTCGGTCTATTATCACGCAATCAATTTGTGCTAACTCTTGTAGTGTGTTATCAGCCTCCCCACTGCTTCCTGTGCAATAAAAAGGTTCACGGAAAACACTCTGTCCCTCGGTAGGATGATAAATGGAGGTCCCTTGTATGAGACAGTCACACCTCATGCACGCTGAGAACCTCGTCAACTTCTCGAAAAGTGTAGGGTGTTAACCCGGTTGACTAGTTACCCTGCACATCACAACCAAATACTGCAAGAAACTTCAGAATTGAAGGAGGCAGTTCAATACAAAAATGTAGAAGAAGATGGGGGCCTATTGTATCTCACTGTTAAGCCCACCCTCAAAGAGTTGCAGCTGAGGAGGGCGTGAAATTTCACATAAAGGCGTAATCAACCTGTATGTTTGAACGGTACAACTCTGAAATATCCTGCATCATTGTTAAATCTTTACAAATGTAAGGTTTACATTTCTGTAGAGATCCGGTTTCCCCACCTTCAATTTACTTTTGATTATGTCCTCTACACATTAAAACATAATTTGACGCAAATATGTCCAACGTTTGCCCTCTGAACAAAGGAGGGGCATCATTCAAAGTCAATCGCTGCATGGGCTAACCCCATTCATCACGTACAGCATGGAGGCTGCTATTATATTTTTTTAAACCCAAATTTTGAATTGTTCACACTAAAATGTTATGTCAGACCCGAACAAACCAGCTCGGCCTCTTTTTTTTTTTTTTAGCTCTCGCAGCTCGCATGGTTTGTGCACAACAGAAGGCAAAACGTGAGCCAACAAAAATAATTGGTCGGGTTTGACGTCACATTCTAGAGCGAACAAGTCTAAATCCGAGTTTCATAAACATCTATGGCAGCCTCCATGCTGTACGCGATGAATGGGATTAGTCTGTACAGCGAGTGACTATAGATGATGCCCATTGCTTCCCCAGAGGGCCACTGTTGGAAGTATTTGCATGGAATTCTGTTTTACTGTGTAGAGAACTTAATCAAAAGTAAATAGATGGTGGGGGAAACTGTCCCTTTAATTTTCAATTAACAAAAAAAAAAGAAGAAATTTACAAAGTTTGTATAGGTCGATTACTTACTGCATCATTGACGGTATCATTGTTGGCTACTACAAATGCTGTCTCCCCTCCCCACTCTACATCAAGACTGTCATTCCACATGGTATAATACACCTTCCCCGCAAAAAAACAACAGGTGTTTTTGAGGTTGTACTTACTGCATCATTGACGGTATCATTGTTGGCTACTACAAATGCTGTCTCCCCTCCCTCCTCTACGTCATTAAGGTACACCATAATCGTCATGTATCTGGAAAACAAAAGAAAAAGAAAAGACAAACAAAGACAATAAATTATGGCATACTTATGATTTTGACTTTCAATAATTCTTGTTGTCTTTTTAGGTAAACTATGATGCATGTATCTCAAAGAGAACCAATAAGTAGGATTGCAGATAAATGTTAATGTTAAAGCTTTCAATTAACTTTATAAAAATCTTGCCATTATCTATGGGCTGATAAAATGTCATAATGTCTTGAAAAGAGTGCCTACCGTATTTGTCGGTGTATTAACCGCACCTTTTTTCTCAAAAAAAAGCTCCAAAAAGGGGGGAGCGGTTAACACACGGAGATAGGAAAATTGTACACGCAAATTGCCTAGCCAGCGCCGGGCCCTAATACGATGCGGTTAATACACGGAGATAAGATTCACAAGTGACCAAAGTCCACCTCAGCAAGGCATTCATACTCATACGATGCACGGAAAATACAAGCATATTCCCCCCAAAACAAGTCATGCAGTGTCTTTTATGTTTCTCTTTTACCTCTTCCTAAATATTGCTCGTTGTTGCTGCGAAAGCAGCTTTGAAGATTCACGATCATTGCTTCGATCTTAGTACGAATCCTAACATGCACCCGGCCGCGCGACTGGCACTTGGCCGAGCATGCAGCTGCAGGCGGGGATTCTCTTTCCCGACCCCCGGCCGCCGATGCTCCAATACAGCCCGCCATATCACTCATATACTTTGCGTGCAGGTTATCGGGTCTATTTTGTTACGCGAGATCCATCCGCCGGGGATTTCCCCAATTCCCGGCGGATGGATCTCGCGTAACAAAATAGACCCATAACCTTCACGCAAAGTGTATGAGTGATATGGCGGGCTATCGGAGCATTTGTTTAGTACCGCGCGGGCGGACTGGATGTCAACGTTTGAGAATCGTTTCATCCATGTCGACGATCGACGACGATCGTATGCCGTATTACTCGCTATTATTACTTACTATTTCTGAAACAGTTTTCAAGAGTAGATTCAACATAATTTGAACTAGAAAGAAGGAATAACATTAAGGTACATTTTTTTTAAAATCTCCGTTCTGATTGTTTTATTGGTGAAATCTTCGTTTTGTTGTCTAACGTTTTATGTAGTCCCATGTGTAGTGATCCGTGTGGCAAATTCAACAGAAGTTATAGATTCTTCTGCTGTGAAGAAGGCCTGATAATTTTCTTTATTTACTTCGGAGACTTCAGTAAATAAAACAAAATTCATATGCAAAAATTCTCTGATAGATAAGCTATTTTTGGTACCTTTCCTAAGAAAATGCTGACCATCTAAAGACTAAAAATCAAGAATTATACTATCAAATTTTTTTTTTTTTCATGGAAAAACGGCCAAAGTTGGGGGTGCGGTTAATACATCGGAGCGGTTAATACACCGACAAATACGGTAAATGCTGTTTCAAGTATGTATACATTACTTCATGCAGATTTATTAAGCTAAACAATGAATCAGTGCAGGTGTCCTATAATTTGATGTTTAAATCCAATCGTTTTTTGTGACCATAAATTGTAAAGAAGATAAAGCTACCCCCTTGTATACAGCTGAACTGAACTTCTCTATACCACCTTTAAATATATGTTTCCACGTTACCTGCAAATACAACACTTTTTGCTTTTGACCAAATGACAGGAGGGTAGCCCTTGCTTTGCTCCGGCTGAGTCCAGATGGGCATTGTAGTGACCGTGGGGGACGTGACATGCCTGATCACCTGGAATATAAAGCTTTAAAAAAGAAAATATTGCCCCTTTTACAAAGGCTTCTCCCCTACCAACTAAGCACCCCATTTTACTCTACCTGCAAATACGACACTTTTTGCTTTTGACCAAATGGCAGCAGGGCAGCCCTTGCGTTGCTCCAGCCGAGTCCAGATGGGCGTTGTAGTGACCGTGAGGGCCGTATTTGACCACCTGAAAGTAGCTGTGTTGCTGAATCAATGGACTGGGCAGTCTGGTCAGAACCTGGATCCTGGAGGGAGGGGAGGGGGCATGTTAGTCAAAAGGAATGGGGCATTTATTAGTTGTTAAGTGTGGGGCAATTTATTAGTCGATGCTCATACTGTTTGATTGAAGTAGGCCTAAGAAGCTTGGTATACAGGGGTGTAGCTTTATATTAGTTAGGTAAAACATGTAAAATGTCAGGGCAAATAACCTATAAAACAAATAGGGCATACATATACATTGTATTACTACAAGGAGTAGGGCATTTTATAAATCAAAAGTCACACCAATTGATTTAGGAAGATATAACTGGACAGGGTAGGGGCTTTATATAAGTTCAGACAGGTCAGAATCTGGATCCTTGGGAGGGCATGTTAGTAGAAAACAGAAGGCATACATAGATTAGTATCAGGAAAAGGTCACATCAATATCTAAGTAGAGCTAAGAAGTAGGGCTTATCATTGGACTGGGATGGGGCTTATTAGGGAGTGGCCAGTTACTATCATTGAAGAGAGGTGGAATAAAACTTTATGGACCTATTTAACAAAAAGGATATTTCCTAGTTAGAAGGGTAGACATTAAAAGAATATGTAGGTGCTGACTACAGGCAATTAATTCAGAATACGATGGAGGAAACCAATGACGATGGGATACATAGGACACACACAGGAGAAATAGGTAGGATAAATCATTAGAAATTCTGGGGCATATGTACATGTATATTATCAGAAAGATGAAGGCATTTTACTAAAACAGGCTAGGAAATCATTAGATAGAGTGGCAAGTATTATCATTGATTAATCGGCGATATCAGTTGAACATTTTAGGGCACATTATTTGAAAGGACAAGGCAAATAATCAAGTATGTTCGGCCAATAATAATAAAATAATAATGGTGGCTACTTATATAGTGCACGTTCCGTCGTTCGACGCTCACGGCGCATCACTATTATTACCCCGGTTATCGGATACATACTGCACTCAATCCAGCACACAAAGTGCACATTGTCCACTCCCTGGAGAGCATTCCAGCTAGGCAATGAAGACCAATTTAAACTTGGTCAAACATGAATTCTTCATTAACCCTAGCCTGCATATTTTCTGGACCAGTCCCGAATGAGTTTGAAATATATAATTTTGGAAGCATGGTGCATATCATTACAAATGGCTGACACCTCATCATAAAATTTAGTTCTAAACGTTATGCCAATATCAGTAACAAGACGAAACATACAATTCATACAGTTCGGAAAAACGAGCTAACATCTGAATTTTGGTTACCATGGCATACAGATCATAGTTTCCACGAGAAGTGCCTTTTTAAAGATTGCAGCAATGTTTAGTCTCAATTCTCAATTTTGTCTCTTTCTTTGAAATTCAGCAACAAGTTTGTCCTCAATGCAGTCCAGGTAGATCCACTTCATCTGCTTTTGATGAGTTTGTTAACCATATTTCTTATTTAATTAAGTGCCTTTTTAAATGCACAAATCTTGAAGTCGTTTCCTCACCTTCGTTGAAATTCAGTGACAAGCTCATCTTCTATGCGATCCGGGAAGATCCATGCCTGCTCACTGAAGCGCGACTTCTTGACAGGATTCTCGTTAACAAGATTTTGTACGTACGCTGCTAGTTTCCGGACATCGAGATTCTTCCCCTCCGCTCTTGAGATATAGTCTGTTCAAACAATGATTGATAAAGGGATTTTAGTAACAATGCTGAATTAAGCAAAACTGATACAGTAAAACCTCATTAAAATGAGCACATTGGCATATTGAATTTACCTCATTTGATCAGATATCTTGTTGTATCAGGGCATAAAATGATAGCAGAGCTGATAGCAGAGCTGGTTGGTTATAAAGAGGTTTAACTGTAAAGGGTTGATAAAATGCCTATTTCTGTGATCTCATATGTCCACTGAAAATTAATAAGAAAGAAACAAATTGAAAAACAAAATTTGGCTACATACTTCTATTTATACTAAGAAGAAAACACTGAACTATGCATGAGAGAACCACTAGAGATTCTTTCATGCCTAGTACAGTGTTTTCTTCTTTGTGTAAACAAAAAAGTCCAATTGCATGACTTTCCAGGTTTTCCAGGACCTGTGTGAACCCTGTAACACTGTGATATCTTCTGCTGATATGAACACACTGTAGATCCCCTAATATAATGCCTAGTTCAGTGTTCTCTTCTTAGTGTAAACACAAAAGTCCTATTCCATGACTTCCCAGGTTTTCCAGGCCCTGTGTGAACCCTGTAACACTCTGATATCTTCTGCTGATATGAACATAGTGTAAATCCCCCTAATATAACCTAGTTCAGCGTTTTCTTCTTAGTGTAAACACAAAAGTCCTATTCCATGACTTCCCAGGTTTTTCCAGGCCATGTGTGAACCATGTAACGCTGTGCTATCTTCTGCTGATATGAACACAGTGTAAATCCCCTTCAAATAACCGCTAGAGTTCAAAGTCAATTTTGAGGATTTTGACAGTTATTTTTGTTATTTGTTGTTTAATAATATTAGATCCCTTCAACCCCATCAGGACTGGTCCCGAAAATACTCTGGCTGGGGTATATGGAGAATACACCTGAAATAATACCAACAGTCCTTTCCAGGACTACAAACAGTCCAATCTAGGACTACCACAGTCATGTTTAGGACTATCCTAGAAAGAATACCTAAAGTCCTTCTCAGGACTAACCAATCCTCTCCTTATACACATGTACATGGTGCAACCGCAAACCACATGTGTTAGAATACATGTTATAGGAAAATCAATCAGTCCTGAACGGGTTAGTGTCCAATTTTTAGTGGCCTGTTTGGGCACTACACTTTCACACTGACAATGAAAGAAACATCTTCTGGTTTCCATGTCAAGCCTCGTCCATAATTGCAGTTTGTATTAACTCTTAAAGTGCCGTGGATTTTAATGCTCTATGGCATTTGTATGTATTGTAACTTGCAAAAATGCGAGCTTGGCACTCAAGGAGTTAATAAAGGGAGTGATATTATGAATAGTGGGAAGTTTATGAATGAAATGAAATAAAGTGGGGCCAGTAACAAAAAAGAAAAAAGAAAGGGTAGACCCCTGCAAAAGGTATTGACAAAAACATAGTATTCAAAGAGATTACTGATACAAGAAAAGGAGGAAAATATACATGTATGTAAACACGCATTTTTACTTTAAAACAACTTGTAAATCACTCTAAAGTTAAAAAGTTAAAGACCTTCCCGTGCCAATGTTGGCACATAAGGCGGCGCCTACGTATCTCCAATTCATTAGCCCTAGGCCACACGTCTACTAAATGTAGCAAAAGCTACAGAAGGGGGCCAGTCCTCTGGTAACTCGTGTGATTAACTTTCCCTTCTCCTTTCTATAATGCAGAGCGCCTGGCTAGAAGGCAGAGGGTACCATTTTTAAAGTCTTTGGTATGACCCGGTCTGGGTTCGAACCCGGGACCTCCCGTGCATGAGGCGGACACTCTAACCCGCTATGCCACCATGCTCGGTAAATCACTCTAAACTCAGAATAATTTCCTTCATTCATAGAGTCAAAAAGATTAAAATCTTAGAAGCTCTATTGAAAAAATTAAATTGAGAAGTTAAACAGAAGTTTAAAAAAAGGAAGAAAAAAAGAGGAAAATATTTCAAATAATTATGGTGTTTGCAAAGAGCTCTTTTATAGCTATTCACTAGTTTAATTTTTTAGTGCCATAAATTTAAGATTTCATTCCAAATTTAAGTGTGCCACACTTGTGACCAAGCGTTCACATGGCGTGTGATGTATGCGTACCGACACCCACATTGAATCAACTTTGAATAATTCATACCATTCCAGCGACAGACTTGTCCGAGCATCAATAAGTGATAGCGGTAGTTTGTTTCATTGTCACGCTACTTGCTTCCCGAGTTAAATGGGCCATTTGAAAAAAAATTGGATTGAGTATGTGTTTGATAGTAATTTATAGATGAATGTAAAAATACAGTCAAACCTGTGTATATAGTGACCACCTAAGGAAAGCAAGAAAAGTGGGCCACTGTAGACAAGTGACCTCTATGAACAGGTCCCTATGCAACATTCCAGTAGCCAGCTTGTCTGACCATCAATAAGTGATAGCGATAGGTTGTTTCATTGCCAAGTTAAACGGGACATTTGAAGAAAAAAACTGGATTGAGTATGTGTTTCATAGTAATTTATAGATGAGTGAAAAAATAGAGTCAAACCTGTGTATAGTGACTACCTAAGGGAAGCAAGAAAAGTGGCCACTATAGAAGGGTGAATTTACAGTCAAACCTGTGTATAGTGACTACCTAAGGGAAGCAAGAAAAGTGGCCACAATAGACAGGTAAATTTACAGTCAAACCTGTGTATAGTGACCACCTAAGGGAAGCAAGAAAGTAGGCCACTGTAGACAAGTGACCTCTATGAATAGGGCCCTACACGCCATTCCAGTGGCAGGCTTGTCTGACCATCAATAAGCGATAGCGGAAGTTTGTTTCATTGTTGCGCTACTTGCTCTCCGAGTTAAACAGGCCATTCGAAGACAAAAAATCTGGATTGAGTACGTGTTTCATAGTAATTTATAGATGAGTGAAAAAATACAGTCAAACCTGTGTATTGTGACTAACTAAGGGAAGCAAGAAAAGTGGCAGCTATAGACAGGTGAATTTACAGTCAAACCTGTGTATAGTGACCACCTAAAGGAAGCAAGAAAAGTGGCCACTATAGACAGGTGAATTTACAGTCAAACCTGTGTATAGTGACCACCTAAGGGAAGCAAGAAAAGTGGCCACTATAGACAGGTGAATTTACAGTCAAACCTGTGTATAGTGACCACCTAAGGGAAGCAAGAAAAGTGGGCCACTGAAGAAGACAAGTGACCTCTATGAATAGGGCCCTACACACCATTCCAGTGGCCGACTTGTCTGACCATCAATAAGAGATAGCGTTAGTTTGTTTCATTGTCGCGCTACTTGCTTCCCGAGTTAAACAGGCCATTCGAAGACAAAAAATCTGGATTGAGTACGTGTTTCATAGTAATTTATAGATGAGTGAAAAAATACAGTCAAACCTGTGTATAGTGACTACCTAATGGTGCCGTCACACCGAGCTACACTTCAACTACGCTCTTGGACAATAGCTGATCACAAGCACTGGAATAGATCGGCAAAATGTCTTTTGTTCAATAGGGAATGATTGGGAAGATTATCTCAAATGCGTGAAAAGATAACCTCCCATGCATGAACACACAATACCCCCCTGAACAAAAGTTCAGATCGTGGAACAGCTACGCTTGTTTTGGGCGTGTTCAAAGTGAGCGTAGAACTCCTATGATCTGAACTTTTGTTCAGCGAGCTATTGTCTGTTCATGCATCTTTTCACAAATGTGAGTTAATCTTCCCATTCATTCCCCACAAATTTTCCAACTCGTTCTCGGAGACAGTACTACTCTCATGCCCTCACAGTGGGAGCGCCGCGTGATCGGCGAAAAAGTGTAGTACGATCGATAACAATAGAGAACAATAAACGCCGCTCTAGCCAAATTTATCAATGGGGATTAGGAGCGTGGTAGGAGCATAGTACAGGTGTGACGGGGGTATAAGGGAAGCAAGAAAAGTGGGTCACCCGCATGCCATTCCAGCGGCAGACTTGATGGACCATCAATAAGAAATTAGCGATAGCTTGTTTCATAGTCACGCTACTTGCTTCTCAATTAAACGGGCCATTTGAAGAAAAAAAAACCTCTATGGAGTATTTGTGGTAATTTATGGCAAAAAAGAAAATACAGTCAATCCTGTGTATATATAGTGACCACCTATTAGGGGAAGCAAGAAAAGTGGCCACTGTGGACAGGTGACCTCTATAGACAGGTTCCTACACCCCATTCTGGGGGCAGGCAGTAGGTTGTTTAATTGTCACGCTACCTGCTTCTGAGTTCTCGCTGGACGATTGGAGACAAAAACTTGATGGATGGAGTATTTCATGATAAAAAATAAAATAATAATAACGCACTTATATAGCGCCTAATGCAGAACAGCTTCTAAGCGCTTATTATTATCCCTGGTCATATGGTACAGTTCAGACCCGTACAATTATCTTGTACACATTCTCAACTCCCCGGGGAGCATACTAGCAGCGGGCAACCATATAGGTGCACCAAGCTAATTTTCACCAGACCAGGTACCCATTTATACACCTGGGTAGAGAGCAGCAATAGTGGATAAATTGTCTTGCCGAAGGACAAACGCGGTGGGCAGGGTTCGAACCCGGGATCTCACGATTGGAAAGCGCGCGCTCTACCAATGTTGCCACACCACATCCACATATAACTTGTGTCAGCTAAGTGATGAAAAAATTGTAATAATCCTTGGGTTTGTGTTGGGAATATAATAGCTTCTGACCATCACAAACACTGCACTAAGTTTTTCTATAGCTCAGTCGGTAGAGCACCTGTCTAGCTATCCGGAGATCTCGGGGCTCAAATCCCAGAAAAACCTTTATTTATTTGCTCTTTTTCATTAATACAAGTAATGGACGAAATTAGCGCTGGACCGCTGGCCTAGAGGGACATAAGAAATTAGCTTTGGGCCACCAAATTTAAACTTTCAAAAATGCCAAATTTTACTTTGTGAATGGGCAACAAAATAATACTAACATAACTACAAGATACCCTGATTCAAATTGTATTTGCATGCTCTTTTCAAAACAAAGCAGAGATTATTTATGTCAAATACTATATTATTTACACCTCCATTCATTGCGTTCTGAATGCATTATAATCTGCATCACACACGTCTCTGAGTACAAGGTCATTTACTAAGATGATGACATTATAATAATCAAGGGAAATTGAGCATTCCTATTGGCTGATTGCCGTTGCGTATTTCGGTATACTACCAGGATACGTTTTTATGTAACATTGTTTTATGCATGCTATGTGTGTACAAATTTCCCATAGAGAGCCAAACGAGCTGCGCAGAATATGGCCTTGAAGTGCGTAATTTTTGTTAAAGGGACAGATCCACTTTTACAAAACGTCTCAACAGCTTTCAGTTGACGGATGGGGATCAATGTAATACGCAAAAAAAAAATCAGAGCGAACAGCCCTCTAATTTGGATTCTACGAATGAAAAACGAATGCGTCCCTCCATTTAAACTATATATCGGTCAATAAAGGAGTTCAACTGATTTAGCATAGTATTACAACAATATAGTACTAATTCTCGTAAAGGTATTGTGAAGCCGACATTTGTTAACGTATGTCACGGAAAAGGATCTCAAAAAGAAAGAATATATAATTACATGTAGTCAGTTTAAGCGAAGTTTGGGTATTTTGCTTGGTAAACGCTCACACATTAGTACTTATGCGCGGCTCCGCGGCTCACGTAGCTAGCGGGGGTCACGTAGGGGTCATGCATTCCGATCTGGCACTCCGTGAAATCTATGTACGAACTTACTCACCGGCCAAAAATACGTATGTACATAATTAACCGACGTCCCTCAGTTTATTCAGTTTTAGGTCTATAACTCCACGAAAAAGAGATTTCAAGCCCTAATTTTTTCAGGCATGCTATTAAATGACATTTCCTTTCATATAAGACAATAACCTCGCAACTTTTGAATTTTGGCTTGCAGAAGTGGATCTCTCCCTTTAATGCGCTTGTTCTTGGATGGGAAGTCTGCGCAATGCGCCCCAGTTAGACAGTTTTAACACGTGCTGGTGCTTTCACAAAATATGCAAGGCCTACGATGGATAGAGGGAACTCAACAATTTGAGCTGATTTGAGCAAGGTCAATTTTTGTTTTATCAATATGATATCAAATTCAGTTCCTCAAAATTATCATCTTACATGTACTGTATATGACAAATAGTTCATGCTTCTTGTCGTTGATATTCCACAATACACACCTCTACTGGGCTTATATGGCCTCGATGTAATATTAAATGCACTCAAGAAATTCAAAATGTATTAGTGTATATTCTTGTATATTAAATTCCAAACCATGCACTATTTGTATAACATATATACTCCATACAGCACTTTATAGCACTAAACAGGGGATAGATTTCCACCATCTAGTCGTGTTCTCATTTAAATGTAATCAATATGGTTAAAGTGGTCTAGTTCATTAACTTCATTAAATTATCTTATTTACAATAATAATCTCATCATCATTATGTACATTTCCACAAAAACTAAAAGATCATGGAATTACTACACCACATACATAACTTAGTACCTTCTAGCACTAAACCAAAGTCTGTTCAGTGGGGATGGCCGGGTTACCACCACCTAGTCTTATGCTCATCGAAATGCTATCAATACTGTTAAAGTGGTCCACTAACTTCATTAAATGACCTTATTTACAATAATATTAATCACCAGAAGAATATAAAATATCATCATTATATCATTATATCATATACATTTCCACAAAAAATAAAAGATCATTGAATTACTATACCCCATGTACTTAGTACCTTCTAGCACTAAACCAAAGTCTGTTCAGTGGGGATGGCCGGGTTACCACCACCTGGTCTTATGCTCATCCAAATGCAATCAATACCATTAATTGTTTCTTCGTAGCAGTTTCAGCGCTTTGTAACACAATCCTGGGGAAGTTGGTTCTTGTTTAATTTGCCACACGGAAATTAGTCCATTAATTATGCATTTAATCCATCATGTATTTTGTGTTTGTCTCGGGTGTGATCATAAAAGTATGCAATGAAGTGTCACACAATTAAAAGATGCATGCACGGGTGCATGTATACCTGAATACAAATTACTGTCAATGTTTGAACCATTTTGTAATTGCATCAGTTTTATGGGACAGTTTATAAATATTAATCAACTTTAATAAATCATACATTTTATAATTGCATCAGCTAAAAGGACCAGTAGAATACAAATTACTATCATATCCAACCTATCATGCATTTCATAATTGCATCATTCGTAAGTTATTTTTTGTTTGCTTACTTAGTTTAAGATGAGACTAAGATGTAAGAAAACATAAGTTTTCTTGCATTGAGTGGCAGTTAAAGGTGCACCTGTAAAGTGTCAGATATTGCCCAAAATGACATTTGAGACTTCAATCCTACACCAAAATCATTGTAAGATATGTCTGAATGATGTGTGAAAGTTTCATTGAAAAAGAACACTGCTTTCCTGGTTAAAAAAGCGAAAATTGGCATCAGCTTTTACAACAAATTACTGTTTGTCGTTTATGAGGTTTATGACCGTTCATTAACGCTCTTGAGCTGAATGATCAATGATAGATATCATCATACTAAAGGGGCATTTGAAAAAAATCTAACCCTATTTTATTCTTCTCTTACCATAAGCCACACAACACGGTAGAAGAGAAATGTGGAAGCTCAAATTAATTTGTGTGAAGTTAGACACTTTAACAGGTGCACCTTGAACTGAAAATCCTACAAGCAAGTATTACAATACAATACAATAAAATACAATAGAAGTCCTTCTATAGCGCTAGATACATAAATATTAGTGTCGATAAAGTGTAAGTGTCGATCCCTGAAAAGGATAATATGGATGAACCTTGCCAAATTCAAATGCTTAGTTTAACCTTCCGAGTGCCAAATTAGATTGCAGGTATCAACTTGATCCAGTTCTTTTGGACAATTTTACGCTAATGCTGCTATCATACGGTGAATTTTACCTTCAAATGTGAACGTTCTATTTTGTGTATCTATTGTACCTATCTATGTGGTTTCCACACATGGATCTTCTACAGTATGTTGCATACTGAAATACAGTGGATCACTATATGCTCCAAACTGAATAACAAGAGGTACATTTTGTATTCCTTTTCCTTTTTTGTCCTAAAATAAGGGTGCGCATTGCCTTGATTACAACAGGGCTTGCCGCTTGCCCGGGGCAACTAAAAATTGATGTCGGGCAAGTACGATTTCATGAATTGTCTAGTGGTGCTTGCCTGATTGGGCAACTGAATAATTGGTCAACTATGAGAAAGCAATGTAATTTCTAATGTGTAAATCTCATCTAGAAGTAGGAGGGCAAGTAGATTTTATATTGGGGTAAGTAAAATGTACTACTTATGATATTACTTGCCCGAACGGGCTTGTACAGAAAGAAGTTAGTGTGGAGACTGACTTTGAATGCTTGATGAACTAGATGAACTGAAACTTAAAAATTAAAATTCAACTTTCTATCATCTATTTGTTATCTGTGTGACTTTTATACGTGGATCTATGTTGAAATACTGAAATACAATCAATTAGTTACTATAGGAAAATTCATGGATCTACATATTACAGGATTATGTTATATTGTAATAAAGATACACTATGCATTCGTAAACGTCGGACGTACTTTTTTCACGCGCTCCCGCTACATCACAACGCTATACGGCTATGTGAAACTGAACTCTGATTTTTTCTACCGAAAAGATATGAGTAACAACAGATCGTACAACTTCAGATCATCTACTGCTTTGAAATCTCAACCAACAAAGTCAAAAAAGATGTCTACTTTGCATTCGAAGTCGTCAGGGAATGCAAGATCTATTAATTCGCGTTCTAACAGCAAGGACTCGACCCCGGCATCCCCTAACGGAACCCCATCGATATCGGCATCAACCAACATAACCCCATCGCAGCCTACTACCAATCTTAGCGGGAACGACAGTCACGTGACCCCTCAAGCCGCCAACTTAAGCCCGGATCGTAACCCCCCGGCTCAAAGTGATCTCATTAACGAAATGAAAGCTATGCTCACCCAACTGTCAACCCAAATGAACGCTCGTTTTGATACAATTGGTGAGGCTATCAATTTAATCCAACATGATTTAGTTGATATAAAACGGACTGTGATGGACCTAGAAACAAGCGTCAACTTTAACGCTGAAAAAATACAGATGATCGAAAAGGAATCTCTACCAAAAATGAAAGAGGAGTTGCACCGAAAAAGTCAAGAGATCGAGGAAAAATTAAGTCTACTAGAACTGCATCAACGGAAACAAAATCTTCTCGTGTACGGGGTGGGGGAAAGGAGAAATGAAAACATCTATGCCACCGTGAGTGAAATACTAAGCTATTTCTTGAAAATTCCCCTGGAAGAAGCTGCGAAGATTCGTCTTGTCAATGCTCATCGTCTCCCCGCCCCCCAGTATGGTATCGGGAAAGAGGCAGCGCTACGCCCCATCATCATCAGGTTTGCCAATATGTCGGACCGTGACCGTGTTTTGAGCGCTTTTGAGCAGTCCCGCCGCCAACGCCCCAACGGTCAACCGCCTTCTCCCATCGCAACTACCAGTCAGCAAAACTCTCGCCCTACTCCCCAGGGTGAGACTCCAGCGCAACCTACGCAACGCCAACAACAACCTCTGTCACCACAGCATCCCGCCGAAGTCGACCATGATCACGGAAATGTCCAGCAATTCGCACGTGTGACTATACGGACGGATTTACCGCCGATGATGAAGAGAGAACGTGGTCGCTTAGCAGCTGAGGCCTATAAATTACGGAAAGACCAGAAGCTTGCAACCCGAATCCGGATAAACGGAACTAAGATATTTCTTCAAACGCGGAAACCCACCGTGCCTGGAGCCCCACAAGCAAGCTGGTCAAATTATAAAGATAAGTAAACTTCAACCTTGCAATGCCCTCTAATAAAGAGAAACTATTATGTTCTAAAGATGAAACTTAAAAAAAAAAAATAACAGAGAGAGAGAGTACTGATAACTCATGAACCGTTTCCCCTTATTTCTGTTAAATATAACAGTTTAAATAGTTATTTTATTCATTGAAAAGGGAAAATGAGTACAATGCTGTAATTTTATTTTCATTAGGTAAACTGTTCTGAGTATTTCTACACTTTCTATGAAAATTTTTTTTGACTATTCATTGATTTGAGAGAATGTTAATGGCTTAAAAATGAAAAGTCAATATTTTATTGTAATTTTGTTTTTCTCTCAAACCAGAATGCTTTCAGAAATCTGGGTCAGGTCAAAGAGGTAACTCCAGAAATCTTCTTTTATTTTGCATTATTACCCTTTGTATTCTATTTTGTTGAGATGTTTCGTATACACTGTATATTGACTGGGATATCCCCCTGCAGTAAATTTGGGTATTATACTGCTCTCATTTTTAATATGTGTGTTTTTCATGCATATTACAGAAGAACCGCTGCAGTAATTGTATACGCCAGGTTTCCCTATAAATGCAATCTTTGTGTTATTTTTTTGAAGTCTAGCGCCATAGATTCGGTGTCACTCATGCATGTATGCTCTGAACAGTACGTATGATCCTTGTGTTATTCACGCATGTTATCATTCTGTTTAACCTCCTTTTCCCTCCATTTTGTCTCCCCAACTAGTATATTTTCCTTTCAGTAATTATCCTTGGTACTCTTGCATGTTGAATTTAGCTTTAAAGCCCTTCTTTACTCATGCATGCTGGTTTTTTTTTGTTTTGTTTTTTTTTGTTTTTTGTTTTTTGTTTTTTTTGTTTTTTTTTGTAATGTTGAATGCCTTTAGAATTTTGGACGAGGTCATATACTCAACGTCCCTTTTATTTAAAACCTTTCTTTTATTATGCTTCGGTACACTGGACACTCGCTTTCCATGCAGAATTACAATTAAACCACTACTTTTTTATACTTAAGGTTCTCATGTGTTACTCAGGCATGTCAACTTCAGTTTATTTTAGTCCTTGTGTTACTCATGCATGCTACTGCTATGTGCATACAATCCTTGCGTTCATGATTGCCATATATTTACGTCTACAATTATCTGGCCTAACTGGCTATGTACTCATGAACGTCACGCTTACTTTAATAGTACTGATTGTTGCTACTCATTGTATACTCACCCTTGTAATTACTATGTAATAGTCACCTCTGACACCTTTTAGTTATCCTTTTCTGTACATTGTTGATTTTATATTCTTTGCTTACATCTAAAAAGATTTTTTTGTTGTTGTTTATATTAAATTAGTATTATGGTTCTAGTTAAAATTTATACAACTTTGACCCCCCCCCCCCCCCCCCCCGATGAGGAGCACTATATATATATATATATATTTTTTTTTTTTCTCTTGTTAATTATATATTCTTCTTATTATTTATTGAAATACCTTTATATAAATTAATTTTGAATAAGGTAGAATTTTAACAACTACCAATATACTGTTTTTCGACTTATTCTTTACTCATAAAGTATTGCATGGCCACATAATTTTGTTATATTAAGGTGGCTATTCATTTATTTGATTTTGATTGCAAATTCTTGTTTTTTATTTTATTTTTGTTATATGTTTTAATAAAATATAATAAGTTATTATAATATTATGATTATAAACTCCCTTTATGCCTACCACACCCCTCCCGAATCTTACACTATATTTCGTACAGTTATATGTAAAATAATAATATGATTGTTTTTCTTTTCTCACTTTTCATTGCTCATATTGTTAATTTTGTATGAACGTATTCTTTTTTGTTTTGTAGTTTCCCTTGAACCAATTAATTTCTCATCAATTTATTTGTAATTTTTAATGAAATTCTCTTTTTATAAATATTGAACGAATAGTAGCCCCATTCTTCCCCTCCCTTGCCTTCTATTTTTTGTTATGCTTATTTGTGTAGAAATGTATTATTATTATTATTATTAGTATTGGTATTGAAATTGATTAGTCTTTTGATCAGTTGCCTAATAATATATTGCTTGGTTTATACTTGTTATTTATTAATGAATTTAATCCTTGGTTCTTTTTTCGCTTCGTTTTGTTTCTCTTATTCAATTTATGATAATTATTTGTTAATTCGGTATTTAAATCCTTAAATGTCTTACATGACAGTGTTCTGTTTCCATGTATTTTATTCTATTATTTAAAAGGAGCCGTGATAGTACATCCAAATGCCTTGTTACACTCCAAAGGTCCGCGTTCATTCATTTCATCCTCCATTTACTTGTATGTTTTTTTTGACATCAGAATTTTCTTGTTTATGTTTGTTTCTTTGTTGTATTTATGTGTTTTGTTTTTCTTCCTTTCTTCGTCTCTGCTGCATGTTTTCCAATTCTCTCTGTTCTTCTGATTCCTCAAGTTTTCCATCATCACATAATGGAATTAGTGCCGGCATGCTTATATATATGAATATATTCTTACTTTACTTTTTGTTGGGATACTTCTTCCTTTCCTTATGATGAACCCTAATGCTATTCCTTTTTATCCCTTAAATAATGATGACTTATTAGATTTATTTCGTCCCAACCTTACTAATAATATTGATATTGACTCTTTAAATACCTATGATGATTCTGTTGCTAATAATATTAATTTTTCTTCTGAAGAACTTGTTTTGGATTTTGATTATGATGATCCTGCACACAATACTCTTACTACATACATTACTACTAATCAATTCCATAAATTTATTAAAGAATTTAATGTTGATACTTTTTCATTATTTCATTTAAATGTAAGAAGCTTAAATAAGCACTTTGATGATTTACAATTATTATTAGATAACCCTTCCCTTCAACAAATGTCTGTAATTGGTCTTACAGAAACTTGGCTGTCTCACGATACTAATCAATCATTTTGTCTTAATGACTATAATTTTATTTGTAATAACAGGCAAGGAAGAGTTGGGGGTGGCGTTGCTCTTTATTTATTAAAGAAATTTAGTTATTATGTTCATAGTAATATTTCTGTTAGTAATGAATTTGTAGAAACTCTTTTTATTGAGATAATTATTTCTGGCAATAAAAATATAATAGTTGGTGTTGTTTATCGTCCCCCAAATTCAAATGCTAATGATTTTTTATTACATATATGCAATTTGCTTCATAATCCTATTTTTCTTAATAATTATTGTTTTATAATGGGTGACTTTAATATTAATTTGCTTAAAGATGATACTCCCGATTCAAGAGAATTCTTAAATACTTTCTTATCTGCCTCTTTTTTGCCACTTATTACGAAACCCACACGCGTCACTAATCAGTCTGCTACCCTCATTGATAATATTTTTTCTAATGTCATTCCACATCCTGATTCCCATATAATTCTTTCTGATATTACTGATCACTATCCAATTATGACTCATTTTACTGTTTCCCAATCTGTAAATAATGGCTCTTATCCCCTTAGACGTAAAATTACACATGAAAATGTTACTCGCTTAAATCAAGCTTTAGATTATATTGATTGGTCCCCAATATATAATAATGATAATGTTGAAAATTCTTATGATACTTTTTGTAATGTATTGAATGAACAATTAGATGTTTATGTACCTTTGCAACGAGATAAAAATAATTATAAGAAGACTCCTAGACTCCCTTGGATATCTAAATCATTATTGAGGTCTATAAATAGAAAAAATAATTTGTATTATAAATTTAAATTAGATAAAACAGAAAAGGCTCGGGAGAAATACACATCATATAAAAATATTTTAACACGAATTCTTCGTTTAGAAAAGAAAAAATATTTTGAAAAATGTTTAGATTTATATAAACATGATATGCAAAATACTTGGAAAATAATTAAACAAGCCATGAATTTACAAGATAATAGACATGATATAACCAAAATCAAATTTAATGATACTATTTTTGAAGACCCTGTAACCGTAGCGAACATTTTTAATAATTATTTTTCTACTATCGGCGATGATCTTGCAAAAGATATCCCTCCATCTAATAAGCAATTTGTTCATTTTTTAGGCCCTTCCAATGAAAACTCTATGTTTTTGGTTCCTACTAATAGAAATGAAATTATAAATATTGTTATGAATTTACATAATAAAAAAAGCTCTGGATATGATGGCATCAATAATTTCATTTTAAAGAAGATTATTTTGAATATTGTTGATCCATTAGTTCATATTTTTAATTTATCATTATTAAACGGGCAAGTGCCGAATGTCATGAAAATTGCGAAGGTTATACCTCTTTTTAAGAAGGGTGATAAATTAAATATTAATAATTATCGGCCAATATCTTTATTGTCTTCATTCTCTAAAGTTTTGGAAAAAATTATATTTGTTCGAACCGTTTCTTTCTTAAAGCAAAATAATATTTTGTCAAGCACTCAGTTTGGGTTCAGAGAAAAACATAATACTATTCATGCATTATTATCCTTTATTGATAAAGCAGCTCATTCATTTGATGAGTCCTCGCACATGATTGGTATTTTCCTGGATTTCTCCAAGGCCTTTGACACGATCAACCACGAAATACTACTTAATAAACTTTATCATTATGGTGTGCGTGGAAAGGCCTTGGAGTGGTACAGGAATTACCTTTCTAATAGGCAACAATATGTATTTTTGAATAATAATAAATCATTAATGTCTCATATTAATTGTGGGGTTCCACAGGGCAGTATTTTAGGCCCCCTTTCATTTATAATATACATAAATGATTTTTGTAGGTCATCTAATATTCTTTCGTTTATACATTTTGCTGATGATACTAATTTATTTTTTTCTCATCATGACCCACTTGTACTTGCTGAAACAGTCAATAATGAATTATGTAAGGTTCTTCAATGGATTAGAGCAAATAGGTTATCTCTTAATCTACAGAAAACAAAATATATGTTATTTAGTAAATCAATTGATTTATTGCCTGTTAATATTTCTTTAGAAGATTATTCATTAGACTGTGTTCCTTTCATTAAATTTTTAGGAGTAATTGTTGATAATAAATTAACTTGGAAACATCATATTGACAACATTTGTAATATAATATCTCGTAATATTGGTATAATAAATAGACTTAAAACACATCTTCCATTAAAATCATTATTAATGCTTTACTCTTCTTTAATACTACCATATTTAAATTATGGCTTGCTGGCTTGGGGCAACACTTATCATAGTTATTTAGATAAATTATTTTTATTGCAAAAGAAGGTCTTACGCATTATTTTTAATTTATCTCCACATTACCACACTGATTATTTATTTTTGGAAAATGAGTTGTTAAAGATTCATGATTTATATTCCCTACAATTGGGACAATTTATGTACAATTTTAATAAAAACCTTTTACCTTCCGCGTTTAATGACATGTTTGTAAAAAATCGTACGTTTCATAATTACCCGACAAGACATTCAGAAGAATTTCATTTACCCCGTTTAAGAACTCTTTCAGCTCAATATACATTCTTTTATGAAGGCCCCAAATTTTGGAATAATCTTAGTGATCACATTAAAGAGTCCCCTTCCCTCAATTCATTTTTTTAAAAATTAAAGTTATTTTTATTACAGTCTTACAAGTCCGATTGACTCGCTATAAATATATTATCCCCCACCTCTCAATTATTCAATCTTTGCCCTTTACCTCTTAAAATATGTCATCGTTTCTATTCCTCCCTTTTCCCCACAACAATTGATATGTTGAGCACGATCCATACTTCCTTTCTCCCTCTTCTTTTCTACTTTCTCCTTCCATGCAGCATTTTTTGTCTTGTCTTTGTTCAGTATTGTATTTGTCTGTCATACATTTTCTATATTGTATGTTTTCGTTAGTTTTTTTTTTTCAAGTCTGTGAGAGCTCCGATCTTAAACTGATTTTAAACTTTTTTGTTCAACTTCAAATCACCATTTCAGACTTTTTTGCTACAATCTAAATATATTTATAACTTTGCTCTGACGCTTCATAGTCTTTGTTATTGTCATTTATTTTGTTTAAATATGCTATATACATTTTTGTATAGTATGTCAATTTTTATATTTGTTGCTTTTTGTATCATTTCAAATCAAAGAAGAAACACATTTTTGTTTTTCTTTCATTTGCAATTTTTGTTTTTTGTCAAAAAAAAAATAGATTGATATTTTGATTCGTTTGCTGTTTTTGTTTTGTCTTGTTTAAACAATTATTTGTATACGTCTATTTTTGTCTGAGGGATTCACATTTTACAAGCAATACGCTTTTCAGTGGATCCCTCCACTTCTTCAGACATTATTGATAAACAAATTAATAATCTGTAAATATATAATGTGCCCTGCCGGTGGGAAGTTTGAGTGCACCCGTTGTTAGTTATCTTTTGTTACATTTTATTTTTGTAGTATTTTATGTCCAGATAATTAGTCTAAATATACTTGTACTGGCCAAAAGTTTGATTACACTTGATGTCAGGCATTAAACAAGATGTTTATACCAAAGGGTGTGCTCGGGCTTTTTGACCGATGGGGTATATATATATATATATATATATATATATATATATATATTTGTTCAATGAAATGTAATACTCTTTGAATTTCGATATTGTTTATTTATTGTTGTTCAATTAATGTTATTATTTTCTGTAAATTTGCTATTTTGTAATTATTGTAATATCTCTGTTGAAGTGAAAAAATAAACTGAACTGAACTGAAATCTTAATCAAGAGTATTATTTCTCATTTATTTTTTATTATACCGTGTTCATTGTTGAAGTCAACGTATTGCGGCTGACCAACACAAAGAGACAGCAATCTTATTTACATATAAAAATGCAAACTTCCATTTGTCCCAAATTACAGACACTCATTTAACTCCCAACGTGCCAAGCTCGCATTGTTGCGAGTTACAATACACACAAATGCCATAGAGTATTAAAATCCCTGGGGGGTGTTTCACAAAGATCCTAAGTTTCACATAAAATTCATGAAATCTCTTTGATAATTAGAAAATATATATGATTTGAATCAACATTTTATGCATTTCAACATAACTTTTACAAAAATGTTTCAAGACACTAATGGCTTTCCATAATATTTAAGACCATCTAAGTGCTAAGATCAACTTAGGATATTTGTGAAACACCCCCCTGGCACGTTAAGAGTTAAAATACTTGTATCAGTTAAACTTTGGATGCTTTTACGAAACTAAAAGAAACTTCTCAATGAAAATTTCAATTTCATTTATTTACAGTATTGTACCCTAATACATTATACATAGCTGTTCACACGTGGATCTATGAGATCTATTTCAACATGCTGAAATCTAATCAACTGGTGCATTATGCATGAACCGTAATTGCATGAGTAGAGTACGGTGTGGTTCAGGTACTGTTTTGAGGATATCGTCCGTTGAGAAAGAGAAGGGCGCCAAGTCCCTTTTTGTAATTTGGAGATAATCGTGTTTAAAGTTTGGGAGCCCTGTAGATACTGAAGTGTAGCGCTCTTTTATTTTTGATTAATGTTTTTAAAATTTGAAAATATTATTGCCTAAATGGTTGACATCACATAGAGTAGGTTCCGAAGTACAGGAGTGAGCCAATTACTCAATTCAGCCAAAAAATCTATTTAATGCCCGTATCATTCTCATCCAACCATATGTACACACATAGCATAAGCTACACTGCTAAGCAATTGCCTACATTTCTACATGTACATGTACATACCAGGCCCGTAGCAAGGATTTTCCAAGGGGGAGTGCATAATTTACAAAAACGGTACCGAGACCACTGGTTGAGTCATGTAAGGGGGGGGGAGGAGGGGGAACAAGACAGATCGTTGCCCGAGACCACTGGTTTAGATGGCCGAGACCGATAAAAAGGGGACCTTTCTGAATTTGGCGGGGGATGCACACAACGCTCTCCCCCCTGGCTACGGGCCTGTATACTAACATAGAACAGGGCTCTATACTGCAAAAGCTGTGTACAGTGACCAAATAACATAAAGGAAAACAAGTAAAATGGCCACTGCAGACAGGTAACCTCTATAGACAGGTTCTACCTTGTTTTTTTTCTTTGCAGAGGATAACGTTTGGTGGCCACTACACCTATGGACAGGTGGCCATTAAAACATGTTTACTGGATGTACTTCTTTTTCTTTTTTCTTGTATCTACAGTAGACAAATAAACAAAATAAATGTGACCAGCTATAGCAAAACCCTGCACCTGTTGGTAATTCATGTTTTGAAAAATTGGCATTTTAAGTTCACATAATGTGTGTAAAAGACTTATGATTGTAAAAGTGAAACAATCATATCTTTGCCAATTATTGACCAATTTGTTGAACAAAGCATCAAATGAAAGCTTGTGATGAGGCCCTTCTAATGGTATGACAATCTACATTTTGACTTTTACCGACAAGTGCAGGGTTTTGCTATAGCCGGTCACAAATGTTGAAATGTTCGATAAATTATCATCTTACCATCAGTGTTCAAATCTATTTTGAGGTGATAGTACCTGGAGTTGAAATGAAACAAATCGAGAAGGAAATAATCAACATGTAAATTATCATCAATTTTAAGTCCATTTTAAAGGGATAGTTGAGTTTTGGTATAGAGAGTACAGTTTTGGTCAATTTTAGTAACCAAAACCTGCACCAAACTAATAGTTATAACTCCACCATGCTTGAAAGGTATACAAAATTACAAACGACTAAGTAAAAAGCTTGTAATTATTCAAAAAGAGCTGTTAAAACTCAAGAGGGCGCTCTCTAAAAACTCATCGGTTTCAACCATTTTTAATTTAAAAAAATGTGCATGTGATGTTCAGTTAAAATAATGATTCAATAGAGAGATCATCGACAACTATTTAAAAACCTCTTTTGACAATTCTTGAAAAAGAGTAAGCATTTTATAATTTTTTAAAAATCATTGAATTAACCTGGGGTGGTATTCTGTTAGTTCATCCTAAACTTCATCTTAGAAGTTGCAATCTTAAGATCAAATTTAAGACCTCCCTAAGATCGGCGAAATTGGTATTCTGTAAGTTGATCTTAGGACGAGATTAGCATGAATAATGAATAATTAATCTGTGCCATGAAGATGTAATCTAACCAATCAAAGATTGCCTCTCACCTTAATTTTTTTCCCTGATGGGGGCATGGCTTCGGCTATACTCGAGTTTGATTGTTTCTCCGCGCACAGCAAACAACACAACGCGAGTTTCATTGTTCACTTAGTGGGCATTATCTTGTCTTATGCGCTAGCAATTTTACAAAAATTGTTGCATGTATCATTCAATGGCTAAGACAGGGTAGGGGCAGTTTTAAGTTTAGGAGCGGGCGTTGATCCTAACTGCTGTTACAAAATACATCTTATCTTAGGATAGGTAATTTTCATAAATTTGCATACATTAAGATCACTTTTAAGACCAACTTACAGAATAACAAAGTTGCTCTTAAGATCAACTTTTCCCTAACAGAATACTACCCCAGGGGTCCCAGGTTTATTCCGATCAGATATATTTATTGATATTTCAGCCATTTATGAACCGATTTTGAAAAAATAAAGTTTATTCTGTCATTAAAATTGTATGCTCTTTCAAATTTGACATTCAGTTTTTGTTTATCTCAAACAAAAATTATTTTGTGCAGTGCCCTCTATTTGGGTATTCCTGTTCAATGGGTAAAAATGCTGTGAAAAATTCTATCCAACAAAAGGAGGACCATTCAAAAAGGAATAACAAAATTCAATTTCTGTGATCTAATATGTCCACTGAGGATGTGTGAAAATTCAGTGTAAAATTAATGTCATACGACCAAGAAATATGAAAATAACTGTTATTTGCCATAAGTTTGTACAGAGTAAAACGGTCCCCAAGATTTTTTTCTTCAAATTAAATTATAAATATCTCAATATAAAGAAAGAAAGAAAGAAAAAAAAAGCTGGTTTTATAATTCTATAAGTAAGAGGAAAACAGCCAGGCATGAAAGAAAGTTACTAAAACACAAAGTTACTATAGATCCCTTTAAAGGGGTCTAGTAACATTGTCCAAAACCTCAAACTCCAATTGGAATTCTAGTGGTTCCCTCATATCTTGTTGTATTCGTATTAACTGGGACAGTTTTCGTTTTTTTTAATTTCCCCTTCGTTAAAAGGAAATTATCGATTGAAGTGTTCAGATTTAATTATCCACTGGATAGGCATAACCGTGTACAAACTCAGTGCAATGTGTTAGCAAATATCATTTCGCATTTTCGCTCATTACTCGGCCATGTAACATCCATTTGACATACAACTTTCACACAATACTCAAAGGACATATCAGATTACAAAACTACATGTTATACCACCGATTTGTCACTTTCTGCACATGCCAACAAAGTTACTAGATCCATTAGTTGATGCAATAATATGGGACATCAAGATGGATGAACAGAACAATACAAAATGAAACCTTATAGCATTCCCTCACTTTGAGCAAAAAAAAAGGCTTTACAGAAAAACAGATGGAAGGGGGGGGGGGGGGGGCTGCCTCTATAAATAACGGAGCTAAGATGAGCAATAGCTCATACCCAAGCCCCAATTACCGTCTCCACTTGTCAATTTGTTCCCAATTTCAACACAACGGAGGAAATTCAAGAATATACTGACGGTGGAGAACTAGAGATATATACAATGAGGTGCAACTATTTGCACATCTATATTTTGAGGGCCTACCAATGCACAATAAATTGCATAACTTATTGGATAAATAAGAACAAAAATGTTATATTTATACTGCATGTACATGAACATAAATCAAATTAAATCGATACCTCTCTTTTCAATTCAATCTGTTCTAGACTATTTCTGAGAGGGAATATACTTACTGTGGAGATACATTTGTACATTGCCGGGTTTGTATTAACAGCATATACTATTCGTGAATAAAATCTGACCTTCCGATGCACTGAAAACCCATTTTTGCACACTAAACTGTGCAAATCAGAGTACAAATTGGACATATTGAATTGAAATACTATTCTTCTCAATTTAATTTAAATTACTATGAGAGAAGATTTACTCCATTTACTATGGAGATACATAACGGGGTTTATATTTACAGCATACTAGATTCACACATAAATTCTCACTTATACCAATACTAAATTCATTTTTGCACACTAAATTTATATCTATATAATTCAGCAAAGTAAGACCATATAAAAAAAGAAAGCTTACATTTCTCTGATGTCATCTTCATTCAAATATATGTCATAGCCATCTTCTATTGTTCTTTTCATCTGAAATAGAAAGATAAATAACAACACAGAAGTATTAAGAACAAAATCAAAACAATAAACAAAACTGACATATGGAAAGCATATGAAGGGTTAATATGAATAAACCAGGGAAGGTGCCTTCGCATCATAGCTGCATGTTCTTTATCACTCTCCACATAATGCCTCATCTGTCATCAACTTCAACGGATTAACATTATGGACATATTAAGTTTCACTTTATTATAAAGGATATGTTTGAATTTTATTGGGGGTATGTTTGATTTTTCAATAGGTAATAGCCCGGTCACATATCAACGGATTGCGCAAACGGATGTCAAACGGAGAGCTAAATTTTCCATCCGTTCTATACGTTTCTTGTCCGTTCCTTGTCCGGTGATGTACGTTGTTCTATGTTTTGTACATGAAACAATGGAGACGACTTTCATCACCGGATAATTTAATTTTGCAAATTGTCTATTCGTTGGGCATACGTTTCCGATATCCGTTGATATCTGACCGGGCCATAAAGTACAAACATCCTTGATTCACATATTCTTTGATCTACAAACATATCAGTAAATCTGGAAATGTATATCTTAGATTTTTAGATATTGCCTCACAGTGAAACATAATTCAAATCAAAGAAACTGATCTCAGTGTTTAAATTTGACAAGCTACATGCTGATATTATGATATGATTCTCTCCCTTTAATTCACACCAGAAAAAATAAAAAGATTCATTCACTTTGAAGTGATTTACAGATCTGCTTTGCTTGGATTCCATGTTCTATTTCACTTTTTTTCACACCAGACTTGTAAGAAAGAAAAAAAATGATGTTGAGTCAAAGAAAAAAAATATGGTAGCACTTTCACTGATGCGAGGCCAAGCAATCGGATTCCCAAAGGGGATTGCGGTCCAACACCCTCAGTGGTGGGCGGGAATCACAGCTTTCGCTGTTCAATTATTCAAGCGCTATTAACCCATTGCCTACAGGAATCGCGTGGTCCTGTAATTAATAATCACTCTATGGGGATGCAAAATCTTGTGGGGAACCCATTGTAAGCCCATTGCCTAGGAGAACCTGGTGGGATCTTTTATTCACTATATGGGGATTGCAAAATCTAGTAGGGAACATGCTTATGGGCCAAAACCACTATCTCGGCACATTTGGTGAAAAATTGTGTCGCCAGTGATCCTGCTCTTCTAGAGAAGAGATTTAACTTTACACAAAATGTTACTTTTATTTGAAAGTGAGGGTCCTTCTCGTAAAAGTTACCATAAATTTAAAGTGAAATAAACAAATGACAGGGGATAGAATATGGCTGAGGTACCAAAAACCCCATGTTGCCAAGACAAAATCGTTCAGTTTTTCCAGTTTAGTACAAATATAAAAAGTACACAGGAGCAGAACAAATGCGATTTCATGACAGCAGCACAGTGTTCTACGAAACATAATAAAAGTTTTAATGATCCCACTTCATATAAAATGTTGATGCCCATTGGAAATGTGTGGCCAAATCTACTGAACATACGTTACTGTTATTCTACTAAATAAAAGGATATGCTTAGATGCTGACATCTGTACAGTTATCTTATTTTTCTAATGATGAGAACATGACATACAAGTAAAAACATGTTTGAAAGTCAAGATACAAAAGAAATGTGACTGGGAACATAAGAAAGAGAGTAGGATAAAAAGGTAGATTTAAGAGGTGTAACATATGTTACCACAAATTTTAAATATAGGTAACCACTATAATATAAATGATTATTCTGGAGCCGAGGCCAATGAAGTAGATTGATATTACACAAAAAATGAAAATTAAGTTCAACTAAATGTTGCTTATTCAACCGATTGAAGGCCATGATGTAACTTACGTGATGTAACATACGTTACCATGCGTAAAAAAATGTGTGTAGGATAAACTTAATAACTATCTAAATTGGTAGCAAACTTGTTTACGCCATCTGTATGTGGTTCAGGGTGAGCTTAGCAATCATTTTCAAGGCCAAAATGGTATTCAAACAACACTAATGTAACTTACGTTACCAATTTGAAACATACGTTACGGCCAAATCACATATCTTTGGATATCGTTAACAGACGCCCGACTAGATGCGATGTTCACAAATATGTTTCAATGGTTTTATATACATTTTGTTGTTTATTTTCATGATTGTAACCTTCAGTTACCAACTTTGAAACTACATGTAACTAGCTATCATGTGAAATGTTGATGGTAACGTATGTTACACCTTTTTATAAAAATGAAGCACACAATTCTTGCACATTAACATTTGGTGCCAATATTCTCGGAGTATATACTACCAAGTATGTCCTTTAGATTGGCATTAAAATCAAACGTTTGGCAAGAACTTTGTGAAATTTTCTGACTGTTCAATTGTGCCGAGATAGTGGTTTTGGCCCTTATTCACCCATTGCCTACGGGAACCGGGTGGGTCCAGGATTAACTCTAGATGCGGATTCCAAAATCTAGTATTTCAGTGGTGGACAGGTTAAAGAGATACTTGACTTCTGGTTCATCCAGATAAACTGTGAGAGTGTTTTTTGTGCGATAGAGATCATACAATTGTCTCACTATAGCTGGTATTAGTGATATTCGGATCATTCCATGCCCAGAAAATGTTGTAAACACTTTCGTTTATTCAAGGTTACTGAATTTATTATGTTTAATACTAGAGAAAGATGTGTGTAATTTGTGTATCTTGTTTTGAATATGTTTGATTTTGTTGAGCACTACCTATTTTCTAATTTTGCCCTCACAAAAAATAGAATAACTACAATTGTAACTTTGAAGAACTGGAGTTTGTTTCATTTTCTCTTTTTTTATTCCTGCTTATCCAAAGACAGATCTCAGTGCAAAGTGATGCACATCGTTCGCTGTTAATTTATTCAGCAAATAAAGGCAGTCAACCCATTGTCAGTTTTCACATATGTCAACATAATTTCTAGATCCCTTTATTCTTCTTCTCTTCTAAGATTAAAAGTCGTTACCATGTGAATTTCATCTTGTTCCATAATTTATCTTTAATGATATTGAATATTTATATTGCGCAATATCCACCTAATAAGGTACTCAACGCGCTTATTATTATCCCTGGTCATTTGGTACAGTTCAGACCCGCACAATTATCTTGTACACATTCTCAACTCCCCGGGGAGCATACTAGCGGCGGGCAACCCTATAGGTGCACCAAGCTAATTTTCACCAGACCAGGTACCTATTTTAGAGAGCAGCAATGTGGATTCAATGCCTTACTGAAGGGCAAACGGAGTGGGCAGGGTTCGAACTCGGGGTCTCACGATCAGAAAGCACGCGCTCTACCGATCTTGCCACACCACTTCCACCACTTTAGTCTTTACTTCTCCCACTGACTAGAATACATTAATAAGTTATTTTGGAGTATTTAAATTTACTAGTTTATTTCCCTTTGTTTTCTTTCTCATCCAAAGACAGATGAAATTGTGAAATTACGTTTTCTGCTCCTCGATTATTCAAGAATGTAACACCTTGAATTTGTTTGTTTTTCTTGTTTTATTGTTCTTCTCCCTTACAAAAAAATAAATAATAAAGAGTAATTTTGAAGCATTGGTTGGTTTTGTTTCAGTGTTGTTTTTTTTCCTGCTCGTCCAAGAACTGATGAAAGTGTGAAACGAACCACATCTCTTGCTGCTGAATTATTCATGCAATATATACTAGCCAAAATCCTGTTGTAACACGGATGGTGTAACTAAGGGCAGCTATTAAACCACTCAAACATGTTTGCATCGAATATCGCCTAGGGTAATAAACTGTGTGTAATGCATTCCATTTTAATACAGAATGCATTCAGGGCTAATATATATATGCAAAGGCCAATACAGATATTCTAGCCAATTTTGAGATAATTGCAATTAAACATGCTAAATGAAAATAATAAGAAAATAAGTGATACTTTCAATCATATCCTCAAAACTACATTGTAATTAAAGGTAACATTTAAAAGCAAATTTTCTTTTGTACTATAAGAAGGAAGCTATTATCTAAAATATTACAACAAGGTGATAGCCGTAATGTGTCTCGCCCACTAGCGCATTCATGCAAACATTACCATTTGACCTATATACTTAAATGACATTTGACTCCAGAATATCAAGGAGGCCAATATAGGCCACCTACCAACCAAGTTTGGTTACAAACAGATGCAGGGTTGGAAACTTATTAAAGGGTACCACCAGGCAGAGATTTAGCTCTCTTACATCAAAGACATATCTTAAATGAACATACAAAACAAGTCTGTGATCCTGAAAGTATTTCTACATCGCCAGATAATCATTTTTAATATCACCTATCAATCATTCTGTCAGCGCAGTTCCGATTACGATATCACTTAACGATCCTCTTATCAAAAGCAACTGCGATATATCGCAGCAAGCAGAGAAAATCTCGAAAATCTCTTGTGTAGTGCAGCGAATAAAAAAATCAACTTGGCGTTCAGAAACAACATCTATCCCGTATACACGCGTAGCGCTATATATACAAGCATTGTACGGTTGCATGCATTCAGAGTATATCTACATTGTATTATGCATGGTGCGGTGGCTATAATAGCGCTGGGCATTGTGTGTACCATGACTCCAACACTGCCGTTGTAGTGTGTACATCAAAGTGCGAGCACACACGGGCAAAGTGCGAGCACACACGGGCGAATTGCCTGCATGCCATACGATACTAACTATCGCACGGGCTATGCGATAAATCGCATACTACCATAATAACGTACGCGTATTGATTGAGCGGTCGTGCAAACAAAGTCGCGCGTGCGAACCAGTAAATAGCCGTGGTTCCGTAGGTCGTAGTAATTAATTGCATTGTTCTCAAATTACAGAAACATATCAGACCCCATGAGAGTATGATTGGTATTCAATTATAGTACCAAAACAACTAAGGATTGGTTTTATCATGCCCGGCAGTACCCTTTAACCCTAATAGATTTTTGCAGGTAAACTTTTACATTTGTCCTCATTTTACCTTTGACCCCAGAATATCATGGAGGCCAATATAGGGCATCTACATTTTGTAAACTCATAAATTTGCTTTGTTATTAAGAAAATTTAAAATTTGTAAAATTTCCATGTAGAAGTCAAAATGGCTGCAGCTCGCAAGTGACGTCACGATTGATAGCAATTGCGAACGATACTAAAAATCGGAGCAAAGTTCATTCTGTCATAACTTTTTTTATTGCTCTACCGTTTTGGCTCAGATTTTCGATCATGATTCTTCATATTCACTTCATTTTATAGCAAACATCACATTTCTGGGGTGGAATTTCCCTTTAAAGGGACTGTCCGCCTTTTGCAAGCCAAATTTCAATAGTTGCGAGGTTATCGTCTTATATGAAAGAAAATGTCATTTAACAGCATGCCTGAAAAAATTAGGGCTTGAAATCTCTTTTTCGTGGAGTTATAGACCTCAAAATAATACAACGACACAGCGCATTTAATTGTGCATTATACGAGTATTCACCCAGTGCGAAATTTCGCTCACGGCGCATTCCACGGAGTACCATGTTGCTGTGCGTGACCACTATGTGACCCGCGCACAGATTGTGAATGAACAACGGCGTAAGCGAATACTAAACAAAATAACCAAAACTCGTTAAAACTGACTACATGTTATTGTATATTCTTCATTTTCAAGACCTTTTCCGTGACATTCATTTACAAATGTCGGCTTCACAATACCTTTACAAGAATAAGTACAATATTGATGTAATATTATGCTTAAAGGAACTACAGCGTCTAGATGGCCTAATTTTCACAATTCGGCTCTCTATAAGTAATTTTTCCCGAAGAAAAGGAATTTAGCATTCATTTCTCATGAAATCAATCAATTTTTGGGTAATTAGTAAATATCTTATTGTCCTGGGAACGCCCCTTTTAAATCGCCAAAATGTGACGTCATCTAAAGACCGGACTAATGAACTAAATTCTGTAGATGACGAGTCATGACATAAGCCAATGATTTGTCAATCGCACGTCGATCACGCTGCCTATTCCGGACGCTAAATGTGGGTGGGGCGTAAATTGGCTGCTAGGTAAGATTTGGCATCAGGAAACTAGTCTTAAATCACTACTGTGTTTATTTTCATGGATTTTTCTTCGGCATACCTATGTTTCAAGTAATCAACTATGGAATAAGTGTCAACATACGTTGTATTCTGTAGGTCCTTTAATCAGTTAAACTCCTTTATTGACCGATATATAGTTTGGTAGTTTCGTAGAATCCAAATTACAGGGCTGTTCGATCTGAATTTTTGTGTGTGTGTTACATTCATCCTCATCCGTCTACTGGAAACTGTTCAGACAATTTGTTAAAGGAGGACAGTCCCTTTAAAGTCATCAAAATCATCTCAATTCATGAATTACCTCTTGTAAACTGAGCCTCTGATCACCATCGGTATCCAGAAGAAGGAGTCTGTTGTCTGCTGTGATCTGATGTGTGACGCTGGTCTGAAGCCCCTCCGCCGTCCCCAAGTCAATGATGTGTTGACACTCTTCCGCACTGAAGAAATTGGGAATTTCTGCCCAAGAAAAAAGAAGAATAAGTTGCAAGTTGCTTGATATGAGAACCAAGGATCAATATCATCAATTCCATATGATTTCAAGAAACAAAGTTTAAGTGTCTGTGTTGATTTTAATAATGAGTGCATGCACCAGTTTAAAGACCATCCTACATTGACAAGTCCCTGTCGTGACATCACCAGAAAGACACGTTTACGGTCTCCACCAAGTGGCTTGATTCGGGTGTTGAAACAGTGTTCAATATATTGCCTACTTTTATTTTCTCTGATGAGTGAGTGCTTGGAAAGTAATATATTCATATTCTGTATGATCTTAGCTATCTGTAGAAGTACAATTCAACTAATGTTGTGTTTTCCAATGAATCTACGCAAAATACTTCAAATCATATCATGTTTGAAGTACACATATTAGATAGAGTCCTTTGATTGAATGCCGTTTCACAATTTGTAATAGTATACTTATGAATATAAGTTTCCATACCACAACAAATGTGAATGTTTTCAATGAACTTTGAATCTCAGGTCTGTACAACATTTCATGATATGTTGCTTAAAGGGGTAGTACAGTTTTGGTAAGGCGAACTTTAGTAACCAAACCTGGACAGTGACATTATAAACTAATAGTTATAACTCTACCATGCTCGAAAGGTATACAAAATTACAAACGACTAAGTAAAATCCTGTTATCATTCAAAAAGAGCCATTAAAACACAGGAGGGCGCTTTCTAAAAAGGCATTGGTTTCAAAAAATTTTCATACAAAATTATGCATGTGCTGTTTTATTGAAATAATAATTAAATAGAGAGATCATCAACAACTATTTAAAAAACGCTTTTGAAAAGTTTTGAAAAAGTGAAGCATATTTTAAATTTTTTGAAAAAATCATCTAATTATTTGGGCCCCAAATAATTATAAGATCAGATATATTTATTGATATTTCAGCCGTTTCTGGGTCGATTTTGACCAAATAAAGTTTATTCTGCCATTAAAATTGCATGTTCTCTCAAATTCGACACTCAGTTTTTCATTACCTCACAAAAAAATTGTGATGTGCAGCGCCCTCTCTACCAAAACTAAACTACCCCTTTAATGTCATCTCATATAAAAAATGGGTCTATACTGGGTTATAGTGTTGAGGTATAATATTGTTTTCTTCATAATGCTTACTCTTGCATTAAATCTATTCGGGGTGATTCAACGACACATACCCCTTCAAATAATAAAAATTCCCCATTTTTCAATATATCCTGAATAGTATTATCCATAAATATATAACCCTATTTGATATTGCTACAATATATCACTGAGATGGTTTTATGTTGATAGTGCGCAAACAGTGGGTTGAATAGGATGTACGCTTGTTTCATTTCATAACTGCAATATATTCAAATTGACAATACCAATATCATGCCCCCAAATAATATGAGAAAAAAATACAAAATATATGGGCAAAATCTTTGAAAAAATAAAGAAATACACAAGATGCGATCCTCAAATAATTTGCGTGCCCCCCTCCTATCAGTCCGAACACGCTACGCCACGATGAAGACCTCGATTTATCGCCTTAAAGATTTTTTCTATATAACATTTCTTCAGATATATCCCAGTATTACTTTACAGAGCTCTGCTTCAAGGGATTAAGGCATTCTTTACCAAAGCATACCCACAACATCGCATGCATGACGAAAAGAACAGATGCTCTATGCAATCTGTATAGAGCATCCATTCTTTTTGTCCCGCATGCGCCAGCTATGGACACGCTTAATGGCCCAGTCACATAACACTGGATAGCGTAAACGGATGCTCGACGGAGAGTAAAATTTTCACTCCTTTCGTATGCGTTTCTTGTCCGTTCCTTGACAGGCGATGTACGTTGTACTATCCGGCGGAAAGTTTTCTGCATGAAGCAATGTAGACGACTTTCACCACCTAATAATTTGATTTCGAAAATTTTCTATTCGTGCAGGCTTCCGTTTACGCTATCCGGTGATATGTGACCTGGCCTTTAGTAGAGAATGCCAGGATTAATCCATCAAGGATCAAGGATAAATGAAGTACATTTTCATATCTCACCAAATATAAGTGGTTTCATGTTGATGGTGTGCAGATAGTGCTTTCTATCTGGTGTTAGCTCCAGTTCCTCCACATGGCCAACCTGTTGAACAAACCAGCAACATATATACATACATGAGTTTGAGCTAGACGGCTTATGCCGAAAGGGTGGGTAACGTCGCGTCGCGTCGCGTTGACTGGAACGCAACCATTCATCCAAAGCCCCCCCCCCCCGTTTTGCCGAAAGGGTGCGTTGGGGGCGTCGCGTTGCGTTGCGTCGCGTTGACTGGAACGCCACCATTCGTCCAAAGCCCCCCCCCCCCCCGGTTTTGCCGAAAGGGTGCGTTGGAAGCACTGATTTCCCATTGACCAAAAAAATCGTGCGGATAGGCATATCTCAGCCAATTCTTAACATATTTAATTTATCGAAAATAATATCGCTAGTGATATTCGTTTGTCTCGCAATGTATGGTCAACAAGGAATCTAAAAGATCACGACGTTTCGTGCGCTGCTGCAACACTTTGTCAAGTGATATAAATTAATGTAAGCAATCGTGTTTTATACTCTCGGGCAGCTCCAAACTCTCGCATGAGCGAGTACGTTCCTAATTGGTCAATAACGGGCAAATTCTATTGGCCGGTGCACACGGGTGCTAAACCAATCAGCGAGGCGCTGGCTCGGCTTGCTTGCTAGGCGGGAACAATAGCAAGCTCGAGCAATCAACGGGCCGCTGGCTCGGCTCGCCCGCTGGTTGGAATCAACCGTTGCGGGCCGGCTGGTCGGGGAGTGTCATGGCGACGTATTGTACGCATCCAAAATTCGGGTATATCGAACCCGTTGTCTCTGTTGAAATTACTGGGATTGAGGCGGATATGTATAGCTTCTTTTACCCTACGTGTGTACCAATGCCGCTCTTGGGAAAGGCATCAAACCCCGTCCCAGTCTGGCTGATGCTGGTTGTCCCAAGCATGTTCGGCTACGGCTGAGTTGTCAGTTCGGCGGAGCCTGACGTCCCTCTTATGCTCGGTGATTCTTTCTGATACCGGTCGGGCAGACTCACCGATGTAGGATCTATCACATCCTTTACAGGGGATGTTGTACACAATGCCGTCCCGTCTGTGTTGAGGGATTGGATCCTTGGGGCGTGTTAGTTGCTGGCGTAGGGTGGTATCTGATCTGAAGACCGTTCGGATGCCATGGCTCTCTAGGCGGCGCCTGAGTTGCTGGGAGACCCCATCAATGTACGGCAAGACTGTGAAAGTCTTGTATTCCTTCTGATCCTTCGGTTCTGTCGTTCTCTTCTTGGTGTTGTGTACAAAACGGCGTGGGTAACCGTTAAGACTCGGGGCATTGCGGTGAGACTGCCCGACCGGTATCAGAAAGAATCACCGAGCATAAGAGGGACGTCAGGCTCCGCCGAACTGACAACTCAGCCGTAGCCGAACATGCTTGGGACAACCAGCATCAGCCAGACTGGGACGGGGTTCGATGCCTTTCCCAAGAACGGCATTGGTACACACGTAGGGTAAAAGAAGCTATACATATCCGCCTCAATCCCAATAATTTCAACAGAGACAATGGGATCGATATACCCAAATTTTGGATGCGTACAATCTGTCGCCATGACACTCCCCGACCAGCGCCCGCAACAGTTGATTCCAACCAGCGGGCGAGCCGAGCCAGCGGCCCGTTGATTGGTTGACAAAGTGTTGCAGCAGCGCACGAAACGACGTGATCTTTTAGATTCCTTGTTGACCATACATATTATTTTCGATACTATATCCGCAATGAGTAATATATTTACTATTATATTTAATTTAATTGATTTTTGGTATTTGGACATTATTTTGTATGCTCTTTCAGTAAATGAAGTTCAAATTTGAAAATTCAAAAAATAGATTTGTATGACGTCATATCTTGTGTACTCAATTTGCTCAAGAGTAACCATCGAAGCCTTGGAATAGCTCACCTTCAAATTGAATTAATCTGAGTGTAATCGAAACTTGAAATGACACAAATCTGAATGATAGTGATTAGACCAGTGGCGTACCCAGGATTTTTTCAAGGGGGGGGGGGTATGTCGTCTGACAAATTTGTGTAAGCAGGGGGGGGGGGGGGGGGGGAGAGTGGCCGTAGAAATTTTTTGAAGCCGAGACCAAGTAAATTTACAATTTTCGAGGTCAAGACCAGGAGCAGTCACAAATTTTTGAGGCAGAGACTAAGACATTTTTCTAGAATCCTGTAAGCGGAAGAGGGAGGGGGGGGGGGGGGGGGGGGGGGAGGGGTGGGTGGGGGTGGAATTGGTGGTGCGAGACCAACAATGTTCAATATTTTCGAGTCTCAAACCAGGGTTCTTCGCAATTTTACGAGATCGAGACCATGGGTAATGATGGTCGAGGCCGCTTAAATGTGGTCTTGAGATCAGCTACAAGTTGTAAATAAGGGGTTCAAACCCCCAAAACAGTCATTCTTTGGTCAAAAGGGAGGGGGGGAAGGTTAAAACCCCAAATCCCCTCCCCTGGCTATGCCTATGGATCAGACTCGAATTAATTAACTCCAAAGGTAAACTATTCCTAGTCTTAGATGTAGACTCTTTAGTAAATGTGTATTTTGATCAAATAGGCCCTTCATAAGTTTTATATACTTTCAGGGACACAATGAAACACACGGACTCGCGACTGAGCTTTATTATAATACAACGTTTACAAGGCGGTTGTACTAACCCATTTCCTGGAATGCGCGGAACGCGGTAAACTAGAGCGTGGGAATCGGACATCATATATATTTTACAAATGCAATAATAAAGCTTCATATATCGACTACAGTACAACATCCAAATCAACCATGTGCTATAAAATTCCATCTTCTGGAAAAGTCGGTCTCTCATAGGATAACACGTGTTTCGTCGCGGTGGCGAAACGAAAACTCAGAGATCGAAATGGCGCAATTTACGGACGCGTCTTGAATGTACACATCATTGTACACATATGACCATATGCCTCTCTATTAAAACGCGTACATTCGGAATAAGCCCCCCCCGTATGTGCCATTTGGTAGCGTTATCTGAGCTGACGCGCCTTAATGCTCCCAACACACCCTTTCGGCAAAACCGGGGGGGCTTTGGACGAATGGTCGCGTTCCATTCCACGCGACGCGACGCAACGCTACCCACCCTTTCGGCATAAGCCGAGGTAGACTATACAGATGCAGACAATCAGAAGTGTATGGTGGCCCTGAAGGGACATCGTGAATCGTGAACTTTGATGCCAAATTCACGACGAAATATGCGACGTCGTGAACTTTGATGCCAAATTCGCGAAGAAATATACGACGTCTTATATTTCATCGCAAACTTTGTTGCAAAATTCACGACGAAATATGCAAGGTCATACATTTCGTCGTGAATTTTGCAACAAAGTTCACGATAAAATATGCAACGAAATAAGCAACAACTGTTGTATACTGCGTTTTGATTTTTTTCTACTTGCAGGAGTGGTATCCATTATCTCCTCGGTTTGAGGGGGTTTAATTAAATATGAACAGAGAATGGGACTACTATAGGGAGGGGAGAAGGAGGGCATAACAATGTTTTATGGATGGCTAGGGGTAGCCGTGAAAATTTGCATGCATGATAAGTGAAGTGTATAGAATACAATGGTAGTTTTAACTTTTTGAAAAATTCATTAATTTGCATATTTATGGTAATTTATGCAAATAAGGTCATAAAATTCATATCTTTACCCATAAATCATATATTCTTCATAATTAAACTCTGGTTTTCACTAGATATATTCTTTAGAGCATTTGGAATAATAATACGACAACAAAATTTGGAAGAGCCAGGTTCTTCCTTATGTTTTCTATTGTTTTATAATTTCTTATGTATTTCTTTGTTTTTTTTTACTTATGTATTTTGTTTTTGTTGTTTATTTTATTTCTAACTATAATTCAACTATTTTGAACCCCAAAACAAACATATAAAATGTAAACAAGACCAAATAACCAATTATATATCTCCTTGTACGTAAACTGATATTTCCATATGTTTTGTACACAAATCACGAAATTGAGCGATTTTCGGGCTGACATGCATAGACAAAAGGTCACGTGACTTCGTAATGGTCGGTCCGATTTTCAAAATGTTTGTGTTAATATATGCGCAAGACCCTCCCCAAAAAAGTCACCAAGCAGCGGCGCGTCATCTTACCGCGTTTTGGAGCAATAACAAAAATCGCGGAGGGGGGGTGGGGCCATTATGGCCCCCCCGGCCTTCTTAGGGTTAAGGGGATATAACGGAGTATATATTACCTCCTCGGTTTAAGGGGGTTTAATTAAATATGAACAAAGAATGGGACTACCATGGAGGGGGGGGGGGGGGGGGGGGTGCTGGTTAAGGGGATATAAAGAAATGTATATATTATCTTCTTGGTTTGAGGGGGTTTAATTAAAATAATATGAACAGAGAATGGGAGGGGAGAAAGGGGGAGTGCATAATAATGTTTTCTGGATGGCTAGGGGTAGCAAAGGGGGGGGGGGGGTTGCTGGTTAAGGGGATATAAAGGAGTATTACCTCTTCGGTTGAGGGGGTTTAATTAAATAGTAGTCCCATTCTCTGTTCATATTATTTTAATTAAACCCTCTCAAACCAAGGTGATATATACTCCTTTATATATCCCCTTAACCCGCACCCCCCCCCCCCCCTTGGCTACACCTAGCCATAAAAAAAAACATTACTTCGCTCTACCCAGACAAATTATTTTGCATACAACTTATTGCATATTTTACTGCGAATTTCACAACAAAGTTTGCAACGAAATGTGCGACGTTGCATATTTCGTCGTGAATTTTGCAACAAAGTTTGCGATGAAATACACAACGTTGCATATTTCGTAGTGAATTTCGCATCGAAGTTCGCGATTCGCGATGTCCCTTCAGGGCCACCATAGAAGTGGGTATGGAAGGCTGACATCATCATCATCATCTTCAGTATCATTATCATCATCACATGGGCGTTGATCCATACGTAATACGTACTGATCAGGGGGGGGGGTTGGATGAATGAATAGACACCCCCCCCCCCCCCCCCCGATGAATAGACCATTACAGATCAACGCCCATACATCATCATCATCCTCATCACCACCTTCATCAACCTCATCATCATCATCGTCATCATCGCCGTCGTCGTCGTCGTCTTCATTGCCCTCATTGCCGCTGGCATAATTGTCAACGTCATCATTATTATTACTATTATTCAATATTAATCCATTATCATTTTTATTCTTATTTCTTTTTATAAAAGAATGTAGCAGTCACTGACACTGATCTGATTATCATAACAAATCGTCATAATTGTACATTATCATCTTTGAATTTAAAATGTTGTCTAACTTTATAACTTAGCTAATAAATTATAAAGTGGTTGATAGTTACCATGGCAACCAGTACAATAATAAACAGTTTTTATATAGTGACATGATGTATCAAACATATTCAAGAAAACAACGAGTGCAAAGAAACGATTACAAATAATTATAATCATGTTACTCATGACATTATACAATCCTCTCAATTGTCATGCAGGGATGACACAACAAAGTCAACAAATAAGAGATTAAACTGCTCAATTGAACATAATTATTTTGTCTCTCATTCTTACGAGTGCTAATCCTCCGGCGAACTATTACGGATTGGCACCGGGGAATTCCGGCTGAAAAATCAATACCATTGACACCACCAGCTACAAAAACAATCATCGCTCCCATCCCACATATAAAACAATACACGCCTACCTTGACACCCTCCAGCCGCGCTAGCCGCAGCGGTAATTCCCCCGGCGAAGATACGCACTCCTCATCCCCGCTCGCAGATTCTGTGCATTCTTCTCCGTTTTTCGTCTGTAATTCCTCACTGTAAAAGTGTTTGGCGTGTTCTTTGAGATCTACTTTCTCGCCTTCATCGTTTGATGAGCAAATAATGACTAAGTCTGCAACAAGCAGCCAGCAGACGACAAGCGTTGCCGTTGTAGCGCTTGACACAAGGGAACCCATTATTATATTGTTCGCTGCACCTGCCTGCACTGGTACCGGTGATTGTACCGCGTGTATAGTACGAACAGCTACCTACAGGTGGTGGTAGCCAACTACATACATGTGATCGTGGAGTGGGCGTGACATCAGCAGGGACGCAAAATCGGCGCTAACTATACACGTGTGATAGTCGCAACAAGTAGACTCCGATCCTTGGCTGCACTGTATTGGACGCCATATACAGCGTAACGGCGGGCAGATTATAGGGTAATTAAATGGATAATTAACACAGGGAATAAATAGATATTACATAAGGCAGATTTACAGGCCTTTATACCAATGGCGTATCGCTGGGGCGGGTATTATTTTGCCCCTATCATTTGACAGAAACATTAGATAACATAAATATGTTACCCTCATGATAAGGGTAAAATCTTTTTTTAAATAAAGAAATACATATGTATTCAAGGTGTGCCCCCCCCCCCTCTCCCAATGAGTCGGACCATGCCATGCCACCAAGTCCTATCTGATGATAAAATTAGCTTAGGCCACCATTTTTGCTAGCCAGAATGAGCAACAAAATATAACAGATTTATTTATGTTTTTTTTTTTTTTTTGGGCCACTAGAATTAGTGAAAGCTTTTTTTAAGAAAACAAAAACAGATGGGTTATAATTTATGCAAATGAAATAACTAAGAAATTGTACAATAGATTATCAGTTGACAATTTCGAAGAAAGTTTGATTTTGCTTGCCTGACTGGGCGACAAGGGAAAAGGTAAATTAACAAAGCACTGATCTGGCATCAAAAGCTATATTTCGGATGACCAAAGCCCCAAGACCTCTGCCACGTACTGTCTTTTAGAAATAAGAAAGAAATTAGGGAAAAAACGATATAGGACAAAGATGGGGGAAATAAATTTAAGAAGTAGAAAAATGAGAAGTGAGAAAATATGTGAGGATGATTGAATTAGAGAAAAATAAGAGAAAGTTGAAGATTAGTGAACAAAACTCATCTATGTAATATAAAGCATGGATGAAGTGTTTTCAGAGCATATGACAGAAATATTGAATTATGAAGGGCCCCCTCTATAGTCCATACACTATAACCTAAATTCAAAGACTTGTGAAAGTTGAAACATTACTGTACTCACATTAGCCACATAACACACATGCCGCATACACACCCAGCTCACCAGCGGCGTAGCCAGGGAGCTAAATTTTGTTTCCTATGAACTTTTTGTCCTAATGAATTATTCATAAGCAGCGACGTGGGCTACTCATGAATATTCATAACTAGGATTGAGTTTGAGGGTTATAATTACATTGAGACCATCAGCGGTTTCCGTGGTCTATTGGTCACGCTGTGGATTTCAAACCTTGGTATCATGGGTTAGAATCCTCTCTTATGACTCTTATTTTCTTTAGCCATAATACATGGTGAGTAGCGGTTCATTTAGTAAATGTATCATGCAGAGTTTTCACTGAAGTCTGATATAAATTTTGTAGGAATCATGTGCGCATGCGCCAGAGACAAAAAGTTTGTAGGAAAATTTTGTTTGCAGCCAGGGAGGGGTGGGGGGCAAAATCAAACATTAGGGAGAAATCCTTCACATGCAATAGTGTCCACAGAATATTGTGCATGCCCTCCAATCAGTCCGACCTTTCTTAACTACAGCAACACACACACACACACACACCAACAATAACGCAAGCAACCACTTGTGAGCACGCACAGACAAACAAACAAGCACTTGTACACACACACACACCAACACGCACACACAAACACTCACACACAAACACTCACACAAGCAAGCACTTGTGAGCATGCACTCACACATATCACATGCACACACAAACACTAACTCAAGCAAGCACTCGTGAACGCACACACACACACATACACATAAGCAAGGACTCATGCGCACACACAGTCGTACCCAGGGTTTTTTCAAGGGGGGGGGGGGTGTTTTAGCTTCTTTCAGTGGCGTAGTTGGGGTGTGTTTGAATACCTTGAACAGTCATGTTTTCACTAAAGTGGGGGGGGGGGGGGGGGGGGGTGTGTGTGTTCTGAACACCAAAAAACACCCCCCCCCCCCCCCCTTGGTATGCCTATGCACACACACCTGCACATGCACAGACACACTCAACAAATGCAAAAACACACATGTAATAAACATTTTGGCAACAAATAGTAACAAAACCTAACAATACAGTTCATTGCAGATTTTCAATAAGTCTTTAATCTTATTTAGAAATACATGTAATTGATAAAATACTACAAATGTCTTCAACACTATCAAGATCTTGTCAACTTTCACCTTTTGCAGCTAAAAACCCGATACAACTTAATTTATATTGTTACCTTGGTATTTAGATTTAGTCTTGATATGTGATGTGATAACAAATTCCTTACAGGGAAAGTTAATGCTGGCAATATAAACTTTAAAGTAAAATTGATCAATCAAATAATAAAACTGACTCTTGTGAAATCAGCCAATCATCTATTTATATGGGGAAATACACTTGACAAGATTAGAAGGCAACTCCCCATATCTTTGAGTTTAAAGCATGTTTTGTAGAATACATTTCTACATAAATATGCCAAGTTCTAGGATATGGACCAAATATGGAGAAAAATTGGGAAATTAATTATGTATAATATACATATGTGAACTCAAATCACAAAAGTACCCTCAAGTCATGGTCTATTTGCACAAAATCCGACAAGATTAGTGGGAAACTCCCCATAGCATGTTTTGCAGAATATATTTCTACATAAATATGTCGAGTTCAAGGATATGGAAAAATATTGGGAAGATTTGGAAATTATGTATTTATGATGCACCACGCAGTACCCTGGGATATGTACACCGGGGTACCACCAGGCCCCCCCATCTCAAAATGGAAGTTGGTCAAAGCGACACTTACTCTACAGGGTACCCCCTCATGCAAATGAGATAAGCCGCCATGGTAACATTAGCGTGAGTTCACAAGCAGTGCACGATTTTCCTAATTAACACACACTTTGATAGTGCTGGTTTGATTTGTGCTTATAGTGAAAAAATTGCCAAGGGGAATCCCCCAGGGAATCTGAAATCACGTACTTGTTGAAACAGCACGCAACCAAAATAATAGAGATAAATAGAAATAATTCCAATATGAAGCGTGATGGTGAAAAGTAAGAGCGTGTTTACCCAAAATACGCAATTACCATAACAACGGAAAATATATGATCACGCGATGCGTACTTGGCGTGACCTTTTTGCAGGCGCGTAAATGAATTTCCCTCTTTAGATGAGAAACTCTGACGTTTCAGCTCATTTGCATCAAAGCTTACCCGGATAAGTAAAAAAAAAATTAACCCAGTAGGCGCGGCCTATCTGTGATTAAACCTTCATACGCTTATTCAGTTGGGCTTCTAGTATTTCTATATTGTATTTCTGTGGGTACCACATTGTGTAGCCCTGGCCATCTTGTGTCCACCCGAAGTACAACCGTACCGCAGAGCAATCATGGACGCCGCTGGTGTATTGCGTTGTGCACGCAGCGCTTGTATGCACGCTACCCCAGCCGCCCCAGACCCAACACAATTGTGAACATCCTAGGATGAACATATTCAAATACATTTTTTTTAAATTCTAGTTTCGCAGGTTATTCGTAAAAGCTGTACCACAAAAGTATATCATAAATTAGGCACAATAAATATCACAGGACTTGAATACTAGAAAACACACACCCCTGGACATTAGGGAAAGTCTATCATTGTGAATATCATAATTAAGTACTTCTTGATTAATTTCTCTTTACAATTTCTAACCTTTCATTTTATATCAATATAATTATGTATATAAATGTACAACTCTCTTCGCGAAACCATGTACTTAAACAAAGAAGTTGTTTGACTCCATGCTAGAAATTAAATTTTTTGCCAATTGCCCCAGTCAGGCAACTAAATACAAGATTTTTCAACTTCGAGTGGCCCAAAACCTAAATTTGGTGGCCCCAAAAAATGGCCAACCATTGAACTTAAAGGCAAAGAACACACTGAAAACTCTAAAAACATACCGACCAGAAACTTTCCCTTTAAAATCTCCTAAATTAAGTTTAAAAGAAACATGCAGTACAATTTACAACATAACATTACATGATGTACGGGTACTCTCGCATCTTTTTTTGCTAAACAGAATAAAAACTATTCTTATGCACAAAATATATAAAAGCGGGAAAAAAAAAGACTAGCAGCATTGAGCAACGAAACAGCTGCATTGAACCTAGAATAAACACATACAGTCAAACTTGTCTTTGGGGACACCTGTCTATAGCAGCCAACCTGTCTATAATGGACAAATCCGGTTTCAAGTCTATAGGGCCATAACTGGGGGCTTACAAGAGAACAACAAAAGATGATTTGAACAGGTTTTAACCGTTATGCATCATTTCAGGTTTATTATTGTCTCCTTAACAATCAGTGACCTTTGTTCAGCATGCTAGACATGATTGAAGCCCCCAGTTATAACAGACAAAGACTTCAAACCAGATTGGTCTTTAGTGGCCATCAAAAGTGATCCCTGCAGATTGACCTGTATGTCTGTGGTCACATTTGTCGTTTCCCTGAAGTGATTACTATAGACAGGTTGTCTGTGCATCCAAATCTGTGTAAAGTGACCACCTACGCGAAACAAAAACAACGGTCACTGTAGCCAGTTAATGTAAGAAATGCAACATCAATTGAGTCTTTTAAAATAGGCATAAAGACAATTTTGTTTAAATTAGCATTTGATTAGGGACTATATTTCTATTTCTCTCTCCTTTCCTTTCCTTTTCATTTCTATTTGCGCCTGAGAATAGTTTACTAGATTCATGGCGCATTATAAGTGCTCTATATATATATAGACAGGTGACTTTTATAGACATGTTTCCAAAATATTGTTATTCTCTGCTAGGGATCACTTTTGGTGGCCACTATAGGCAGGCTGGCTGCTATAGACAGGTGGCATCTATTAATATTTGACTGTAAACTAAATGTTAGCTCCAATTATCAATTCTGGAAAATATTGAATATTGAGTTCTTCAAACAAACATACTATGAGTAAATTGTAGTTTCATGTAGCTTAAAGGTAACGTTGAGTATTGGTCAAACTTAACTTTAGTAACCAAAACCTGCACGATTACGGTACAAACTAATAGTTATAACTTCACCATGCTTGAAAAGTATACACAATTACAAACGAAAAAGTAAAACCCCTGTTATCATTCAAAAAGAGCCGTTACAACTAAAGTGTCAAATTAACTTTAGAGAGAAGCGCTAGCGTTCTAGGTCCTCCTAATACAAGACTGTAATGCGCGGTAATAGTTACCGCGCATATGCATGTGTATTGCAAGCGCCGTTCGCCTTTCGCATCGGAGGACCTAGAACGCTTGCGCCTCGCGCTAGCATTCTCTAAGAAGTGATGGCCGGACGTCAATCACTTTTATAAATATTTTGAAAGCAAATTTCACAACAATTAGAGCATTTGAATGGGAATTATTATTATTTCCCATGTTTTTTTCGATGATCTTTCATATGGAATTGAAATCAACCAAATCCGTTACAATTAATTTTTTTGGGGGGGGGGGCACTTTGGAAATTACCAATACTCAACGTTGCCTTTAATAATGATGATTGTTTTTGGCTTATGATCATGTCTTCTTCACGAGAACGAATATATAGAATAAAATGTTGCTGAAAAGAAAACTGGGGGAGAAGTTATCTGCATGTTTACAGGGTGCTCCAATAATATGAGTGTTCATTAATAGCATAATGAACTTCAAACAAATATATCAAATATTGTCCAGGTTTCAGCTTTAATATTACACAGGCAATGTATGAGTTTTCATTAAAAGAACAAATTTTAAGTTTTTTCAAATACTGGTGTTTTCTTTGAGCCCATTGATATTATTATTTGAGAGAGGGAAAAACAGATATCATATGACCAGATTCAAATACATCTATACAAATGAAATACACAATAATTGCATCTGCCTCAAATATAATCAATTGCATCTTTACAACAAAGGGAAGTTAACTGCTGGCATTTTTGCTTACCAACAAGGGTAAGAGCATAAATCATGTCACTTCTAGAAAAATATTCACATACTCTTGGGCACGGGGCGTAGCGAGTTACGCAATACCTATTCAACTGGGGGGATGGATGAATAGATCATCCCCCCCCCCCCCACTTGAATGGGTATCAATGTCATGTCTACGCCCGTGCTCTTGGGAATCACTGATAATGAACATACAGTGAAACCTCATTATAACAAGCACCTTGGGTCCATTAAAGGGATCTAGTAACTTTGTTGAGATGTGCAAAAACAGCCTCCTCACATCAACCCGACATCGCGACCTCTTGCCGGAACAACGTGCAAACGTGACTGGCTGCTAGTTACGTAACTCCGAGTCTTTCACTATTCTGCGATGTAGAACAACTCATTACCAACAATCTGCCGTTCGCTGCACTGTCATTAGAATTAACTGAATAAAGTTTAGAGTTTATCCTACTTGAAGCGAAACAAAATGATAGCATTTCATTTATGCTACTTCGTATGTGACACCGAGAGCCTTAAAGGGATCTAGTAACTTTGTTGAGATGTGCAAAAACTGATGAATGGTTGATGCAATGTATACTGTTGTTATCTCATATGTCCTCAGGGTATTGTGTGAAAATTTCAGGTCAAATGGACAATGTATGGCCAAGTAATGAGCGAAAATGCAAAGTGATATTGGGTGATATTCACCAACTCACTGCATTCACTTTGTACAGGGATGAAAATCTCGCCCGGAGATTTTCTTATCTAAATACTTCAATCATACATATCTTTGTAATGAAAGGGAAATTTGAAAAACCGAAAGCTGTCCCATGATTTTATTGTTAATACAAATACAACAAGGTATAAAGGAACCGCTAGAATTACAATTTTATTTTGAGGATTTGGACAATGTTACTAAGTCCCTTTAACTTTACCTCTTTATATCAGATATCTCATTGTATCAGGGATTAAAAGCAATACATGCATAGTACCTGGACCTGTGAAATGGCCTCCCTATATCAGGTACCTTGTTATAAACAATGCTTGTTATAAAGAGGTTCCACTGGAATCATTTTTTTTTTGTAACCACTGTTCTATGTCCAGTGGAGGCTGCCATGTTGTGAAACAGTAAAGGTTCAAATAACATTGCATACAGACTCAAAAAAAGCAGATTAAGTAACCCCTGACATAGCAGTGGGGGCAACAACAGCGGTTAAATAACCCGCTTTTCTCAAGTTTGCTTCAGGCATGTTCCAAATCTTTAGCGCACATTTTGAGAGGGTGTGCTTGGTCTAAATATGACAGATTATATACCATTTTTATAGGTTATGACTGTCCTGTAAGTATGTCAAGCCATTGGAATGTGGTTAGTTTCAGACCATGACCACCTCCTGTGGGCATTAAAAGCAGAGAAGACTAGGCCCTGGCCCAGGGGCGCGATTACAGACCAGCGACATTTACCATGGTAATTAGCATCATTGGCTCTAACTCATCGATGTCAATATGCTAGAATAACATACAAATCAGCAGAACGTAGCAGAGCACACATACCGCCCTTACTCATTCAACCCTAAAGGATTACACAAGCATATCTAGAGATCAGTGGAACTAGGGCTGGTCCTTGGTCATGATCATGCTCTCGGCTACTGGTCTCAAAAGCATTGACTATTTAAATTAGGAGTAATTCCCAATATGACAAGAAGTGACAAGATTTTCATAATCAGTACCAGTACGCAAAAATGCTAGCATTTAGCTCCCCATTCACAATTTATAAATAGTATATCTCTAATGTACTCCGTTGCACATCTGTAGAAAATAATAAATATTAAAAAGTCAACATCATAAATTGCTTTTATCGTTTAAATCACACTTACAGAGAAGTAATTGTGATTTACATAAATTATCAAATAATGTAATTTACACAAATATTTACAGTTACTGGTATCGGAACATGTATACAAAATGGGCAATAAATATTTTCTTAATATTTTTCAGTAAGCTAGATTTAAACAAAATTACCAAATGAATAGAGTCGTGAATGATGTTACATAAAATGTAAGTTCTTCTCAAGATTTTGTATCCAATGCAAATACGTTACAACAAATCAAAGTTTAATTATTTAGCCTGAAAATCATGAATATTATATGGAACTTTTAAAGGGGAATTCCACCCCAGAAATGTGATGTTTGCTATAAAATGAAGTGAATATGAAGAATCATGATCGAAAATCTGAGTCAAAACGGTGGAGCAATAAAAAAGTTATGACAGGATGAACTTTGCTCCGATTTTTAGTATCGTTCGCAATTGCTATCGATCGTGACGTCACTTGCGAGCTGCAGCCATTTTGACTTCTACATGGAAATTAAAAAAAAAAAAAAATTCTTAATAACAAAGCAAATTTATGAGCTTACAAATTCCAAAGAGGTTGGCCCATCGATATTATTCTATGAATTCGTGAAAACAAGCAGAGAAAAATTAATTTTTAGCAACGAAAATGAGAAATAAGTGTATTTTCATGTACTAAAGGCATGGCGAGTTGCTCGTCAATGATGTTGCATATGGCGGCAATTTTGAAACGATCGCTCATTACTACATGATGTTCAAATCGGTATAACTCCCGTGTTTCTTGTCCGATTTTGATCAAATTTTCACCAATTATGCCTCTTATTCTGCTTATTCAAATAACGAATGGTTTTATCAGGCCCGGACTACCCCTTTAACCATAATTGAAAATATACATGTAATTCTAATCACACTAATTTGATAAAAATTTGTATAAATTTTGTTGCAATCACTTTAAAAATCTGAAGAGAGTTGAATGTTATTAAAATGATTGAATAAAAAAAGGAGGAATTGTTCATTATTAGGGCAGACCAAGAAGATTAAATGGACAACTTTTTTAAACAAATACTCATCTTTATCATAATATAAATATCACAAATTAAACTGATCGCTGTAAAATGAGTTACTTTTATAATACACAGTAACAACGGCCATTCAAATAATTAATTTTGTTTCATCTGGTATTTACATGTCACAATGATCTACAAAACATATATTTTATATCTAAAAATAGTCAATTACTGCACTAGTATGTCAACCGTCATTTTACATGATGCATTTTGAGTTGCACTTTAATGTCACACTTTCTAATCAAATTTAAAAATTAAGATTAAGAAATGTACAGAACACATTTTTTTTTGTTACAGCAAAGTATATAAAAAAAACTTGAGATGTATGCAGCAAATTGTTCCCAATCGATCACTCATTACATTTATATCTGCAATGCAAACCTCCATGTTAAGGAGTGACAGTTACACTGCACAATTTACAACAAAGATATTTTACTATATGTACCTTCAATTCAACATTCTTGCACAAGTAAATGCATTTATGCAAATAAAAAAAGAAGTGCTTCAAATAGTTCCAAAAACTTATTCTTAACATTTGTGCAAACATTAAAACATAAAAACAAATCATGAAACATATTGCATGACCTACAACTGAACATGCAAGGCACATTAAAGAGATATTTCAAACATTATAAATGGGAAGCTATGTATAGCAGAAAATCTAGAGAACAAATCTATCTTATAGACTGGTTTACTATCAATCATATTATTCAAATTCATGTTATATCTTGCCGGACAGGCTTGGCCCATATTGAAGTCGGATTGGTTTCGTAAATGGTACTGTCTACAATGCAATTGCACATATAATTCCTCTCCTCCTCCAAAATATTTATCTCACCAAGATCATTACTAGATTAGCTTTGTAGAAAATTTCAAATAAAGATTTAAAAAAAGAAACTTTCTAAAAAAAAGTATAAATCAAAACAGAAATATGTGCTAGTCCTTATGCTGTACTGTTTCAAGAAATATTTACATTTTGGTTATATTACAAAACAGGTATACAGCTTAAGTAGAGAGCTCCTTTTCAGATACTTTATATATACAAATAAACTAAATAATAATATACAAAGAATGTCATGCAGACAAAACGTGAAACATTAAACAGACTAACAGAGTAAAATCAATTCTTAAGAATAAATAAACTAAAAATCAAAATTGCAAACCCCTTTCAATACTAAAGAAAATTAAAAAAATTGTAAAAGCAGAAACAAAATAAAATGATAAAACATTTATATTTGATGTTTGTACATTGATTATTGTTTATGATTGGATAAAGTATGTACAAATTTAGTAGCAAACATCCTGAGATTTCCAATTAAGAAATGTATTTGATCTCTTTCACATATAATTTTCATTATCCAAATTCCAAAATGCTCTAAAGCAATTGTACCCGATGCATTATTGGATTTTGCCGACAATGCCGAGCCAAGGAAACTAAATAGTACACAGCTATACATTGTGTCACTTCTTTGATTAAAAAAAAAGACATTAAGGTTAACATTGCACATCTTCATAGCTAAATAAAAACAAAATCATCAACAAAAATTTCTAAATTAAGTTACCATGCTTTAATAATAACTGATCTCTTTCAGTTTGGTAGCATTTACATTAATTTACAAAAAAATTTAACTTATACCAAGCTTTTTTCGCATGTGATACATGACTGCTTTCAGCTTCCTGTCCACATACATGGAGCACTTCGAGCACCTCTTCTCTCTGGAGCGTCTAAGACCCGACACCAGGAGCTCGCACTGCTTGGATCGAATCATCGTGGCGCCAAAGCTGTCTTCTAGGATGGCTGCAGCCTGCCACCTGGACGTCTGGGCCAATTTGTTCCGGAACATCTGCACCAGGTCGCTGCGGGTCGTCCCTTCGCAGACGGAGCAACCCTGGGAGATGGCCTGTAGGACTCCCACGAGGGCAGCCTTGGTGTGGATCCGCTTCCCGAAGCGACGGAAGATCCAGTGGTTGACGGGCACCTCCAGGTGGTGGCAGTGGATCTTGAGCTCGTGGATGCCATTCCACAGGTTGATGGCCACGGATATCGTGACCGTCGGATTCTCATCGGGACTGATGTAGAGGAATCGCAGCCAGTTGCCAGACACAGACTTCAACCAAGAGGAGGGAGGGTTCAGGCTACTCAAATCTTCACAAGATGTGTGACCTGTGTTTTCATTTTTCTTCACGGTAGACGCCATGTCCTGCATGAGGTTGGCGAACGATACATCTCCTAGTTGAGCTGATGCGGAAAGACTATCTGAGGTAGGATCATCATCACGGGAATGCTGCGCCAGTGAACTCCGCTGTGTGAGTAAATTTCGAAGACTAGCTGATGATGCCATTTCAGCAACCCTGCCGGACTGTACAGAAACCTTGCCCCTTAGCTCCTGCTGGCCATGAAGTGCATAATGTTCAGACTGTGGAGGAGATGCCGTGGCAACTGGGCTCAAACTTGGTCTTGCTTTCATTGGTGATCGTTGGGCAACTGCTTCCATAGTTCCAGCTTGGCATTTTTGAGCAAGCTTCTGTAGAAGGTCTGTGAAGGATGTATCAACATCTGCTGGTTGAGATTGGGAGGTACTGGAGATGTTCTCCTCATACTGATGGTGACTGCTTTCAAAACTGTCCATTTCATTGTGCCCATGGTGAATATCTTCTCTTCTCTTAGCTGGTCTTGGCCATCCTTTGCTCAATTTCAGACCAAATTTCGCACTCCTCTTCAACCTTTGTTTCATCAAGGCAGTATGCCTTGACCGAGGTGCCAGGCTATGCAGCGGTTTACCTTTGGATCTTGGCTGAACAGCAACATTTCTTTGCTCCACTTCCTCAGACGACGTGCTTGCGGTGGAAGATGCACTTGGGGGTTCAGCATAAGACAAAACCTTAAGTTTCTGTGCTCTCACCCCGCTCATCGCAGTTGCCTGCATTTCTTTAGAGATGTCAGCATTGGATGATCCACTCTTGATTCTAGAATTGCCACGAGGTGCTGTTTCCTCTGACGAAGAATGAGATTGGAGAAGCTTCCTGATGGTCGCTGGACGATCTGGACGAACCTTAACTTTGGATGATTGGTCGCTTCGGGCAGTAAGTGATGGCTGTTCTTCATCACTCCATTGTGGTTCTTCCTTGATCACTAGGTTCTCTGTTTCACTTCCAGTATATTTGTCATCATCTTTCACCAACATTGTAGATGTAATGTTGTTCAAAAGATCTGCAAAAGATCCATTGCACTTTTTAATATTTCTCCACTGAAAGGAATCTCGATTGTTAAGGAGTTGGGAAACCAGTCGAGGTTGTTCCTGTATTCCAAGCCCATCGGTTGTTGGCATATCGTATGATCCATTGGCTCCTTCACCTCCCTGTTGTTGACTTCCACCAAAATGCTGTCCCACCATATCTCCAATGACTGGAGAATAACTGCTATGGTGTGGGGACTTCATCTGAGGGGACTGTCGTGATTCAATGCGGGAAAGGAGTCTCTCTCGCAACGCACTGGTCACATCCTGACTTGCTGGATCACATGTTGAGCTGGATGGGTAATCGACAGGTTCCATTTTGACTCTGATTTGATTCTCTTGACCAGTGAATGCCTGCTCAGTCTCAAAGTCATTATCAATAGGTTCTTCTTTAATGGTTAGCTGCCTTGAATTTGAGAAAGTTGAACCAGTCGGACTCTCTTCAGATCTTTTACTGACGTCCTCATCATAGGAATATGTGCCTTCCTGGTTCTGATGACCAACAGCTGTGTCATCTTCTTCAGTATCAAGTGGGGGTAGGACATTTCTGATATGACTCCATTGTTGTCCGCTTGGATGCAAATCATACTGAGGTTCATGATCTTCACGCGCCTTTTGTGGAGAAACAAGTACTGTTGCATTAGCACCAAACTGGCCTCCCACATGTATCTGCTTGCTTGGACTGGGCATTTTTGCAGGACTACCAAACATTTCTTTGCAATAAACAAGTTGGTTTCTTGGGTCTTGTGGTGGTGGAGGTGAAGGTGCCGATTCCATAACCCTTCTTGATATTGTATCATGCAGGACATCAAGTAGTGACTTTGTAGTTTTTTGTTCACGTTCTCCAGAGCTATCAACAGCCAGAAAGTTGTTATGAGGGGTCGCATGGGAAGGGCCTTGTCCCTCCTTATCAACAACGGAAGCAAAGCTGTGCAGAAGTCCAGCAAAAGATTGTGAATCTTTGCCAAATGGTGACTGCGTGCCTTCTGCCAATTGATCACGTTCTGATCTGCATTCGCTCCCAACGGTGATTGGTATCGATTTACTAGGTTTGCCTTTTTTCTGAAGCAAAGCCATCAATGCTGGTGTGTCAACAGATGCTTCTTTCTGTTGGGAATCGGTCACATGGGATACAAAAGTTTTGAGCATGCCTGAAAATGATACATCTTGCTGAGCTTGGGAACTTGCAGCAGAGGTTGATGCTTTTTTGTTTTGAGATGGAGTTGCACTTTTGACTCTTTGTTTCGTGGCAGTGCTAGGTGAAGGGCTTCCACGTTGACCTTGTAGGGTCCAGATGGTGTCCGTAGCTTGCTCTTTGTACGGTGATCGACGCTCTGCTTGGTCCACTTTCCTGGTGACCTGAGAAGCAAAAGTGTGCAGCAAACTTGAGAAACATGTTGTGTCCGTCTCTTGTTGACTCTCGGTCTGTTCTGGTACGGACAAATCATGGACTTCCACCTTGATCTTTTTATTAGGGTTAATTTTGAGATACGGGGAATCCCTGATTGATGGTATGGTTCTGTAAATCATGTCAGCGGAAGAGGCCTGTGAGAGTTCATCTTGATCCCGGAAGTCTTCTGGAGTGTGCGTAGCTTCCATGGAGTGGGGTGAACCTTCATATGACTCAAATCCATTGCCTGGAGAGCTGCACGTTACTGAAGATACCTCTGTGGCACTGCGGTCGAATTCATCGCCGATGTCTGTCATCTCAAAGTCTTGACTGAACTTCACTGGGCGACTCTTCTTTCTCCTCGACAGTTTGGGGGAAATTCTGACTTCCCCTGTCATTTCGTCCTTGAAAGGGTCATCCATCGTGGGTTCTTTGTTTCTTCACACAGCAAACCTGTGAATTAGATAGAAGAAGAGTAGAAAACAAAATTAAAATTAAACCAATAAAAAATCACTAGTCTAACTTCATAAATCAAAACTCTCTTAAATATTGTGATAATTTTGCTACTCCAAGCTCTTTATACTACATGTAGATGCTTTTGTTTATTTACCCTGATATTACAAGTTTCTGTTGATGGTCCAAATGTCCTCGTTGTAAATGAGGTTTCAAATTTTGAACAACAAATTTATGGCTGGATTTACGGTGATGCACAAAATCTGTTTATTCTTTACACTAGTATTAATACGAGACCAGGTAAAATAGATTTTTCAGAGGTACTCCAAGCTAGCTTGCATGAAAAATGAAAATAGAATGCTACTCAGCCCGATTCCGCTCTATTCATTCATATATCGTATTCATAGATTTGCAGGGCGCACGCACCAATGAGCAATGTAGAGGGGTATTATTTTGTGCTTTATGGAACCTTAACATAGTCTTTAATGAATGAATGTGGTATCAAATGTTAGAGGAAGAGTCATATTTTATTTCTATAATATTAAATCAAGCATTAAACCAAATTTTACCAGTGAAATTTGTTGTCAAATATCACCAAAAAATAATAAGTTCAGAGGTTAAAAATAACAGTTTATACTTCTTGCGTCTCATTGCTTTTATATTCAATGTGAAGCATGTTTCATACTCTTTCAGGATATGTAGGTTTTATTTTGCTACGTTGGATAATCGGGTCAGGAGCCAAGAAAATACCACTTGAGAACAAATTAAGAACAACTAAAATGCGAACGAGCATTCCCATTGGATGGTACGAAGGGGTGTGTTTGTAGCGGGCCAGTGATTGGCCTAATTCAAATAACGCAATACCAGACTCCCCCCGGAACAACGCGCTGTGCGAAAAAGAGAAAATCTCTCTCCCCCTCTCTCTTCATCGCGGGGAATCGCGATGCTGATTCAACCAATCAACGGGCTGGATTGCCGCTGAATGCCAACAATTGATATTTTATTCTGTCCTTTGCTGGTCTTTGTTGGCTCCTGACCCGATTACGAAATAAACGGCTACGAAATCGGCAAATTTATAAAGTGTATTAAATTACCTTTCATATGGTATAAATATGAAAGAAACGCAAAGTTCTATATTTTATAAGTTTTCAAGCAGAATGAAAAAAAAAATTTTAAAGGAATTTTGTCAAGTTATTACACTTGATTTTCATATTTTTGTCTTTGTCAAATTGAAAATATAAGTACCGTATATGGAAGCAAAGTGTGAAATATATTCTACCTTTACATATATCACATTGTACAATAAGTTATTGCAAACTGAAGTTATCACACTTTAAAAATGATGTGTCTCCAGCCGCGTGATACTCGGGAGAGAAAGTACAATCGGTGGAATCTGAAAGGGACGAGCGTTTTAGCCTCATTAAAACATACACTGCTCTCTGACTGTCTCATTGTATGATTTGGGGGGATTTTTGGGGCATATCAGGGGCTAAATCACCCAGCACCCACATGGGGTAGAGAATGCCCCATTTATAACTATTAATTCCTAAATCAAATGTTTGTGTATTTGCTTCCATAAAAGAAGCATCTCCCCGACTCAAAATGTTGTTATTGTATTACTGATCGCCGAACTACTGCATGTCACTCGCACTCGTCAGGCACAGGGGCACAGGCAGCATGCAAAAAAAGAAAAAACCTTTGGCCTATGCAGGTGTCATTTGTATGACGCACTTCTTGACCCCCCGGAAAGGTGCGTCATGGATGCATCCATGACGCACCCATGATGCACTTATGACACACTCAGAATGACATAATTATGATGCACCCATGATACTTTTCCCAGGGGTCAAGATATTAGTCGAGAGATGCGTCATACAAATGACACCTGCATTAAGCCACTTGAGGGTCTTTTTCTTTTTCTATGCTAATTTTCTTTGGGTGTGATACTTTTGCAATAACTTCATTAATATCCTTTGCAAATGGCTCTCAACTCGATCATTTATTTTCTCACACGCAATTTGGAGTTCCAACAAATGATGTTTGGTAAAGATGAATACAATTACAAGTATATAATTGGAAATGCATCACCATTCTACAGCATGCGTTCATGCGGTCTGAATTGCTAGACTGAGATGTGTGCGGCTGAATTGCGATGTATGCAGAGCGAACGAATCGCCCGGGAATCTATTGTCTTCAAACGTACGCGTGAATAGCATTGGCGCACTCACAAATGGTTGGCTCATATGGAACCAGGAGATAGCAGTGGTTCCGTAAGTGGTGGAAATTAATTGCTTTGTTATTTTGTTTACACAACCCTTTGTAAAATGTCACCCTAGGGTCACTCTCATAGGCAGGCTGCAGTAAACAAATTTGTGAGACTGGCAAAAATCATAAAATCATTTCTAGCTAAAATCTCACCAATTAATCAAACTTAACATAACAGGGGGTTAGAATTGAATATAATTTAAAACTTACATGAGCTTTCCAATGTCAGAAGCACTTTAAATTCCAGTTTTTTAAATATTTGATCTATGACTTGAAGCTCCAATCTGAGCCTGAGCTTTCTGACTGTGCAGCCCTCAAACGCAGGTTTTAGAACAGTTGTTTACATGTTTAGGCTTGTCTGCCAGCCAGTATTATCAAAAGGCTGAAGGGATTATTTCAGAGATTAGTGTCTAAATGACCTAACTGACAATGGGTTCTGCAAAGTACTCTGACTTGTACTATTTGCAGGGGTGCAGCATTTCAATAGGTGTCTGGACAAGACAATAGTCAATACATGTGGCTTTTGTATCGCATTCCAAAGTATATAACAATGAATATAGGTCAATTTGTGACTCTAAGGAATTCTTTACAACCAGCTTTGAACTACTTATAAGATTAACACAATGATTCAATGAAGGCATGCTATAATTGTTTGTTGAACAAAGGCCAAAGCAATTATGCAATTTATACAGACATACACAGCATCAAATTGATCAATAGTGTGAAAAACATCTAGTTTAAGGCTAGGCAGACAGGGGATTTCCCCAGTGTTTACTTGGACAATGAAGGCAGCTGACTATCAGGCTTTTTTCAAGGCAATGGAGTAAGGGGTTAATGCAGCATGCTGTTAACCCCTTGTCTTGTAGGGGTGGGTATCTATTTGATATATATATCACAAAACGGTACCCAAACATATAATAATGTGTTGTTCTTTGCCTGGTGGTCCCCTTTAAGTCAATATCTTTGATTCTGTCCCATTTCGACCACTTTCATCCCGCTTGTTCAGCATGCCAAAATGAGCTTCACACGTAGTCGCAGTGCAGTTAGAATAGAATTTGGGTGTGTTATTACGTGTTTGTTTGAGCGCGCATGAACTATGAGTATGAGTGACGAGTATGAAGGAACAAGTGCGCAAGAGGCTGCCAGCTAGCCGAGGCAGAGGCACTGTGGTGAAGTGTGGCGGTAAATAGATCAACAAATCGATCATTATCATGGCCTCTTTTAATACTGCAGACTGCAGTCTTCAAGTTCAAGTTCAAGTTCATGCCTATCATAATCATGGTCTTTCAGTTTACTGTCAGCCATTCTAACAACGTGATATTTTAATGAACAGACAATATAATATATATGAACAGACAATATAATTATATTTGATATATCACAATATATACAGAAAATATATTTATTATATAATTATTATATATTATACAATATATATATATTATACAATATATTGATATATTATACAATATAATTATATTATACAATATAATTATATATTATACAATATATTTATTATATATATAATTTTTTATGAACAGACAATGTAATTTATAAAGACTGCAGTAAACATGGTAAATGTGAAACTGAAATTGAAAGAGCTAGCCATGAAAACGATAATTAATATTTGTTGATCTAGGCTGTGCGGTAAAGTACAATTTACCCTTTATTAATTTACAAACTTATCTTGATAGAATATTATTCATTGTGCATGTGTCGATTGTCGTGTGGCTTGCAATATATTATTGTGATGAATGCAAATTGCAACTGACCTTTAAATTCAGGCGCTTGAAACCGCAAACGATCTGACGGGCTTGGAGTCCTGTAAATTGTTTATAAAACAGCATTTATAATTCGAAATCGTACGTGGGATGTACATTGTTTTCGGTGATCAATCTTAAGATGTACATAGCAATATGAAGTGCATGTTTGGCGCTGCAATCACAGTTTATATCTCGGCCATGTTCCAGTCAATGTCCATCCACTATGCTTGACCAATCGACAAAACATCACCATTCGCAAAATACGCGAATTCCCGGCCGCGCCGATGCTTTAAATTTACCGTACAAAACGTACACACACACGTAAACACAATTACAAATCTGTGTGCTGTGCAATTGTGCACATTTTAATCGCAGTGCATTCAGTATGCATGGCGCGGTACTTGTGTGTGCAAAGATCATCAACCTGCAAAATGACCCCGATCCTTTTGACCTTTGAGTCGTCATGATGACGATCGCACAAAGGGGTCAAGTCTTCGCGCTCCCGACAAGTACAAAGTTCATGTCGGTATTTTGCAGAGCAAAAAAGCAGAACTAAAATATCAAAATGTACCGAAGGCAGTGGTGTAGCTACGGGGGGGGGGGGGGGGGGGGGGGGGGGGGGGGCACGGGGGGGGGGGGGCACATGCCCCCCCAATAATTTCGAAAAAACAATAGAAAACATAAGGGGACATTTTTTGAAAAAACAAAGAAATACATAAGGTGTGCCGCCCCAATAATGTTTGTGCCCCCCCCAATCAGTCCGACCACGCTACGCCACTGACCGTAGGCCTAATAGCGTAGAGCCAGGGTGCGGGCAAACCATTTATATTTAATCATCTATGGGGCGTGGTGTAGCCATAGGGGTGGGGGGGGGGGGTGGGGGGGGGGCATGTCCCCCAATTTATTATTTGGAAAAAACAATAGAAGGCATGGTAATTGTGTATAAGGGGAACAGAACAAATAAATACATAGGGTGTGCCCCCCCCCCCCCCCCCAATCAGTCTGACCACGCTACGCCACTGGATGGGGCTAACCCTTGGATTTCATTTAGTGATATTAGTACACTATATTACAGCATAACATCAGTATTATTTTACTACACATGGCCGTAGACGGTTAGACTGAAATAATTGTACCAGTCCGTGTATACGGAATTTTGTTGTGTATGTGGTACATGTGTATATTATATAGGAAAAAGTATATTTTATCAACAAATTATGTTCCATTTAGGGTATTTCTGACTACACATGTGTATAGTCAAATATGTCCGATAATCGATATAACATGATGTTGGTTTACAGACCATAATGTTATTAATTAAAAACAAAGGTTTGTATTCTAGTACCTTTTTGTGATCCTTATGTGAACATAATACCACCAAAATATGACCACATACACACAAAATAATATAATCAACACTCAAAAACATAACTGGAAAATATTGATATGAGACAGATACTCTCAATTGATATGAATTTTTTTTTTTTTTTTTTTAAGGTGAAAGGTATACATATAACATGCTTGAATATAGGCCTTGGATATTTTCTCCTCTCCTCAGTTAGTATTATATTTATGAATGCTATAATCAGCCCAAGATTTATTGTATTATTTTTATAAACACACAGTCACACACATGCGCACACTTACAAACACATGCAATCAATCATTCAATCAAATATTGTCATCAAACGATCAATTAATTGATCAATCAATCGACCGACCGACCGACCGACCGACCGACCGACCGACCGACCGACCGACCGACCGACCGACCGACCGACCGACCGACCGACCGACCGACCGACCGACCGACCGACCGACCGACCAACCAACCAACCAACCAACCAACCAACCATCCAATCAATCAAATCAACAAGGCACAATAATCAGGGCTCTCCCTAGAGTTTTTCTTTTAGGTGGCCAAAATGACACATCCCAAAACTTGTGTGTTTTAGATCCCAATCTGTTGGCATCCATTACACAAGTTAAGGTGGCCAAATTAAAGTTCTGGTGGGCCATTGCTCAGGGTGAGCCCTGATAATATACAAACATAATACTGAGAAGAAGAAAAAGTCTCACATGTGGTTTTCTTTTTATCCAGAATTAAATAACTTTATTACAAAAATATGTGAATATATATAGCAATATCTGCATGGAGACCACATGTGATTTAATACAATGTTTATAACAATGTTTTACATTATTTTATTGTCAAATTATAAGGGGAAGGAGCTAAACTTTGACCAGTTCAGAACTGGCCGACGTAAATTGGACATTGACCCATTGCCTACAGGAACATCATGGGTCTTGTATTAAGTCTATGGAGATTTCAAAATTTAGAAGGGAACGGGTTAATGAAATCATGGCGGCAAAAAGCTTACTTTTGATGGTGGTACCTAGTAATCATTTCATTAAAGGGGAATTAACCCTTATCCTTTTGACTTACGGGATGTGATGAGAGCATAACTACTATCATTGCTAGTCACTTATTTCCTCATGAATATTCCCGATTACAAAAATAATCAATATTTTATGGACCTCTGTCGTCTGCTTTCAATGCCCATAGGAGGCGGCCATTTCTTCAACTACTCGCGGTGAAATGACGTGGCAGGCGGAGAACACAATAACATTATCGTAACCCGCTATTGTGTTCTCCGCCTGACACGTCATTTCACCGCGAGAAGTTGAAGAAATGGCCGCCTCCTGTTGGCATTGAAAGCAGACGACAGTGGGCCATCAAATATTGATTAGTTTCATTATTGGGAATATTCATGAGGAAATAAGTGACTAGAAATGACAAGAGTTATGCTCTCATCACATCCAGTAAAACAAAAGGATAAGGGTTAATTCCCCTTTAACAAAATTGAACCTGCCTGTTTGGCCAATGAAGGTGGACTTTCCTTCTACTACTTCTGCACCATTTATGTACGTTTTGTACATCGGCAATCGTGTATTTTGCGAATGGCAATCTAATGTTCAAAAGTTTTTTGTTTAAGTGATCAGTGATCCATTAACTTTGTCAAATTTAACCAAAATCACTTGGAGCTTTCACGATTCTCTTGTACCTTGTTGTTTGGCGCATGGTAACAGTGCAACAGAAGAATGAAATTGGTTTTGATTTGTCAAATGTCTCTCTAATTATGAAGATATCTATGATTGAATGAAATGGTAAACAGTGTTTACGCATCACTCAGAAGAATCCTAATATGATATTGGTACCTATATGATTGAAGTCTCAAATATCACTATTGGAAAAATCTTATGAAGTTAATGTTAAATCACATTAAGCGGAGACCACTCGCAACATAGGCAGATTAAATACTTTTTAAGTTAACAATATCATTACAAAGTTGTTCTTATTGCCCTTTTCCGATTAATGATAATAATAATAATAATAATAATAATATTGAATATTTATATTGCGCAATATCCACCTAATAAGGTGCTCAAAGTGCATTGGAAAAGATAGTTGAAAATAATGAAACAAACAAGAATGAAGGGAACAATAAAATGAAGGGAAGAAAGAAGGTCTGCTGTTTGAAACAACTGATATTCCAACCTGCCCTTAAATGTGTCCACGGTGCCACATTGCTATTATGCGCTAAACTACGCAACCAAGGTACACTGCTTTTGGATATTTTTCCTTCAATGACGGCCATTGCACCACTAGGTGGTCTGGTAACCCGTTCACTACGAGATTCTGAAATCTCGATAGACTTGGTACACAACCCACCCGGTTCCCGTAGTCAAGGGGTTAAGTAATACATGAGTCCAATATACATCACCTTGCAGATTCCGGGACAACTGTGAAACCACAATCTTAAATCTTAAATCTTAAAAATATTGATATAAACTTTCTCTTATTGCCCTTTTCCGGTAACTATCTATTATGCACTAAACTACACGCCCAAGGTACACTGCCTTTGGGTATTTTTCCTTCAGCGACGGCCACTGCACCACTAGTTGATCAGCAAAGTGATACATGATGAGGCCGGATAATGACAGATGCTGAACTCGACAGATGCTTTCGACGTAGACTTGGACGACTGGCTTTATCCCAAGAAACTGCAAATAAGAGAAAAGGTGGACAAAGATAAGAGAAAGTTTTGAATAGCAAGATATTTGTCTATCAAACAACATGTAACATTAAATTCCTAAAGTTAACGGGTACACAATGCTCAGTTAAAGGGACTTAGTAACATTGCCCAAATCCTCAAAATACAATTGGAATTCTAGCGGTTCCCTCATACCTTGTTGTATTCGTATTAACAATAAAATCATGGGACAGGTTTCGGTTTTTCAAATTTCCCTTTCGTTAAAAAGATATTTACGACTGAAGTGTTCAGATGTTAAATAATCCAACGGATCGCGAGACCCGTGTACAAAGTGAGTGCAATGAGTTTGTGAACATCACTTTGCATTTTTGCTCATTACTCGGCCATATGACGTCCATTTAACTTGAAATTTTCACACAATACCCTGTCGACATATCAGATAACAACAATATCCATTGTATTAAGGCTGAGTCATGTCGGATATTCTAGAAACCGGGTTCCAATAAACTGGTTCCGATTGGAACCCGATATTCCGATTAAAAAAAAAAAAAAAAAAAATTAAATACCCTGTAGTGTCGTGGGAATCAAACTGGCCTATGCGCGCGCCCATTTGTGTTTACTACTTGAAGCAAAATAATTGAGTAATGTGTATAATTTTCTTAGTTAGGTCATGTACATGTATATTCATGAGTCATGAATATTCATAATATAATTTTTGACTAACCACTTTGTTTTATATTAGAAAATTGTATATAATATGTTGATAATTGCTACTTTAAGTCCGGTTTCGTTTTTCCGGAACCGGTGGCCCCGAAAAAAAAAAAAAAAAAAACCCGATTGTAACGGTCGGGAACCGATTTGATCGACTGAACCGACTCAGCCTTACATTGTATCAACCATTCATCACTTTTTGCATATATGTCAACAAAGTTACTAGATCCCTTTAAGAATTATGAGCAAGTTTTTGTTTGATTGGTGCGCAACATGCAAAGAATTGAAAGAAATACACAATTTCCATCATGTTTATCTTGGTAGCCCTCAACAACTTTATAAACATTCAAATGAATACATTTCCCTAAAACAGATATAAACTTATTATTCTGGCCCAAATTCTCATCAGTTGCTCAACTTGTGCCCGGCCTAAAAAGACAGAGACTACGGGTAACCAGTTAAACCATTTTGCACCTGCTGACCTATTGTGTTGTTGCTATTGGTCCCCAGATATATTATAATTTTTTCCTTTTATTATCCAGTCAATCTTTCGAGTTCTGCTTATATGCATCAGGACAATGGGCCCTTTGAAATTCATTCATAGTATAACCAGTTACCAGCAATACAATGTCCAGGATGATCCAGGACGCAATTTAGCTAATGACCGACTATACTTTGACTGAATTTCAAAGGACCCATTGTCATTATGCATATAATCAGAACTCAAGGGATTGACAGGATAGTGAAAGGAAACAATTAGAATATCTCCGGGGACCAATAGCGACAACACAATAGGTGCAAAATGGTGGTTACCCGTATTCTCTGTCTTTTTAGGCCGGGCACAAGTTGAGTCACTGATGAGCATTCGGTCCATTATTCTTATACTTAATCTGACAATTCTTTTCATTCTATTATACTTCATGGGTTGGAGTTATAAGGACCTCTGACAACAACCAAAAATCCCCTTTGTATTAAAGGGGAATTATTCTGGTCAAAGCTTCTTTCTCTTTCTTATTTTCAAAACCATAAAACACGCTTAATTTCATGATCCCAAGGCCCTTCTTACAACTAGAATCCAATGTAGCACTGACTGAATACATACAATACTGTCAGGAAAAGTAGTTACTTGGCTGGACAAAGTCCACAAGAGTTGACAAAAACTCGCCAGTAAAGAAATAAGGTTGGTTGAAGTTAAACTTGATATTTTATATAACTTTATATCAATTGGTCATTTGTTGACCTGACGAAGATCCTGCTAGGATTGAAAGCTAGGCTTGATACGACTCTCATTGAACTTTATATAACAAATTACACAATGTAACCTTGCTTACCCTCATCACAAATGCTGCAGCACAGAGTGGTATACACGTTCCCGGGCCATTGACAAGGACCTGTCATTAAACAAATATAATGAAATTTGATTCCATATATAAGAACATATAAAAACATATTTTACATTTCAATGTTTTTAAATGTTCACGCTCTATTTATTTGGTTACCAAACACCGACTCGACCCCTTTTATACAAATTTGTATTTCCACAATTATTATCTATCAATATTTTGTGTATATGTTGGATCTACTTGAGGTCCAATCCTTTCAAATCCAATGAAACCCCATTCAATGATTCAAGACAATATGACTTTGATATATAACAACCTTCTTCATAAACTCCAGCCCAAGGTTTTGGGGAACCATCTTTGAATGGGTTAATTTACCCATTCCCTACCAGTTTATGAAATCCCCGTAGACTTTGTACACAACCCACTCGGTTCCCGTGGTCAAGGGGTTAACCTATTACTAACATTAAAACAGCGACAAACATTAAAACTTTCAAACATTAAAACGGCGGCTGCTTCAACATTTAAGGATCTGCTTGAAAAAGCAGAAATCTAGTGCATAGCCTTGATTGCATGAAGGCTTGCACGTTTATTATAGCCACCATCTGGAGGCGATTTGTGCAGTATTAACAAACAAGACAAGACAAACTACTTTATTTTTGGTATAACATGCATACTTCATTAACCCTAGCCAGAGAAATTGTTGCAATTTTGTGACCTGGGGAGTGTTACATAAAAGAGTTGCGATTTGATCACAAGTCAGCATACGAACCAAGCAGAATTTGCGCATTAATGCACATTTTCTCACTTGCTATTATATTTAACGCAACTCTTTATGCAACACCCCCCAGCCCTGATAGGGTTAGATGAGAGTTACCTACCAAATCAGGAGCATGCTTGAATATGACAGGAAAGGCAAAGAGTGTGGCGTACAAGGTTGATGCGATGCTTGTTAGGTAGGACTGCCGCACTTCTCTACTTCTTGGAATTCTCTGGATGATAAACTTGACAAATTCAACAAATAAGGTAAATGAAAGGTAGCAATGAAACGTTGATAATTGAGTTATTGTTGTTGGAAAACAAATTATTGTGATGCCTATGTCTATGGACCCCTTATAATAAATCTAAATACAATTATAATAAATTATTTAAAAAACTAAATATGACCCCAAAGGCAAAGAGTGTGGCATACAAGGTTGGACTGCCGCACCTATCCACTTGGAATTCTCTGGATGATAAACTGAAAAATTTAAAAGAAATATATTTAAAAGGCAAAGCAAAAAGTAAACAAAGAAAACTTGATTGAGGGATTGATCATTGAGGAGGGAAAACAAGTTTTTGTAATGACTGTTTCTTGTCTATGAAACCTTCTTGTCTATGAAACCCTTCAATCAAAATCCCCTTGAAAATAACCAGATATATATGGATTGCGGAAACAATATACACGTTGTAGGCCTATCAACCATTGATCACTCATTGCACATGTATGTCAACAACGTTACTAGTTTCCTTTAAACTGAAAATTGAAAAGAAATAAGGCAAATAGAAAACGTGATTCTGGGATTGAGTTGGGAAACAACATATTGTGCTTAAAATCTTCAATTAAAGTAACCTTGAAAATAACCAGAAATGCAAAGATTGTGGGGCAATTCCACGAAAAAGTGGACATGAACTAAAAAAAAACAATTGGCTCTATTTCAAATCCTATTGATTTTTTCTGGATTATTTTTCCATACAACATGATCCTATAATTATATCTTTCAGTTCACATGATTTGTTTTATTCTCGGGTGTCTCCTTATAGGAGAAACGGAAACCATACATGAACTTCCACACATGGGACTACCCTGTGCACATTTCAGGAAAATCCTTATATTTTCCAAATTTTCTGGTATTTTTATTATTTAAGGCACCAAATTTGATGACTGATAATCAAAGTACCTTTTTACATTAACATTTCAGTCTTTTGAGTGCTCTAAAGTATATTTTTTAATTAATCAAATCCTCCGGACAAACTGTAATGTCCGTGACGCTGAAAATGTAATGTCCGTGACGCAACGTTTTGTTGTCTAGATCACATATACCTGGCCCATTTTGCAAAATCCAACTTTGATTCAATTCATCATTGCCTTGTCTATAATAATCACCTTTGTGAGGTCTCAGAACTCACAGATTTTTGCAAAGATGTATATGGATGCAAAAAGTCATGTCCAAAAAATGTAATGTCCGTGACGGCGCACATTTTGCAGAATTACTCAGTAATGAATTGGATAAATGTTCTGAAACTTTTTTTGCATACTTAAAGCGGTAGTTGAGTATTGGTCAAACTTAACTTTAGTAACCAAAACCTGCACGATTACGGTACAAACTAATAGCTATTACTTCACCATGCTCGAAAAGTATACACAATTACAAACCACAAAATAAAACCCCTGTTATCATTCAAAAAGAGCCGTTACAACTCGAAGTGTCAAATTAACGCCAGCGCGAAGAACTAGCGTTCTAGGTCCTAATACGGGACTGTAGTGCAGTGCGCGGTAATAGTACGTGTAGTATGTACATGTATTGCAAGCCCCGTTTGGTCGCCTTTCGTTTCGGAGTCGCGCTAACACACGGAGACAAGTCCATGAGGCGCATATATCACTGCTTTTTTGCGGAATGGAGGGAAAAATCATAATCTTAATCCACCCGATAGTTGGATCACATATTGGAGAGTGAATTGCTGGTAAGTACCGTATCATATGTATAGTTTTAAGCACAATTAGCGTGCACAAAAATATTTAGTTTCAGTTCTCTATCAGGACGACCTAGATCGCTAGCGACTCGCGCTAGCGTTCTCTAAAAAGTGATGTCCGGACGTCAAACACTTTTATATAATATTTTGAAAGCAAATTGCACAACAATTAGAGCATTTGATTGGGAATTATTATCATTTCCCATGTTTTTTTTGATGATCTTTCATATGGAACTGAAATCAACCAAATCTGTTGGAATTAATTTTTGGGGGGCACTTCGGAAAATACCAATACTCAACGCTCCCTTTAACCAGGCTATTGCTTTGTAATCAAAATAAAAGTTAGACATTAGGTAGAGGTATGAATTAGTAGTGGCATTGGAAAGTCATGAAAATACTGTCTGTTTGTAATGTCCGTGACGCTGGAGTTGCCCTGTGGCATTCTCTGGAACACAACCCTTTTTCCACTTTTAGTTTCTAACTTCACTCTTTTTGCATTTGTCTCTCTGCTGCTTGCTGTCTTCAAATGTCTTGTCTTCACTCATACGGTTGGTGTTGGCAAGAATACGTATTAATTATCATTATCATCATTATTATTATTATCATTACTTCTACTTCTACATGCAGTGGCGTAGCTACGGGGGGGGGGGGGGGGGGGGGGGCACATGCCCCCCCCCCATAATTTGGAGAAAAAAACAATTTAGAAAACATAAGGGGGCATTTTTTGAAAAAACAAAGAAATACATAAGGTGTGCCCCCCAATAATTTTGCGTGCCCCCCCCCCCCTCAATCAGTCGGACCATGCTACGCCTACGGCTACGCCACTGTCTACATGGGGTACTTGAAATGATCGATCAGTCAGGATGTAGAATCGAGGGGAACCACTCCAGTATTATTATTAATCTTACATACTTCACTCTTTTTGTCTCTCTGCTGCTTGCTGTCTTCGAAAGTCTTGATCTTGTCTTCACTCATGCGGTCGGTGTTGGCGAGGACATACACACGCGGTGAGTAGTTCGGAGACAAACTGCTCAGCAGACGGAGAATTTCACTGGTATGACCACCTGTAAATGGTTAAGGACAAAGGGAAAATAAAAGTGGCACCGATCAGATTCAACAGAACAAAAACAATTCAAACACAATGCACAAACTACAAACAAAAAGACAAAGGCAGCTCGATCAAGACAAGACTCTTTTTTCTTTTTGTATCAAAATTAATACACACGATAATTTCATTCATTTATTCAAAAATTCCAACAATACAGTCAATGTATATACAAAATATAAAAGTAATAAGTGATTACATTGAGGCCTGAACTGAAGCCTTGAGCCTTGAAGGCTTGAGCCTTGAGGCTTGATTTTAGATTTGATTGCATGAAAAGGAAAATATGCAAGAATACAAATATTTCTTTTGAATTTATATACATTGCATCACATTTCAAGATGTTTCGCAGCTTTAAATCCATTTCAACGGGCTTCTTTGGGAACTACTGCTTGTAAACCCATATTGCAACCTTGCGTTATCTAGGAGTAAAAGCCGTGGTATTCTCATGAAATGTAGCACCACCCTTAATACTTAATTTCGCTGCATCTATTAGAGGAACACATGAATGTGTAATTAGGGGTAAGCGAACGACAAAGGCACCAGATCGGTATACGCTAATGCATAGAGAAATAACACTCAATCAGGAAACGGTAGCTGTGACAATGATCAATAATTTCGAGCTGTATTCTCACCTGACCCAGCAACAACAAGGGTCTTCAAACAATGCCCAGGATGTGGTTTCACTTTTCCTAGTGAGAGCATCACATATAACAATCTGACGACACACGATATTAAGATAATCAGTAAACTGGCCCCGACAAATTCGAGAACCATGGGCGCTGCCATCTTGGATTTAATAAATCTAATTAAGCACACATAGGGTACCGTACTGGGGATGTACGTCCCATCACATATGTACCATCAATGAATCGCATGCAGGTACATACAGGTTGATACGGTTTGTTGACAATCTAGATCTAGCTGAATATAATGGGCACAGTTAATTGAATGCAACTCTGTTTTTCCAGTGTATTTTTCGACTGAGCTGAGAGACATATGCCATATGCAAGACGATAGAACCCCCGTCGCGCGCTGTGAGTGTGAGTTTGGATTTTAGAGTTAGACGAGCCACGTACATTTTACAACAAACAAGGCCAAGGTAAAGTCTAGTTAGATTAATTAGGATTTAGGGTCCTAAATTAGCGCGAACAAGTGCGAAGTACTGCTAACAAGCGTGAAGAAGTGCGAAGCAATTTACTGCAAACAAATTTCCCATTCGCATAATAATATACATGATATAGCATGCACTTGTTCGCAGTAATTCGTTCTACTGCGAACATGCGTGAACGGGATTTACTGCGAACAAATTTGTTCGCATATGAAATCCCATTCGTGCTTGTTCACATTACATTTGCTAACCCTAAATATCGATGGCTTATTATTTGCGCTATATAGTTCGCGCTTGTTCGCAGTACTTCGCACTTGTTTGCGCTTATTTAGTATAAATTAGGACCGCTAGATGTATGCATCATTCATTAATTTTGAATTCAAGTGTTTTTCTCAAAATTAATGAAATTAATGAACTTGTATAATCATATTCATGAATCATGATCGATCTATTTAACAAGTCCAAATCTCTATTCATTTGTATAATGTTTTAGTGATAAGAGATATCGGGAAGATTGTGGTGAGTGATAGATTGTATGTGTTGTTGTTGTTGTTGATGAAGCATACACATAAGGCAGTCACCAGCACCCAATACAAAGTTCACTAATAGAAATAAGACAGTTGCAACGACTGAATAAAAGAATGTCCACACAAGTGATGTAGAATTTGGATGACGTCATTATTGAAAGTAAAAACAAATGTCCGAAAGATCTATTGCACGATGATTAATTAAAGTCCATGGTTCAGTTGGCCTGAATGAAATGCGCGTCCGCGGAAGAGATGAGAGATGATCGATGAAAACGATGAAACGCGAGCGTGCGTGAAGAAGACGATGTCGAGAACAAGAGTTCGAAGATGATGAACGCGAAGGCGCGTGGAAAAAGGTCGATATTCAATATTCAGTTCCATCGTTGAACAAGCACGCACGATGTGGCTGCTATGATCTCCGGCATGTTGCCGTGGAGAGAAGCTATATAGCCTAAACGCTGTGCTATAAGCGTGTCCGTTAGATAAAACACAAATTATGAAGAGCGGAGAAGTAATGAAGGTCCGAAGGGCTCGGTAGCTGAGAAGGATGATGATGTCTAGAAGACGAAAAGGAATGGTTGATGATTTAACGCCCCATGTCGGTCGGCGGACTCTCCCTTGGTGAGAAGAAGAAAAAGGCATGAATTGTAACCCCGTATATGCAATCCATGGTGGCCATCATGAGTTTAATGGTAACTCATATGGGTGAAGAAGAAAGAGCTAAATAGGTGTAGCTCGGGCGAATGATGAAGACAGAGTGAAGAAAGCATGGCTTGCTGTAAGTGAATGTGTAGAAGCCATGAGGTGCAGTGAGGATCGAACAAAGAGATCCTTATCAGCTGAGTGAAGTAAAAAGACCAAGCTAGGCAGGAACTGACTTCATCTTAAATGTAAACAAGATGAGGTAAAGTTTCACTAGCTGGTAGAAGATGAGATAACCCCTCCTTGGTGGAGTTGGTATATGAATCAGCTGTGTACAGCGATCAGTGTTAGTCTAATATTCAGACTGTGATAGGTGAATAGAGTCACTACAGGAGCCTCCTCCTAGATTGTTGAAAGGTTGAAACGATCGATGTCGATGACGAGGGATGAAAAGTAGGACTCGATGAACATTGATGATACACGTGAAGATGATGCGAAAAATGTCCAAATAAAGAAAGAAGTTAAACTTGTATGGAAGAAATTTGTTGACGAATGATAAAGTCCATTTTCGAGGTCGATGTCGTCGTCGATCTCGATATCCGCAACGGGCTCGATCACGTCGGGGTCACCACTTTAGTGATAAGAGATATCGGGAAGATTGTGGTGAGTGATAGATTGTATGTGTTGTTGTTGTTGTTGATGAAGCATACACATAAGGCAGTCACCAGCACCCAATACAAAGTTCACTAATAGAAATAAGACAGTTGCAACGACTGAATAAAAGAATGTCCACACAAGTGATGTAGAATTTGGATGACGTCATTATTGAAAGTAAAAACAAATGTCCGAAAGATCTATTGCACGATGATTAATTAAAGTCCATGGTTCAGTTGGCCTGAATGAAATGCGCGTCCGCGGAAGAGATGAGAGATGATCGATGAAAACGATGAAACGCGAGCGTGCGTGAAGAAGACGATGTCGAGAACAAGAGTTCGAAGATGATGAACGCGAAGGCGCGTGGAAAAAGGTCGATATTCAATATTCAGTTCCATCGTTGAACAAGCACGCACGATGTGGCTGCTATGATCTCCGGCATGTTGCCGTGGAGAGAAGCTATATAGCCTAAACGCTGTGCTATAAGCGTGTCCGTTAGATAAAACACAAATTATGAAGAGCGGAGAAGTAATGAAGGTCCGAAGGGCTCGGTAGCTGAGAAGGATGATGATGTCTAGAAGACGAAAAGGAATGGTTGATGATTTAACGCCCCATGTCGGTCGGCGGACTCTCCCTTGGTGAGAAGAAGAAAAAGGCATGAATTGTAACCCCGTATATGCAATCCATGGTGGCCATCATGAGTTTAATGGTAACTCATATGGGTGAAGAAGAAAGAGCTAAATAGGTGTAGCTCGGGCGAATGATGAAGACAGAGTGAAGAAAGCATGGCTTGCTGTAAGTGAATGTGTAGAAGCCATGAGGTGCAGTGAGGATCGAACAAAGAGATCCTTATCAGCTGAGTGAAGTAAAAAGACCAAGCTAGGCAGGAACTGACTTCATCTTAAATGTAAACAAGATGAGGTAAAGTTTCACTAGCTGGTAGAAGATGAGATAACCCCTCCTTGGTGGAGTTGGTATATGAATCAGCTGTGTACAGCGATCAGTGTTAGTCTAATATTCAGACTGTGATAGGTGAATAGAGTCACTACAATGTTCATAAGGGTATTCCATTTTTAGTACTAGGTCTATTTTGTAATTGGTTGTTATAGTTTCTCCCTTGATTGGTTCATTCATTTGCATATTGTTATCTAATGTTATGAGTTTTCTTGTTTGCCAGTTTGGCATGAATAAAGTCGGTGCACTACCACTCTACCAGACTTAATCGCGTCAACATGCCTCTTCTGTTCTCCCTAGATGTTCTTTGATGTTCTGTTTGATTGCTGCTGTTTGAACTCTATTTATTTTACCAGTTAATTTAGTATACTTATAGTCTGTTCTACCCTCGGTCCACTTCTATCATTTAGTTAATACTTTTACAGTATTATATACACTACTAATTACAACTTAATTAATACAACTCTACAACTTAATTAATACAACTTACACTAATACAATATTAGTGCCTGCAACTGTATATATCCGCATCATGCAGAGTTTGTTTGCAGTACCAAGAAGAAGAAGAAGAAGAAGAACTCTCACTCAGAGCTCGATCAGTCTCTGGAGTCTTGTCTCATAAATGTATTGCGAATACAAACAAAGTCTAGATTATGTTTTATATTTCAATTTTATACTCAGATGACAAGTTTTGGTTGGAAGAGGAAGGCAGGAGAGAAAGTATCGAAGGCAGCATCGACCACGTTTGAGCAGTCTGTTGACGAGCCACCAGGCGATGAAGGGGGTTTCCGTGGAGATATTGACTGGGATGCGGTTGCTAAGAGACGCAAGGTGTTGATTTTGGAGGATGCTGCCAGCAAGAGCAGTAGACTGAAACTGGAGGGAGAGACTTTAGCAGATGCTGGCAGGTATATCGAGCCTCCACACTAACCTTTTCTCTACTTGCCCATCTGGGCACACATAGGCCTACAGACATTACAATACTGTACTGTGTGCTCTGCATTGCATTGACAAGTGCCAATTGAAACAAATTGGCACCCATGCATTATGTATACAGCGTTTGCTATAATGATACTGCGTGTGAGGCTTGTAAATGGTCATACCTTTGTATGACCATTTACAAAGTAGATGTGCGTCTGGGCGAGTAAAATCATTTATGATATTTTTGGGGGCAATTTAGATTCTACCTGACCCCAAACCCTTGATGTGAAACACAAGAAAGTTTAATCACACATATAGGTTGCTCTCAAACTACTTAGCAAATTTCTCGCGTGTTTCTAGATCAGATTTACACATCAAATTACTTATTACATATATATCTCTCTCGTAGTTGAAGAGAAATATTAGTTGCCTGATCCAGCTACCAGACTAGATCAATCGGGCAAGTGCTAGTGTCAGTCAGCCCTGGGTTTATTCTAACTATATACCAGCGAAAAAATTAATATTTTTATCTTGGGTAGAGCTGAGTCAAACCGGATATTTTGCATTTCGAATATGAGTCGTGTAAAAACGGTCGGATATCGAATATCAAAAAAAAAAAAAAAAAAAAAAAAAAAAAATCATCTTTTAAATTTTTTACAAATAAATATTCTGTCCGTTTTTTCAATTAGAATCGGCAGTATAGTGTGATGTTAGTGTACAAACTGCTGTCAAGATGAAATACTTCGATATCTCATCCTCCTAAATTTGGCACTCACTATATATTGTATATTAATCCTCTTACCTTTGGTTTATTATTTGTTTTGTTTATTTGTAATTTATGTAAAATACCTTAACTTTTAACTTTAGAAAAAGATAAGCAGGGTTCAATGTGCCATTTTCTGATCGAATCTATCGAATGGGGATTACAAAATTAAACAGTGGGGGGGGGGGGGGGGGAAAAAAAAAGGGGGGTTTTTTTTTTTCTTTTTTTTTTTTCGGATATTCATATCTGAAAATTTGTATTCGGTATCCGACCTTCACGGTCGGATATCGAATAGCCATTCGATTTGACTCAGCTCTAATTTTGGGGGCTCCTTTTCGGGGGCTACTTTTATCATCTCGGGGGCTACAAATTTCCGGGCTCTTTTTCAAATTTCAGGGGCTGCTATGAAGCTCTAATGCTGTACGTGATCATCTGATAAGCATTTGATCACGATTTAAACAGAAAATCCAAAACAAAATCCCCCTCCCCAAAAAAAAATAAATAAAAAAATTGAGGGGCAAATTCGCCCGCCGCCCCCGTGTATTTTTTTCGCTGCTGTATACAATTAGAACATACAATGGGGAAGGGGGGGGGGGCACTATGGAAAATCACTGCACACATATCGGGTTCTACTAATTAGCGCGAACAAGCATGAACAAGCTATTTACTGAGAACAAATTTCCCCTTCGCATGCACTTGTTCGCAGTAAATAGTCATTACTGCGAACAAGCGATCTTTAGCTGATTATTTTCTGCCCTTTTTGGAAAGTTGATTGGTATAATGATTTATCAAAACATTTCGTACAGAATACAGTGGGGCAATATGATCATCTCATTCTCAGCAGCATGTAATCAAGTCACTTTCCGGCAAAATTATTACACTTTTCTTCATTATGATATTCTTTTATTGTCTATGGAGAATTATTATGCCGGAGAAGACAATCTTCACTATTTCATTACAAAAAAATATTTCTTTTGTCTATTGTGCACAGTAAATTGGTACCTGGCAAAAAACACCTTGAAATGTCTTTGTTGCCTGACACGGGAAGCCCGGTTAAAGGGTACCACCACCCAAAACTAATATTTGTATAATAGAAAGGTAACATCTTTAGTATTCCATTCCATCAACAAGTTCACAAAAATATGTTTGCAGAAAAAATATATATAATTGGAAACCGCATCACCATTCTAAAGCATGCGTTTATGCGGTCTGAATTGTGTAGACTACCGCGGGTGCAGGAAGCGAATCGCTCGGAATTATATTGCCTACAAACGTACGCGTGAGTAGAATTGGCGCACTCGCAAACCAGGAACCAGGAAATAGTAGTGGTTCCGTAAGTGGTGGAAATTAATTGCTTTGTTTATGAATTACTCGACCCTTTGCAAAATGTTAGGTATCTATTTGATATCACAAAACAGTACCAAAACATGTAGTAATGTGTTGTTATTTGCCCGGTGGTCCCCTTTAAAGTAATGGTATTTGTTATGTGCAGTAGATAACATGTTCATTGTAACTGTGCATTATAATTAAATGACCAATATTGTTATTGTTGATTTATTTTCTAACAGATATTGGGAAGCTGTCAAGAAATGGGATGAAGCCTTGCAGCTCACTCCGGCCAACGCACACCTCCATGAAATGAAATCACAGGTAAATCAGGGGGGTAGTTGAACTTTACTCTAAGTTGGACTTAACTATTATGGAGAGCCATTTGTAGCCTTGAAATAAAATATATTCAAAAGCAAAAATGCAAGTATCTTATAATTTTCATACATGTTGCATCAAGAACATGAAATCTCCTTGATAATAGAAAATATTTGTGTTTTGAATCAACATTTTATGCCTGGAAAGTACATGCTGGACCTACACAAAAAAATAAGTCTATGTTCCTATATATGGTTGTTTCACTGACTGCGTCTGGTTCCTCGGACCTCACCACTATAGTATAAGGGATGATAGTATGACGTCAGATATATAAAAGAGAACCCTAGATACAGAGTCAGTTATTTCTGACTAGGCTGGACCAATAGTCTGAGGCTATCAAAAATGAGTTTGGGGCAGTAGAAAAAAATACAAGGGGGCTCGGGGCAAATTCTCCCCCGAAATGCCCGAAAGAGCCCCTGAAAATGAAAAAAAGAGGCCTTGAAATTTCATTGAGTTCAATGGAACAACATTTTGGAGTGTCATTTTCATGCAGGCAAGCTTGAAAAGTAGCTCCCGAAAAATAAATTTTATTTTCCCCCTGGTTTGGGGCAACCAAAATTAGCTTAGGCCACCAGAAATGAGCTTGGGAACAAATAAATGAGTATAGGGGCACCAAAATGAGCTTGGGGCTTCCCAAAGCGATAGTTTGAGGTCACCAGAAATGAAATGTTGCCACCAAAATAAGCTTGGGGCCACCAAACTTTTTATTCATGCCAAATTAGCGTAAGTTCATGACTGGCACTGGGCAACAATGTTTAATAGCATGTCTTTTGTTTTCTTTGTTTTGGAGCCACCCAATTCCAATTTGGGCAGCCAAAAATTCTTAATTTATTGTCTGTCAGGGCCAGCATAAATGAATTAGGGTTAAATTTATTTTCTTGTGTAAAAAGTCATATTTTTTCCAAAAGAAATTAATTTCTCTCTGGCATATTAAAAATGTTACTTCTTCACCATGAAGTACTTTTCTTTCTAGACAAGTAACTACTGAAAAGTTTGTACTCTTTTTTTTTATCATTAAGCTACCACATCATTGCATGGAAATGTTTTCCGTTTCCATTGAATAAGACTGAAAATGGGATTCCAGTAGGATTCGAACCCGAGACCTCCGGATTGCTAGACCGCAATCTTACCGACTGAGCTATAGAAAACCCTTTGTTTGGTGTTCGTTCCAGAAACCCCTTAGCTTTCATTGCTCAAATGGTCAGAAGCTATTATAAGCCTGACATAAACCAGAAGGATAGAAATCAACTTGAAGATTATGCGAGGGATCATCGAAGTGACAAGAGCGCCGGTCTAGCAATCCGGAGGTCTAGAGCTGGAATCCCGCTGGAATCCCATTTTCTTTGCTCTTTTTCAGTCATATTATATTTCTGGTCAGTTTCTCTATATGTTTGAATCCATTGAATAAGTTCAATAAGCTGCATGAAGTTTGTAGACGCCGAACTGCTGATACTGTTTTACTTTTATTTCATTGAACTACCACAGCATACCATTGAACTTTGTTTTTTTTCATTGAATAGGTTCTAATGGAGCTGCATGAAGTCTTCCCGGCCGTTGAAGCAGCACAACAGGCCATCACCATTAACCCCACTTGGTGGGTGGCCTACCAGACATTAGGCAGGGCTCAACTTGGTATGGGAGAAATCACCATGGTGGGTATATAAGTAATTTTATTTTATCGTCAAATTCAACTCATATTTAATCAACTGAGACTTTATTTAACCATTTGCATGCCTAATTTATTTGCTTGCCTAATCAAGTTAATTTGAAGTAATATAAACCCAAGTTTGCCTAATATGAATTGATAGGAAGTTAAGCTTTCATACATCTTTGGGGCATGTGAGCACTCTTTATAATTTTACAAAAACGTAATGGAGAATTAAAAAACATCATCTTAAGTGTGCCTTCTCAATGAATCGGTTTACCTTATCCAACATATTCCTTGTTGGTAAATATATTACTCATTGCGGATATAGTGTCGAAAATAATATCGCTAGTGATATTTGTTTGTCTCGCAATGTATGGTCAACAAGGAATCTAAAAGATCACGACGTTTCGTGCGCCGCTGCAACACTTTGTCAAGTGATATTATCTAATGCAAGCAATCATGTTTTATACTCTTCGGGCGGCTCCAACCACACTATCTCGCATGAGCGAGTACGTTCCTAATTGGTCAATAACGGGCAAAGTCTATTGGACGGTTCACACGGGTGCTAAACCAATCAGCGGGCCGCTGGCTCGGCTCGCTTGCTAGGCGGGAACAATAGCGAGCTCAAACAATCAACGGGCCGCTGGCTCGGCTCGCCCGCTGGTTGGAATCAACCAGCGTGTTGGAATCAACACGATTGCTTACATTAGATTATATCACTTGACAAAGTGTTGCAGCGGCGCACGAAACGTCGTGATCTTTTAGATTCCTTGTTGACCATACATTGCGAGACAAACGAATATCACTAGCGATATTATTTTTGATCATCCTTGTTAGTTGCATTAAAAGCGATGCCTTTTTAATATGATAAAATACATAATTAACATTGCACAATTCCACATTTAATCTTATAATGTATTTTCTATCAATGGCAGGCCATCAAGTCGTTCAGCCGTGCCATGCACTTAAACCCCAGCGAGCCCGAACTGTTGAGTGAAGACCTAGCATGGGCCCGTTCCTTGAGGGACCAGCTCAGGGAGCGGACCAGGAACCAGGAGGCTGGGGGCGAGGGTGGTAGCGATCAACCCGCTGAGAGACTTGCATGTCGAACTGAAACGGCAACATCCACGGAGCAGGTTGAGAGAGAAACTAATATGAATCAGCAAGTAGAGAGACTTGAAATTCAACCTCAAACATCAACACTGCCCGAGCAGGCAAAGAATGAAACTTGAACAAACAAATCCACCAGCGTGGTCCTCTACCTTGTGAAACCAACTCAAGGGAAGAACTAGGCTACCAACTGGCTGGTGAGGAGGCTTGAAGCGTTCAACCTGCAGCTGGGAGAGACACTAGTAATGATCAAAGAAAGATGAGAGCTTTGTAATTCAGCCTCAAACATCAACACTGCCCGAGCAGGCAAAGAATGAAACTTGAACAAACAAATCCACCAGCGTGGTCCTGTACCTTACCAACTCAAGGGTAGAACTAGAAACCAAGAGGCGGGTGGAGAGGGTGATAGCGATCAACCCGCTTAGAGACTCTATTGTCAAACTGATTCAACACTGGCAGAATAGGCTGGGAGAGAGACTACCAAAGCAGGCAAAGAATGAAAGTTGAACGAATCCAGTCAGCGTGGTCCTCTACCTTGTGAAGCCAACTCAAGGGAAGGACTAGAAACTGGCAGGCGAGTGGAGATGCGTGGTAGCGATCGACCTGCTGAGAGACTTTATTGTCGAACTGATTCATTACTGGCAGAGAGACTAGTGATGATCAAAGAAGAGAGCAACCTCTAGTTCAACCTCAAACATCGACACTACCAGAGCAGACAAAAAGTGAAACTTGAACAAATCCAATCAGGATGGGCCTGTGCCGTGTGACCCTAACTCAAGGAAAGGACTAGGATATGGTGAGATGGTGATATCAACCAACCAACTAAGAGACTCGCATGTCACACTGATGCAGCACCCGGCACCGACAGAACAGGCGGGGAGAGAGATTAGCAAGGATCAACTTAATGATGCTAACCTTAGCCGTGTCTCTTGGAGGGTAATGATAAGGACGGTCCCAGATGTGAATAATCAGAATCGGTTGAACGCGTCTGTAAAAGCAAAATAACCAACCCGCCGGGTCAGGATTACATATGATCTATTGAAATCTTGTCTACAGCAACTATTCAGGAGTGTTTGCGGCCAATTTTAAATCCTTAAATCCTCCATTGCTTTGGAAATGTTGACTTACTGTATAAAGTGTAATTGTGTGTGGCTTAATATGCAACGCACTCACATTCATAAAAAATAAAAAAATTCAGCTGTCTTCTGCTTAAGTATGTAGAGAATCCAAGCAATACTGATTGGAATGTATTATCTTTAATTGAAAGTGACATCGGTTTTATTTAATGATAATTCTATATATATATAGTGTCACTACACATTGACGAGGTGTACCCATGATGGTTAAAAAATTTGCGTACAAACGGGTCTTTGCAACATATCCAGTCGCTAACATTTTTTTCACGGAAGTTATAAACAGGTTTTATTTTCATGACAAAAGAACCGATGCGCCATACAACGATATTATACAAATTGTATAGCGCATCGGTTCTTTTGTCATGAAAATAAAACCCATTTATGATTTCCGCGGAAATTTTGTGCTACAAACACCCGTTTGTACATTAAATTTGTAACAATCATGGGTACACCTCGTAAATGGGTAGTGACACCACTGGGGTATATACCAAACACTCATGGGGCACAATTATTATTATTTTTTACCCTGGTACAACTTTTATATTATATTATATTACAGTTTAGACAAGTAATTACTCTCTCTCTTATTAGACAAAATGTTTACACTATAATTTATTTCTTATTACTGAAAGTACATAAAATAGTATGAGTATTAAGAGTAGAACACAGTGTCTTAAAATAATATGAATACTTGAATTTATTCTTGTAAATGTAAATGTTAATGCAGCATAGAAAAGGGGAGTAATAAATAAAACAAAAATGTTAAAGGGACTTTAATAGTAACATTGTCCAAATCGAATTGGAATTCTAGCAGTTCCGTCATACCGTGTCGTATTCGTATTAACAATAAAAGCATGGGACAGGTTTCCATGTTTTGAATTTTCCTTTCGTTAAAAAGATATTTACGATTGAAGTGTTCAGATGTTAAACTATCCACTGAATCCTCAAAACCGTGTACAGAGTCAGTGCAATGAGCTAGTGAATATCACTTTGCATTTTTGCTCATTTCTTGGCCATATAACGTCCATTTAACTACACACAATACCCAGTGGACATATCAGATAATAACAATATACATTGTATCAACCATTCATCACTTTTTGCACATGTCAACAAAGTTATTAGATGCTTTTGGTGTAACGTTATTATTTAACATTATTTAACTTGTTAAAGTTGAGCAAGTTTGTATTTCTCTCATCAAAATACCCGTCGCATGTTTCTTTTAAATGATTAAATTTGTACAAATCTGCCAGATTTGAAAGCATTGCACTCGATTAATTATTGTATTTGTAAATTGCTGAATATATAACTTCGTACATTTATGTATATTTCAATAATTGAATACAAAAATTGTATCAGTTTTACCAGTTATACATCAGGGACATGATGATGATTTGACATATCACATATCATATAAGCAATGAGGCTTAGATTACAGTTACCACTGAATTCATTGATTTTGTCAGGTTTAAAAATAATAATATCCTCGATTTATATAGCGCCTATCACGATTGATGATCATCTCTAAGCGCTTTACAATTATATTATTATCCCGGTCATCGGATACATTCTGCAATCAATCCAGCACACAAAGTGCACGTTTTTCACTCCATGGGGAGCATTCCTGCCACGGGCAACCTTGATTTGATTCATACACTACATTTTGCAGTGTGTATCCGCTAACTGGGGTAATAATTTTTAAAAAATAACTCCCTTGAAATGTGTTATATCAAATTGTCATCATTATTGTTATTATTATCATTATTATGATATTATCGTAATTAGTATAATTAAAATAATCATAGTTGTTATGCTATCGTTGGTAACTGGCAAACAAGAAAGCTTGGTTCCAGCTAGACAGAAATATCCATCTCGTTCTGGAGGGGTCCTTTAATATTATGATGTCATACTAATCCCCGGTGAGTGAAACAACAAACGAGGAGAAGGACTGATTTAACTGTCTAGGTTCCAGCTTCCTTTCATGCCTGTTTAGCGGAGTGGTCTTTCCCTTCTTTGTTATAAGCCTTGCTGTAAAAGTTGCCGAATAAAAGCACCATGGAGATTGCGTAGAGAAAAACGGCGTAGTTGAACCCGTTCGGGAAAGAACAGTCAACAAAAATGTTGACCCCGGTATGAAAGAGAACCAAGAAGAACTGAACCTGTAAATGAAATGGAAATTGTCATGACATTACTAATTATATTTTTTACGATTTAGACAACGAACAGTAGTTATAAACTGTAGAGAACTAGTTGTTGTCAAGGACAAAATTCAACTTTGATTTAATGAATAGAAAAGAATTTAACTTTGATTTAATGAATAGAAAAGAATTTGTCTTTATTGAAGAATTAACTCATGGGCTATTTGACCGTAGTCAACCAGAAATATTAGCCAGAAAGGAAAATATAATGGGTGAACAAATTAAATTGTGCGGTTATTTCATTATTGCTCTTTATCTCGTGTTGCATATTTTACAATCATTGCGAAAGTTATTTATTTTTTATTATGATATCAGCAATTTTTTGTAATGATCATCATTATGACATAATTTTCATGATCATTAATCATGTTTTTGTATTGTAAGGCAACATTATAGACCCTATGAAATTTGTATAACAATATTTTTTGTAATAATTGCAACTTTCATCATTAATACTAATTGTCATCAATGCAAGAATACATTTTTAATTTCATGGGGCTACTTTTCCAATCTGATGGATATCCAGACATTTTTCACATAATACCCTATGGTAATTTTAGGGACTACCTACTGATTTCAGGGGGCTATTTTGAAAATTATGGGGCAAAATCGCCCTCAGCCCCCGTATGAACATATACAGTAGCTACAGGGGAACCTCTCTATAACAAACTCTGTTATAACGAGGTACCTGATATAGAGAGGCTATTTCACAGGTCCAGGTTTTAGGTATTTTATTATTTTTGAGCCCTCATACAACTGGATATTTGAATGTATACATTATATATATATCAAGGTAAATTCAATGGGCTGCTCATTATAACGAGGCTCCACTGTAATCACGCATGTACATTTTGTGAGACAGAACTGAATAATTTGTGGAAATAAAAATTACGTAAAATACTTCAATTAAGTATTACTCACGAGTTGTATTTGTGTTAGGTACTTCTTCCATGTGAGGTATTTCTGCATGTGAGGCCCCAAGGCAGAGAGTGCATAGTATGTGTACATGATGACATGGACAAGGCAGTTACACATGGCCAAGAAGAATGCTGCGGAAAGAAGAAAGAAAACATTTAAACAAATCACTGCATGGGTTGCTAACATCAGAGAGTGGTTGGGGAGGGTGGAGGAGCGTTGCCCCCCCCCCCCCACCCCCCCCCCCCCCCCCCCCATAATCCCAAGGCAGAGAGTGCATAGTACGTGTACATGATGACATGAACAAGGCAGTTACACATGACCAAGAAGAATGCTGCAGAAAGAAGCAAGAAAACATTACAAAAATAGGTGGTTTGCTGACATGAGTGTGAGTAGGGGGGTGGATGGACATCAAATTAACGTGAAATGTTCACACATTACTTTGTGGACATATCATATCACACCAATACATATTTTATGAATCACTCATCACTTTTTGCAATTGTCAACAAAGTTACTAGAATACTAGATCCCTTAAAACTATTTCTTACACTGTCCTCCTGCGATGTACTTGACCCCGAGCCACCAGTTGACGATCATGGTGCTGTGATGGTAGACGTGCAGGAAGCTCAGCTGGTTGTTCTTCTTACGTAATATGAAGAACACGGTGTCGAGGAGCTCGATGATCTTGGAGAAGAAATACCACCAGCAAACGTTCGCCATCTTGAAAATATAAAAACAAACAAACCAAATTGTGTAAAATTGTAAATAGAAAAAACAAAAACAAGCAAGCAAACAAGGACATCATATAAACAGACGAAGAGACACTGAACAAATGTATAGTTCTAAGGAATGGGTAACATGCAAACATAAAAGAAACACTATTGAGTGGTTCAAGATGGAAGAAATAACCAAAGGTCTTTGGGGTTATTGGTAAAATTGATGAAGACCACAGATTAATAATGTTCAAAATAATTCATGTATGATTATACAATTAATATAAATTGAAAACAAAACGTAAAATCGTTGAACGATCAATTTTTTTGGTGACGTAAGTAAATTCTGCATAATGTAAACACTATTTTTGTTTTACATTCATACCCAAATCTTCTCCACGGTTTCACTTTCTCCACAAGGGCAACTCCAGCGTCACGGACATTACAAACAGACAGTATTTTCATGACTTTCCAATGCCACTACTAATTCATACCTCTACCTAATGTCTAACTTTTATTTTGATTACAAAGCAATAGCCTGGTTAAGTATGCAAAAAAAGTTTCAGAACATTTATTCAATTCGTTACTGAGTAATTCTGCAAAATGTGCGCCGTCACGGACATTTCATTTTTTGGACATGACTTTTTGCATCCATATATACATCTTTGCAAAAATCTGTGAGTTCTGAGACCTCACAAAGATGATTTAGGTATTCAATTATAGACAAGGCAATGATGAATTGAATCCAAGTTGGATTTTGCGAAACGGGCCAGGTATATGATCTAGACAACAAAACGTTGCGTCACGGACATTACAGTTTGTCCGGAGGATTTGATTAATTACAAAATATACTTTAGAGCACTCAAAAGACTAAAATTTTAATCTGAAAAGGTAATTTGATTATCAGTCATCAAATAAAAATACCAACAAATCTGGAAAATATAAGGATTTTCCTGAAATTTGCACAGGGTAATCCAATGTGTGGAGTTTCATGTATGATTTCCGTTTCTCCTATAAGGAGACACCCGAGAAAAAAAAAATCATGTGAACTGAAAGATATAATCATAGGATCATGTTGTATGGACAAATAATCCAGAAAAAATCAATAGGATTTGAAATAGAGCCAATTGTTTTTTTTTAGTTCATGTCCACTTTTTCGTGGAATTGCCCACAATCAGAACTAAACAGTTCGAATAAGAGGCCTGATAGAAAACAGCAAAAGCGATCAAGAAATAATAACTTACTATCTACCGTAGATGACAGTTCATCTACATAACTTAGAAAATAGTGACGGAATTAATGAATGAATAACCAAACGAAAGAACGAACGGACTGACTGACTGACTGACTGACTGACTGACTGACTGACTGACTGACTGACTGACTGACTGACTGACTGACTGACTGACTGACGGATGGATGGATGGATGGATGGATGGATGGATGGATGGAGTGTGGCAAGATTGGTATATAGAGCGCGCGCTTTCCAATCGTGAGATGCCGAGTTTAAACCCTGCCCACCGCCGCTTTGTCTTTCAGCAAGACAACTTTTCCACAATTGCTGCTCTCCACCCAGGTGTATAAATAGGGACCCGGTAGAAGGTGAAAGCAAATGTGAATGCTCTTCTCAATGTCCGTGAGCCGCTTGGAAGGAATGCCCCCCAGGGAGTCATTCGCGTCATTTTATCATCCGTTTATTATTTCGAATGTATCATTCGAAATAATAAACGGATGATAAAATGACGCGAATGAATGAAGGAAAGGAGGGCGGAAGGAATGAATGAATGAAATGTAGGATTTGCGAACCCATTGGAATGGTATATGAACTCGGAATGACTTGTTGAATAAATTAATTAATGGCTTTATTTATTGAATAATTTATAGACGAACGAATGATTTAGTCACGTGAAATTGCAAAGATGTGATTAACTCACTCTGAGTGCTACGGGGCTGCTACTGTAGTCCACTGGATCGCATAGGTAATTATATTTGGCAAGCCACGATGACATACGAAACTGTAAAGAAAAGGACAATTCATAGATGTGTTGAAATAAATAAATTACTAAAATTACAGATTGTGGACGTATTCAATACCAGTGCCCCTACCACCAGCAACATCATACATTACACTGAAAGTCTGGTTACACCAAAGCATAATAACAAATAAAAAACATCATTATCTAGACAGCATGAATAATATACGTTACATCATATGATCAATGACCAACCCCAAACCTGTAAACGGGTTCAACAAGAAAACATAAATTGTATATTCAACCACCTCCCATAACTACATTCCCCGGTCTAGGTAGAACCCTGGCTGCATTCCATCAAACATAAAACCTGAACAGAGACATGAGCCAGGTCGTAATGACTGCAGGTGTTCGAGTTAACAAGGAACTGATTTAACCATTTCAGGACTGATATATTTTGCTATAACATGCATACATGGAGCCAATTGCCAGTATTTTGGGGACCAGTCCTGAACGGGTTCAGAATCACTCATGGACCTATCCCGGGAGTGATAGCGAACAAATTCCATATATAGCTTGTTCTCCCTACTAAAATGTTTACTTTTCACTCCCTTTAATTGCAACTATGACGGGAGCCTGAGAGCTAAACATTATAATAATTTCAATACATTGACACACCTCATAGAACATGTAGAGAGACAGGAGCACAAGTGCAGTGTTGTAGACAACAAGAACTGGCTTCAGATCAAAGGGTTTCTGATTCTCCATCATCCGTGGTCCCACCCGGAGGAGGGTGAAGTAGGAGAGAAGGATGAGGGCGCATGGAACCGGAGACTCCATCAAGAACCAGTCGGCAACCCTCGGATCTAATAAAATATGAAAATATATACCTAAATATGCCATCATAATCGACATCAACATCATCTTCATCATTATCGTCATCATCGTCATCATCATCATCATCATCATCATCATCATCATCATCATCATCATCCCAATTCTCCCCACCATTCTTCTCCTCCACCTCCTCCTCCTCAATCATCATTATCATCATCACCATCATCCGAGGACCCACCAGGAGGAGGGTGAAGTAGGCGAGAATGATAAGGGCGCATGCATGGTACCGGAGACTCCATCAAGAACCAGTCGGCAACCCTCGGATTTCAAAAAGATGGTAAATGATATAAATAAATTTACAGCTATCATCATCCTCTTCCACCACCTCCTCCTCCTTATCATCATCATCATCATCATCATCATCATCATCATCATCATCATCATCATCATCATCATCACCATCATCACCATCATCATCATCATCATCGTCCTCCTCCTACTAATCATCACCCTTATTATCATCGTCACCATATTCATCATTATCCTTTCCTCTTCCTCCTCATCATAATATTCGTCGTTGTTGGCGTCTTCAACATCATCATCTTCATGATCATCACCATCATCATCACCATCATCAATTATCAATTTCATTATCATCATCATCATCATCATTATTATCATCATCAGCAGCATCATCATCATCACCACTGGCGTAAATCTGTCCGGAAAACACAATGCATTGGGGGGTCGAGCAATTGTTCACAAACGGTTTGTGAACAATTGCTCGACCCCCCAATGCATTGTGCTTTCCGAACATATATTACGCCAGTGATCATCACCATCACCATCATCACCACCATCGTCATCATCTCCAGGTATCATCACCATCATCATCATCATCATCATCATCATCAACATCATCATCATCATCGTCATCATCATCATCATCAATTTATAAGAATTTCATGCACAAATAGTTTATCATCTATCTAGCTATATAATTATCATTATTTTCATTATTGTTAATGATACATGTATAAATGAAAATGCCTTACCTCCTTTTTCGAGAGTCGAGTTATACATGTTACCAATTTCATCAAGGAACTCCATCATATTGTCTTGTCAGGTACTCAGGACAAATATTATCTGGAAAATCAATCATGAAAGAAGAAAAATGAATCGGGGATGCATGTTTAATATACGTATACAAGTAATGAAGATAAACCGCACCATTCTGCAGGTACTGTCACTTTTTTGTGGCAATGTATTGTATCATTAAATTGTCTCCCTTTAATGCATTATTGTTTTCAATTAACACGACATGAAGTTCATTATAATAATTATCACCATTATAATAATATTAACATCATAACACAATAACATAATTGTTACGGTACGAAAACAAATCGGTGAACCATCGCATGAACGGTCAGACTTTCAAGAGATATATATTAAAGTGCGGTGAACCCATTGGTAAGTCTTCGCTTATTATTTTTCTATCATCATGATCATTACATTCCACACCATTCATCAACTTCTAACTAACTTGAATAGAACGAGTCCGAATGATATAATAATAAAGTTAGCCTATTTACTCATTGTGTAACGACGGCAAGATTAAGGTCGAGGCCTAAACAGCAGTTAATAGTGCATGAGATGAGAATCGTACATAATTATGCTCTTAGGGATGATTATCAGGCGCTATTACAAAACAAAGACATTATTATTGTTATGCTGTAGAGTGGCATAACTGGGATGAGGATGAGAGGGGGTTGAGGACTTGAGGTTTCCTTTCATTATAATTATGTCGAGATAAACCGAAACAATATTGAAGAAGAACGGCACATTTTTGGCATACAATTATTTATTTTGGCTTGCTCGTAGCGGGATGGCATATGCAGTGGGTTGTATGAATCCATTACAAAAATAATCACAGTCAATTATTCGGTTTAGCCAAGCCAGGATAGATCCAGTCTTATATACCAACTTAGTATCACCGCATTAGCCAATAGTCAATATCGAGGAAACAAAATCGTGTTTTATTGAAAATTGATTTTGTTGTTGTTGTCAAAGTGGCGATAGGGAGGAAGAGAGTGGCTAATTACTGGCTATACCCTTTGTGGACAGTCTCAACCCCCTCCTTTGTGGAGGAAAATAAATCAATTGATATTTGTTTGGTAATGTCGGGGCACAGCGCTCAACTGATCGTGCCACAAGAGTTCACTCCATCTGGGTCAGCGCTATTATTTTGCGCCCCCCGTGCCTCGATCCTACCAATAATTTGACAAAAACAACAAAACATGTTGGGGACATATAGACTGCGAACAAAAATGAGAACTACATAAAGCCCCCAATAATCACGCCTATTAAGCCACTTATATCGCCCCTTGTTTCAACCACGGTATATATACCAAGGGCATGAAGGGATAGTCCTTGATAAAACTTACCTCACGAAATTAATTACTCAAATTTTCGAAGTATACACTTTCAAAATATCGCGATGAATATTCACAAAGTCATCCATCATTTCTATAAGGAGCAGTAACAAGTTTAAACCTTTCAGGATAGATGCATATGCATTTATTCAGTGATATGTTGGCAGTATAATGGTTTTAAAAATATAAAGAAACAAAAATATTATTCTTACCTTTCAAGGTCCTGTCTGTTGAACGCCGTCTCTTATATTAATGCTGTATTTCCCGCTATGTTGTAGAAGATGAAAGCAGCATGCAGGAGCATGTGTTCATCCGAGAATACAGAGCTTTTACCTAAATATCGATCCACCGCAACCACGATTACGTAACAGATACGCGCTTTTAATTCCCACCCTCGTCATCAATACACACAACGGTTAAAGAGGGCTTGATGAATCCCAGGTCGAGCATTTAAAGGGATCTAGTAACTTTGTTAAGATGTGCAAAAGGTGATGAGTGGTTGATACAAACATTGTTGTTATCTGATATGTCTACTGGATGTTGTGTGAAAATGTCAAGTTAATGGACGTTATATGGCCGAGTAATGAGCAAAATGCGAAGTGATATTCACTAACTCATTGCACTCCCTTTGTACACGGTTTCGACGATCCAGTGGATAATTTAACATCTGAACACTTCAATCGTAAATATCTTTTTAACGAAAGGGAAATTTGAAAACCCGAAACCGGGCCATGCTTTTATTGTTAATACGAATACAACAATGTATGAGGGAACTGATTTGAGGATTTTTGGAAGATTTGGACAATGTTACTTAAGTCCCTTTAATAACTCCGTGGACCATCGCCTAGATGCTAATATATTCATCCACAATCTGCATGAAGAATACATAATATCACCACGTTGGTACCATCACTAGGCTTATGACACAATCACATTTTCACAAAAAAATATATAATACTTCTTATCCCTGAACTCAAATTGTATAAAGACCTCTTAATATTAAAAACATTTTGTATAAATGTATATTTTATAAACATTGTCATGATCCATCCATGCATGGAGTAAACTTTATTTGACAATGTAAACAAACAAAAGGGAAAGCCGAAATATGAAACCCTGCATGTATTAACTTTGATTGAAATAACTAATTATAAAGCAGAATATTCGTGAAGCGCGATTTCTATATGATAAAAAAAGCAGCATATTACTTTGAAATGCATGGCGGTTTTTGTGAGTTAGTGCCCTTGGCTTTGATGCCCTGTGCATGTGGGACATAATCATTATGTGCTTGGTGTTTGATTTAACACTACCCGCAAAGTCTACTACTATTCGAAGACTGAGCAGACAACGCATGCGCAAATAATACTAAACAGAGTCAATATTTGTACCTTTAGTTAAAACTGATAACATTAGTTGATAATTTACTCTAAATCGTTCATGAATACGTCTACAGCCCTATAGTATAATGATTTTGTAGGTTACGGGTTTATTGGTGCAAATCATTTAATATCATGCAACGCAACCCGGCAGATGGTAAGCGTGTATGAGCACAATGATATTTCATATATGTTGAAACTGATATATTGATTTTCCAAATATGACAATCGCTATTAAAATTACATGTTTTGCATGCAGCGACCATGCGGTTTGATTAATTTTAATCTGTGCATATATTTTTTTTATTTAGAAAATTTTATTGCTCAATACTAAATTTCATTGCAGTTTTTGTCCAAGTTATGATATATTCTTTCACATGGTTGGTGATAATAAAAACGTACAATTAATTTTTTGTGTAAGGGGGGTTTCCCAATACTGTTATTTGGCTTCCTGCGCGAATATCTCCGGTCGCTTCAAAATTAGCCGTTTTTGGTCCAAACTCCAAAGTAATGGTATTGATACCTTACATGAGTCCCACCCCTAACTAAAGAGAAATATAGGATGGATGGCAGAGGCGTCGATCTGTTCGGAAAACACAATGCATTGGGGGAGGGGGGGGGGGGGGGGGGGCGAGCATTGTTTGTGAACAATAGCTCGCCCCACCAATGTATTGTGTTTTTCGGACAGATCGACGCCCCTGATGGATGGGAAAAACATGACGATACAAAAAAAATATCGAGAACAAATAGTAATTATACAAAATAAGATTTATACGACACAAGTTATAATGAGAAAAACTGAGAGACCAAATGAATAACTTAGTTATTGGTACATGTAGTCTTTCCTTTCATATAAACGGTAACTGTAGGCTACCGGCAGGCTGATGATGCATTTCAACTGAAATTGAAGAAACTCGTAATTTATTGATCGATTATGACCACATCATGTGTTATCTACTAAAGTAATTTATTGTTTTAGTTATACGAATAAATAGCCGTGTTTTAATTTTGTACTCATATAATTATTCCCGTTAGGGACTCAACAATTGATCGGCTGGCCTAGGGATCACCACCACCTGCCAGCTCGCCGTAGTACCTCAAGCAATCAAGAAATACAAGGAAAGAACAACAACAAACAGTGACGTCATGAAGTCAAATTGGATATTAGGAAATGGGCGAAACATTATATCATAATATCCGATCTGACGGCCTGATTGACTTGGAATTGATTTGAGTGGATGTTTATTACGAGAGGCAAGTACTCGAAATTTTGCAAAATTATCTAGATTAAATTGAAATGGAACATGGCGTGTAAAATAGTATTTTAATGTTGTGTTTTGGTTATGTCTTCATATGTTGAGAAATAACGTTGTCCCACGCATTAGAATTGGTGTTATGTTGAATGATGATTCTTCGTCAACTCAAAATAAAACTGGCGCATTTTGTATTTTGACAGAAACGCGCTGCCACGAACCGAACAGAATATTGATATATATGATGTTCACGTCAATAAAAATGGTACCAACATACTCGTTGAAAGTTTTAACTTGTTTGTAGTTTGTTCTTGAAAAAGATCAATACTTAAAGTTAAATTTAAAAGTAAAAATCTAAAATGAATTAAACAAGTACAAATGAATAGAGTAGAATATAATTATTTTTGACAAATAAATCAAAGATGTTCATGCGTGCGGATGTAGGGCATTCTCTACCAACACGTGCCCATGACTACCAAAGCGTGCCTACAGACTTGGCATGCATGAATAAAAGAACTATACATGCACGTTCTGAACTTCTATATGTTCTATACACATTGTAAGAGCATCGGTTCTTTCACATCTACAAAGTATATGGTCCACTCAGGTGGACCATTTACGCGCAATATATGGTAATACACGGGAGATTACCATACTGCCTATTCATACACTGTACCGTTCATCAGTTGAACGTTGTGTGTTAGGATGCATCGGTAACGAAAACAGACTGGGAAAAATCCTTTTTTTCTACATTTTGCAATCTTCAAAACAACAAAGTCGGTAATTATTATCAAAGTATATGACTTAGGGATCACATAAACGAAAGTTTTTTTGCATTTGCTGGTAAATTTAGGGAGAAATCGGCCGACAAAAATTGTTTATTATCTGGATAGTGCAGCAGGCGGAAGAGGTTGATCTCCACACAATGCTACTGTAATGTACCTATGTGTGGGTTCTTTTACTTTTAGTCATGCATGCCAAGCACCAGCCCCACCACCTATACCATTTGTGTATAGCATACAGAATCACATTGACATAGTGCGTTATTTTTTCGCTCGGCGGGGCAATCGATTGTTCGAGGGGTGTTGGCGAATTAACTTTGACCCAGTTGACAATGTGTTGTTAATGGTTACGACCGGACGCTAGCGGTATAGAACAAAGGCACCACGGAGTGTGCGGTGTCATGTGTAACATACAAAGTATTTTACACATGACAGAACAGGTATGATGCCAAGTCATCATGGTCATGGGCACCTCTGCAAGTCAAGGGACTTACTGTGCCCTAACTCTAGTGAACGCTAGCGCGGAGCGCTAGCGTTCTAGGTCGGGCTGATAGTGCCCCCGAATTTATCATTTTATGTGCACGATAATTGTGCTTAAAATGATACATATGATACGGTACTTGCCACCGATTAGACTTTGTTGTTTTGAAGACCGCAAAATGTAGAAATAAAATGATTATTTCCCGTCCGTTTTCCTTACCGATGCGTCCTAAAACACGGCGGTCAACATGTTGAACGGCAACAGTGTACGAATGGCCGGTATTGTGATCTCCAGCGCATTAGCATATATTGCGTGTAAATGGTTCACCTGAGTGAACCATTTACTTTGTAGATGTGGTTACATACACATATCTACTAAAGTAAATGGTCCAATCAGTTGGACCATTTACAAGCAATTACGCTAATACGCTGGAGATAAGCATACCGCCCATTCGTACACTGTACCGTTCAACAGTTGAACGCTGTGTTTTAGGACGCATCGGTAAGGAAAACGGACGGGAAATAATCATTTTTTTCTACATTTTGGGGTCTTCAAAACAACAGTCGGTAATTATTATCAAAGTAAATGAATTGTGGATCACATAAACAAAAGTTTGTTTGCATTTGCTGGTAAATGGAGGGAAGAATCGGCCGACAAAAAATGTTTGTGTTGGATAGTGTAGCAGGTTGATCTCCGCACAACGCTATTGTAATATAGCTATGTGTGGGTACATACAGAAATGAAATAAGAATTTATTCCTGGACGGGTATAAATGTTTGACTACAGACTATTTAGTTGAACTAAAAGTTGAAATATATGACCAGGGCCCCTGTTGCAGAAAGTGATGCAGTCGATTGTAAAGTTGCCATTAATTGTAAGTCAGATCATGTGACTAAAATGCGAAAATCTGATTGGTTGAAATGCGGAAGTTTTCTGACTTACAATTAGTGGTGTTGATTTCGGGAGTATTTACCTCCCGGGACTCGCGCTAAATTTTCGGGCGAGTCACGGGTACCCGAAATTTACCCAATTGTTGACTTCGCTATCGGCATGTCACGACAGCTGGGAAAACATGTTCATTCAAGAAAGAAAAATTGAGCTTATTTATGACAATAAATCATCTTCTAAAATACAGCAAATTCGTAAATGAATAATAGTTTTAGCATTTCTGACATGATTTTAACGGAATTATGGTAACATGCTGTTCAAATTTACCTCGATTACGAAATTTCTGACGAAAATAAGACATAATTAAAGGATCTCGGTGGCCGATCGTGATCGTACAGTATCTTCAACACATCTCGCCGAATTTGATTGTCATCGCGCCACAATTTTTGGCTATTTTCTGCCAACGAGTGATTATCATTGTGTGCATGCAATGAATCGATGACTCCCGATACAATTTCATTTTCCATTTGTATTACGTAGTTCAGGCGCAGCAGCGAAAACCGCATACACGTGTATTCATTTATGAATTTGCTGTACTTTAAAAGATGATTTATTGTCATAAATGCACTGCATTTTGTCACTTGAATGAACATGATAACTCTGGCGGTCAATGAGGGGACTTTTTCTTTTTTTTTCTTCGGGATATCAAGTATTGATTTTTGCGCCTGGGACTCGACATCACCAACACCACTACTTACAATTAATTGTCACATCTCTTAACATAGCATGTCTTTCTGCAACAGGGCCCTGGTCTGCATTCAGAGTGTAACAGACAATTATTAATAATAACCATGCTTTTTACTCATATAGTCATACCTGTTTTTTGTAGGAGTTTGACTGCCTTCTCTTCTGCCATCCTTGAATAAGGTTCCAGAAGAGTGAAAATTACATGGGGGCTCAGGCAATGTAGCCCCCTAAATGATAAAAAGAACCCCCGAAATGTCAATTTAAAACAGCCCCCAAAAGCCATTTAATTTGTATTAATGTATATATTTCAATAAAAGAAAATGAATTTCGGACTTGAAAAGTAGTCCCCGTTAATAGAATTTCACTTTTCCTTGTTCCAGAATGTTGCCTACAGGATCCCTGTTGGAACTTCTATGTGACCTTTGACCTACGTTGACCCAGCATGAGGCTTGAACTAAAGGTCACCCACACACCAAACTCCAAGTCCAAGCGGCCATGGGAGAAGTGGACATGGCTGGGGTCAAAGGTGAGTGTCAGTAGTAGTCAATTTAACAATGAGCTTTAAGAAATCATTTCATACTGTCCATTGTGAACTGTGACCTTTGACCTTTGCTACATTAAGCTTGAAACAAAGGTCACCCACACACCAAACTCCAAGTCCAAGCGGCCATGGGAGAAGTGGACATGGCTGGGGTCAAAGGTGAGTGTCAGTAGTAGTCAATTTAACCATGAGCTTTAAGAAATCATTTCATACTGTCCATTGTGAACTGTGACCTTTGACCTTTGCTACATTAAGCTTGAAACAAAGGTCACCCACACACCCAACTCCAAGTCCAAGAGGCCATGGGAAAAGTGGACATGGCTGGGGACAGAGGTGAGTGTCAGTAGTACTAGTCAATTCAACAATGAGCTTTAAGAAATCATTTATACTGTCCAGTGTGAACTGTGACATTGGGCCTTTGCTACACAAAGCTTGAAACAAAGGTCACCCACACACCCAACTCCAAGTCCAAATTTGAAACAGGGGTCTAAGGAGCTGAGTTGTCTCAAAACGGGGGTCTTAGGAGCGGGGGTGTGATTCAAAACGGGGGTCTTTGGAGCAGAGGTGTGCCTCAAAACGGGGGTCTTGGGAGCGGGGGTGTGCCTCAGAAAACGGGGGTCTTAGGGGCGGGAGTGTGCCTCAAAACGGGGGTCTTTATAGGAGCGGGGTTGTGCTTCAAAACGGGGGTCTTAGGAGCGGGGGTGTGCCTCAGAAAACGGGGGTCTTAGGGGAGGGAGTGTGCCTCAAAACGGGGGTCTTGGGAGTGGGGGTGTGCTTCAAAACGGGGGTCTTAGGAGCGGGGGTGTGCCTCAAAACGGGGTTCTTAGGAGTGGTGGTGTGCCTCAGCCAACTTCAAAATAGGGGTCTAAGGAGCAGGGTTGTCTCAAAACGGGGGTCTTGGGAAACAGGTGTGCCACAAAATGGGGGTCATGAGCACTTAACACTGGGCCTTAGGAGCGGCCCTTTTTATGAAAATGAGACCCTTAGTAGCAGTGATGGGCGGCGATCTGCCTTTTTTTGTAAAAATGGGACCCTTAGGAATGGCGGTTGATGAAAATGGGACCCTTAGGAGCGGCGGTTGATGAAAATGATACCCTAAGGAGCGGACGGCTCGGCTCGGTAGGCATTCTGTAGATTTGACAAATTGATTCCTTTTCAGGAAATCATGCAGATCTTAATTTAAAACAAAAATGTATTTTTATGATTTATTTAATCCCCCAAATGTAAACCCCTCCTTCCCTCAGGAATATCAGCTGTATGTTATATATATACTTAAACAGTGCCCTCTTTTATTGGAATTTAATCTGTTCAAAGTTGAATACACATGTAGGTTTTCAAGTTCTTAAAAAGTGATTTTTCTCCCCATACAGGCTGGCTCGGTACTCCTGCTGGCCCAGAAGCGAATCAAGGTCCTGAATCTGAACGAAAAGGGAACAAGTACCAAGAAGAAAGTCACCAAGCTGAGTAGTCTCCAGAACAGCGCTATTGCTACAACTACAACCAAAGATGGTAAGAGATTCATCCTCAATAAAATGTGACCGGCTCTAGCAAAACCCTGCACTTGTGGGTAAAAATCTAAATGTTGATTTCCATACCATTAGAAAGGCATCATCACAAGCTTTCATGTGATGCTTTGTTCTAACTAATTGGTCAATAATTGGCGAAGATATGATTGTTTCAATTTTACAATCATAGGTCTTTTACACGCATTGTGTGCACTTAAAATGCTAATTTCTTCAAAACATGAATTACCGACAAGTGCCAGGTTTTGCTATAGCCGATCACAAATGTAACCAAGGTAAAGAAGAATTGATAAATTATCTTAATTGTATTTGATGGCAGTAGAAAAGTTGAAATGAGTCTCATTATGTTGCATATATATATATAGTACATGAAAGGCAGAGCCCAAACTCCAATTTTGCCCCCCTAAACCGTCCCTGAAATAAGTCACCAAGTTGAGTAGTCTCCACAACAGCGCAATTGCTACAACCACAATCAAAGATGGTAAGGAGTTTATACTAGATTAAAGGTAACCAAGATTAAAGGTACATTTTAACCGAGGTAAAAAGGATTAAAAACAAACCGCTGGCGAAAGAGTCCTTCGCATATTCAAAGGTAACCTAGATTAAAGGTAACCAAGGTAAAAAAGGATTCAAAACAAACGGAATCGAAATAGTTTTAATGTGATGGCTGTAGAAATATAAATGGGAGATCCATTATGTTGCATACATGTACATTCATGAAAAGCAGATGCCATCCTCCTACCAAGTCTCCCTGATTCTGCACGAGGCTCCCTGAAAATATACAGATCTTTCCGCATCCAGACAAACAAAACTTCAATGTTTGCAGGAGTCTTACAAATATAAAATGGCAAAAGGATGAATTTTGTATAACATACTGATGCTTTGCTTGTTATTTCTCTTTTGTTATCATTGTTTTTTAATGTAATTGCTTTTATTTTGTTTCAAACGTTAACCCTTTTGAAGGCCAACACCTGGTAGCCTACTTGGACTCTGGAGACATCTTCATTTGGAACAAGGACCAGGACTCGTTGCGGATGGTGAAGGGTCATCCGAGTATGAGTTCATCGGCTGCAGGAGATTCTGCAGGTAAGAGGGAAGTTGAGAGAAAAAAATGCATGGGAAGTGAACAAATATCCCCAATGGGGTGTTTTTTAAAAGATTCTATTAACCCGTTCACTACGAGATTCTGAAATCCCCATAGACTTTGTACATACCCCACCTGGTTCCCGTAAGCAACGGGTTAAAGGTGAACTTATCTTTAAGTTGGATCTTACAATTATGGAAAGCCATTTGTAGCCTTGGAATAAAGCATGTTCAAAAGCAAAAAAAATGTTGTATCTGAGACTCCCAACAAAATAGTATAACAATTATTTCAAGACTCCTTGATAATTTTACCCAAAATAACTTATTTTATCAAATATGTATACAAAATGTATGTTTGATTATTTATTTTCAACCTCAGCTAGTAGCAGTATCAACATCTATGCATCAGACTCCCTGAGCAACATTCTACTGGTCAAAGGTCACAAGACCCTCTACCTCTGGCAGATGGACCAATCAGAGTCGAGATCAAAGGACACCGAGGTCAAGGGGGCGTGGTCTCTGATAGAATCAGGGAAATACCCCATGCCCAGTGCTGACTCTATGGAAGCTGTGTCCGATGCTGTGTTCGTGCAAGATTCAGTGAGTATATTTCGTTAATGCTTAGGTCACAAATGCTCCGATTTGGGAAACGGCGCCCGTACGATGCCACTTTTAGGTGAAATCATTGCGGGAATCTTGCGGTGCCCGCAAGGGTGCCGTGGCTATTGTACGGTCGCCATTGCATTTTTCCATGCCATACGGCGTCAACAAATTGTTTAACGCGGAGTTAAAAAATAAATGCATCGTACGATTTTTTACTGCCGTAAGCCCGCAGCCCGGAGCATTTGTGACCTAGGCATAAAAGGGATCGAGTTACATTGTCAAAATCCTCAAAATTTAACTTTAATAGAACTCTAGCGGTTCTCTTATAGCTTGTTGTATTTGTATTACAAATATAAGCATGGAACAGGTTTCAGTTTTCCAAATTTCTCATTCGTTATGAAGATATGTATGATTGAAAGGTCTGGATTTGAAAGTCTACCTGGGAGTGTTTCAACTGTACAAAGTTAGGGCAATGAGTTTAATAAGCAAATAATTACCGTTGGTGAAGGTGATGGGACAAACTATCACTTCCGAGGCGATCTGGATGTAGCCATCTTTCCGAAGCGAAGCTGAGGAAAGATGGCGTATACATTCAGATCGCCGAGGAAGTGATAGTTTGCCATCGCCTGAAACCAAAAGGTGATTATTTGCTTTATATTCCACATTGGAAACCTTTCACTGGTAGGGTCTACGAGAAAGACAATCTAACTGTTTCGTTGAGCATCTAATATCGTTGAGCATCTTTCGCAAGCTAAAACAAGACCCCCGCTCGCAGGAAGCTTTCATAACATGCATCTCTATGGACAGTGCATGCAGTACTTATGTACGTACATCACCGCGGTGGCTGTGGTCGCCTGCTGCGTTGAAGATAGTACCCAGTGCAACGCACTTTCACCGAAGATAGTACCCAGTGCAACGCACTTTCACCAAAGATAGTACCGAGGGTAACAAACTTTTCTTCTCCCATGCGAAACTATGTTTCATCACGTGATTAACTTTTGACCAATCGTAGAGCAAGATTCTTAGTATGTGGAATATAATAGCAAATATCATTTGCTTTTTTGCTAATTACTAGGCCATATTACATCCATTTATAAACCTGGACTTTGCAAACATCACTCAGTCCACACAATCCACAAAACTTAGATCTCTAGTGGTTCTCTCATACCTTCTTGTATTTGTATTACCAATAGAGGCAAAGAACAGGTTTTTTTCCCTCGAATTTTTCTTTCGTTATTAAGATATTAACGAAGTATTCATATTTTTAATTATGGAAAGTTATAAATGTGTACTGCGTAACGAATATCACTTTGCATTTTTGCCCATTACTCGGCCATATTACATCCATTTAGCGTGAAATTTTCACACATCACTTTTAGTGGACATATCATATCACAAGAATGCACATTTTATCAACCATTCATCACTTTTCGCACATGTCAACAAAGTTTATTAATAGATCCTTTTAACAACTTGCTTTCTTTGCTCTCAATCTAATCAGGTCCTCGGCCGGTGCTGCATGTGGTCCGTGGTGTTTTATGAGGGAGACAACCTCCAGATGACCACTCTGTTGATCAGATGGTTTGAGCCTTGGCAACTTGAAATAATGAGGTAAGAATGCAGTTCCTTACTACAGTCAAACCTGTTGATAGTGACCACCAAAGGGAAGTAAGACAAGTGGCCACTGTAGACAGGTCACCTCTATAGACAGGTTCATTCCATTGTTTTTCTCTTCAGGGGATCATGTTTAGTGGCCACTATAGGCAGGTTGGCTGCTATAGGCAGGTGGCCACTATGACAGGTTTTAATGTATATTTATGGTTATTTACTATATTTTGCAATACAATACTAACCAGGTCCCCCTATGCAGTGGGTTAACCAATTCCCTACTAGATTTTGCAATCCATATTCAGTTAATTCAGGACCCACCAGGTTCTCTTAGGCAGGGCAGTAGGCTAAGTAAATTTATTTGACTTAAATTCAAAATCAAATATTTACAGTCTCTGAAATGCACCCCCACAATTCAAGTCATTCTGTGAAATTTAAAGTGAAACCACAGTTCTTTGCACCAAGATGAATGACGCTCGCAGAAACCTTGTTTTGTGAAATGGGTTTCAGTTGTTTGTGACCCTTTTCTAATTTTGTGTCAGAAATTTAAAAAAAGGGACTGAATTGAACCACGCCTAGGTGGCCCAAATCCTGAGTATTGCTTATAACAAATAAGAAATTTAAACAAAATAAAGAACAAAACAAATGAGGCTTGCGTAGTGGATTGCACATAATCGACGGAAAGTGCAAGTATAGTCATCCATGTATAAAGTGAATGGCGGGCGGTTATCCGGTCGGGTGAATGGCGAGCCAAACTGCGGGAATTCCAGTCTAGGAAGGGGCAATTTTCATAGCATTTAAAATACTCATTCTTATTTGCACAATCTTTCTATTAGTGAGTTCAGGAAATGGTCAACTCTTCGATATATGGGTCAGATTTTTGAAATATGCACTTTTGGCCATTTCCAGACCTTGAGCGCTTCTATAATTTGCTGTGTCTCGCCATTAACTCCGATATACCTGTTTTTGGTCTCATATTAAATAGTATTATTAAAGGGATCTAGTAACTTTGTTGACATGTGCAAAAAGTGATGAAGAGTTGATGCAATGTATAGTGTTGTTATCTCATATGTCAACAGGGTATTGTGTGAAAATTTCAAGTCAAATGGACATTGCATGGCCAAGTAATGAGCGAAAATGCAAAGTGATATTGGGTGATATTCACTAACTCACTGCATTCACTTTGTACAGGGATGAAAAACTCGCCCGGAGTTTTTCTTATCTGAATACTTCAATCGTACATATCTTTGTAACGAAAGGGAAATTTGAAAAACCGAAACCTGTCCCATGATTTTATTATTAATACGAATACAACAAGGTATGAGGGAACCACTAGATCAAAAATTTTATTTTGAGGATTTGGACAATGTTACTAAGTCCCTTTAAGGCTTTCAGAAAATATATAGTTGTATATCATTTCAAACATTCGGTTTCATGCCACAGGACCTCAAAGGTGGAAAAATAGCATAAATTGTCATTTTCCACACACAAAATAATGAATTTTTAAACCTGATTAAAAAAAATATTAATCAACTTTAAAGGCATTAATGTCTATATTCTCTATCTTACATTTCTGGAGCATGTATCACATAAGAATTGGCGGAAGAGCGGCATTGATATGATCTCAGGGTACATTTCAATAGGAAAGGCCATGATAAGTGAACGTCCGTGAACATACATTAAAATCCATACAACCAAAATTCTACTTAGTTGTCAAAACGAAAAACTATTTCCAAAACTAAGGGTTGAACCCACTGAACACATTCTACAACAATTGTTGGCTAACTACTCCTGCTCGCGGAGTAACATTTTTTTGTATGAAATTATACTGGATTTCGTCACGGACGTTCTGTCGTCTGTTATCATCACTGCTACAAGCGAATTGCATCCTAGTCATCAATTGCTGGGGTCAGTCTGATGGACTCATAGTAGGGCCACAATATTTTGCCTATTTGAATACTATCTATCAAATGCAATGTTTGGTTTGGGCCAAAAATTGATCTTCGTGAACGTCCGTGATGAAAACGAACGTCCGGCATGAGTAGACCCAATTACGAATCTGAGGCTGCTTATCTGCACGTAGACACTGGTACAGCAATTGTATCGGGCAAGCAGCTAACCAAGAAGCTATATCAAGCATTTTCGAAGCCTTTTGACAACTATTTATAATATGGACGTTCGTTCGGACGTTCGCTCACGGACGTTCGATCATGAACATTGTTCTAATAATGTTACCATGTTAAACGCTCACAGCAAGTTGATACCGTTTGATGTTGTTAGTACATTGTTATGTCTCTCATATCCCAGATAGATTTATTTCCTGCAAGTCATTTAACTGTAACAAACTTATGAAATGTTGTGCTCACGGACGTTCGTTCGTCATTTATTGCCCCAAAAATCTTAGTAAAAGTTCAAGTACTGGTACAATTTTTTGACAGCAGGTGCCCCTTGTGTGTGCCTTTCGCCCCAGGTCATTGCCAACCACACATGAATATGTTGATTTTAGTCACCATCACGGAGGTTCGTTTTACATTTGATCAACTTGCTTGGCTGTTTTGTAATACCACTAGATATTATATTTACTTCCACCTGTGCAGCGTGGACATTGTATTATAGGAAGTCAAACCCCAAGATTATGATTATGCACAGTCGCAGGCCTACAAGCGAAAGAAAGCTGTTCAAAACATTAAAAAAGGGGTATATGGCGCAGTAACAAGTAACAACATTGCAACCGAAGGTCTGTGTGGAAACTGTTGCCCCACCCTCTGCAAAACTTGAGACTGTTGGCCCCTCCTCTGCTGCAGGCTTTGAGACTGTTTTCTCATCTGCCTGTCGGATTTAAGTCCAACTAAATGGCTGTATGGCGCAAGATTGGTGTAATATTTATGCATTATTTTGATGACTTCATCGTAATAATACTTATAATATTGTCTGTTTTGTTATTTCTTGATATATCAAAAATATTGTTTTTGCTAGAATCATTATGATATTGTACAACTAAATTTTAGCTCGCGCAATATTTATAATAAACCATTCAAGGTTAGCCTTGTTCTTAATTATAATTGAAACATTGAAACCGGTTGGAGGTTAACAATTAGGAAACAAGTCAGGAAACATCGGAAACTATCAACATGATTATTTGCAAGATTTAACTTTGAAATATGTTATAAAACAATTTATAATCTCTGCAAATTAGATTTAAATGTTAAACACGTTTATTTACTTTAGTTAGCCCTTAAAATGATTGAATTTATTATATATGCGATTGTTATTACATTTTATTAAGATATTCTTTCTAAATAAAATGCAATAACAAACATGTATAATATGTTTAGCGTATAATATTTAGCGTAATGGTTTCTATGTCTAATATTTCTTTATACAAAACATAATATACATGTATGATCTAAAAAGGCATTCTTTATGTATTTATTTAAGAAATAAGTTTTACGTGTATATTATTTACTTTGCTCACCGGGCTTTTGGTACCCTCATGTTTTGTGAAAATTTATGGCTGGAAAAGATAAATATATGTATTTTCAATTAATAAACCATATATGAATTGAATCGAAATACAACATACACAATCCAAAATAACTTTTATATATGGGTCTCCCAAAGTCAAAATACATCTCAAATATATATGGCAAGGTTTTGCACATATAAAAACGTGTGATATGCATATATTAACAAATTATGTTGGCACTTACATTTATTTCTGTAAGGAATTGACTCGAGATTGGACACTTGGGTACCACTATAGGCAATTCGAGAACGTCCGTGAAATTAATACGAACATCCGTGACATTAAGACTCATGTGAGAAACTGTATTCTGGTGACAGGAAAATGGCCTTTATTTTGATTAAACATGTTATTTATGATTGCGGAAATGTTGTAAAATCATTTATTTACAGAAGTATGGTGGCATTTCTGTTATAGAGTGCCCAACCGAGGAAAGCCGGTGTAAAATTAGGGGTTACGATTTCCACAGGTCCACTAAGAGTGATAGTTAAGTAGCAGACATTTCATTATAATCAATTCAGATAGCTAAAATCATATCAACTGATAAATTTATATGTTTTATATTGGTCTGGAGCCTAGAGGAGATTCAAATAAATGTTGTCATCAATTTCTGTAAGACTGTTCAGGCAGAGAACGTCCGTGAAATGTATGCGAACGTCCGTGAAATTGCAATTAAAAACAATAATAGTAAGAAAGAGGGACCAGGCGACTTGGAAAATGCTACTTTTATATCTGACTAGGATGTATGCATAATCTCTGGCTTAAATATAATAGGAATAGATAAAGTATTATCATCATATTGTTCTATAAGCATTAAGTCAATTCCAACCAATAATAGGACTCATTATAACGACCAGGTCCATGTAAAAACCAAACTATTTAAACAGATTTATTGCAATTTTCAAGTTTGTTTGTATAATGACCCTGTTTTAAAGCCATTTGCGAAGAATAGAAACTCTTTTGGATGAGATCAGATCATTCTGCCAACATTCTTGTTTCTAGCGAACGTCCGTGAGCGATATGGGAACGTCCGTGATGAAAACTATACTCTCTTTGGTCATGTAATTATGCAATATTATGATCTAGACAGCAATTTATCCTATTAACATGCACATTGAAGTGTGTGGTACGGGAATACGAGCGTATATAGATGCGTTCCTAAAAAATGCGGCTAAAGTAAAGCAAAGGTTCTGAATAACACATTAATTTTAAACAAACATAACAATTCAGTAAAAGTTTGGACGTTTGTATTTTCAATTTGGCAAATAAATACAATCCTCGTTTGGCATACAGAGAGAAGCAAGTCTTAGAAGTAAATTGTCAAAATATAAGCTGTATATGACAGAAAATAAATTAGATATATGGGTTCTAAATCTATATCTACATAATCCCTCACGGACGTTCGCCTTTTGGAGATGGGTTACTTCAACAGTGAATAAAAACGGAACCACATGGAGTTTCCCAGTATAATGGGGTACGCCTGGAAGCTAGGATTCCATGCTTTCACATTAGATAGATGTCTTTAAATAAAAAAAAAATAATTGAATATTACCCTGTTGGGGTCGAAAAGTGCACTTTTCAAAATTCTGACCCATATATTCAGTCAATTGAAAAGGTGACCAGGTGCCAGCCGTGCTGTGGTAATTATAATTTCTTCATTGTTATCATTTTCCAGGCATCCGTCTTTCTCTGTGAGGTGGTTTTCTTCCAGCCACTCCGTGCGTAGCCTCTCTCACTCCAGTTGGCCCATCCAGCTTTCTGGTGCACTTGTAGCCTCCTACTCTAACTCCGGTCGCGTTCTTGCCATAGCCGTCAACCAGCGATCGCCGCATGAGGCGAAGATGATGTTCGTCTCGCCGCTCACGGCCGCGGCTACTGTCGTCGACATGAAGTCATGCGGATGCAAGTCCAAGCATCCCTCTGCTGACAGTGTCAGGTATTAAAGTCAATGATTTCTGAATGTTTAAAGAAAAATACTGCCGAAATCTGCCCATCTACTTGAACCACCGCCTAGCTTTCGATCCTAGCAGAATCTTTGTCGGGGCAAAAATGAAAAATGGTTAATTTCTCGTTTAATTTGAAGAATTGTTTATTATTCTATCATAATAACAAAAATGTACATTTATTAAAGAGATCCATTAACTTCGTACAAATGTGCACCTAACAAGCGACTGGCTGGAATACTCCCTTGGGAGTGGTAGATGTGCACTTCACTACATGTGCACCATTATTATTAATATTGTTATTTTAATTATTATTAATATTGTTATTTTAATTATTATTAATATTATTATTATTATCATATTATTATTCCTTTCTCCTAACAGGACCTACTGGATGTCGGACATGTCGTGGTCCCACAACGACCTCTTCCTGGTCTGTATCACCAAGCGCGGATCAGTCGCCATCTTGCCTCGTCTGGGAGAGCCCCTCCTACTCCAGAGCGATGGATGCTCCGTGGAATACGCCCCCGCCCATTTCTTGCCATTGTTCACTCTTGTTACCGTCAAGTAAGTTCGCTTAGATACAGAAGTAGTGAAAATGCTCTGTAGAATACTTCTTCTGTTGAGATATGCCCATTCGCTATAACTGATTATCCTGTCTTCATCGTCTCTGTCACACTAAGATTAATTGTTCCCCATCTTACCTCTTTTACACAAAAGTGAATGTCCCCCACCCACTTTAATCTTTAAGCTTTAATCCACACTTGCATTAATAGGCCTTTTATTCATATCCATTAAAAGTGAACATATTACAATCAATACTTCAATCATAAAATAAAAGATACACCATTTACCTTACAAAGAGAAGTGGAAATAAATATACATTGATTAATTAATAAAACTATTATTTTTCTTGCTTATGTTCATTCAGGTCATCAAATACACCTACAGGAGATTCCCCATCAGCAGATGCTGATGAAGGGCAGCAGCTTTTCTCTGTGTCCTGCCATCACTCCAACCCAACATTGGTTTGCTCTGACGGGTTCCTTGGTCTAGTCCTGGACCTGCCTGCAGGGCTCACCTGTGAGAGCGTTGTTACCGACTACCTTAGCGAGGCCGGAACAGCTCTCTCCCTGATCCATAGCGCCCGGAACCTGGATCCCATGAGACTCGGATCACTCCATCGGGATGCCTCGACCCCGAACCTGCATTCACCTCGCGAGAGGGCATTCTCCAACACGACTGCAATGCTGGGCGGGTGGAGGACGCTGGACGATCATGGTCTTGAGAGCACAGCGGGCAGCAGCGATGCGGATGCATTTGGAGGAGTCTTTGGGAACCTGACGTCTGGGAAGCTTGTGTTTGGGATGGGGGATGGGTCGGATGACTTGTCCACCACACAACCCTCCCTGGGTTTCCTACCGATGGGCAACCACAGCATCGAATCGCTGCTGCAGTGGACGCAGGTCGCCACGCTAGGCGCCTGGGGCATCTGTGCGAGCCACTCGGGCCCATGGAGCAACCGTCTGGAATACCTCACCCGCTACACCATCCGCGTCCTCACATCCCTCCTCTGCATCCTTCTGATTGATGACGACCAGATCGAGCTGCCAAGGGTTATGCAGACGGGGAAACGCATTGGTGGGACTGAGGTTGGTCCATCAATGAACCCTAAGGTGAAGAAGGTGCTGACGCTCTACAAAGCGGTGCTGACCTTCGCCCCCTGGGGGACCCTCAGTCCTCCATCCATCTACTCCTACATCCAGCTGACGAGGGCCACCATCGGCTCACTCCTCAAGGCTCAAATTGGGGGCGATATTGAGCTTATTAAACTTTGCGTCGGTGTGCTGCATTTTGCAGAGCAAGTTCTAAGGACCAGCTATAGACGTAGACCTGCCTGGGAGCCATCTTTCCACAAATCCCAGCTTAGCTTTCATATATCGGGTAATTACATTTTTATTATAACTTAAATGCTCCATTTATATTTAACTCTCCATTTTTGGCATGCCACCAATGTTATTATACTTATTGATACCATACCAGTATTTATGTTTAAGTGTCATACAAATCACTTCCTCAATTGAACTCCTACACCTTTAAAAATAATAATTTGACATGGTGTGAAATATAATATTTGCAGGTGTTTTTCTAATGCCATTATTGATTTGTTTTGTCATTTTTATGTACATTTCAGACGCAGTAGAGCCTGTTCTTGCTTGCCAAAGAAAGCGTTATCTTGCCATAGAGTCTTCCCTCCCTTCAAATGGAACATCCCAGACAGAAAAGGGAGCCACATCAGCCGTAGACCACTCCTTTAGCAGAAGTAGGACTGTAGAACGCCAATCCCAAGGTGGTGCTATTGTGCAAAGGTTAGTGACTTCCTTTTGAATGATATAAGATGATAGACACATACATGACTGTAATTTGTGAAAAAGAAGAAATAATTGTTGTTGATTTACTCTAAATTTCTATAATATGTAATATGTGATAGCTGCTGCTTTGTAAAGATTGATGGTATAAGAGAGAACTGTGAGAGGGTGAAAATATATTTGTTGCTTGATGATGGATTACAAAAGAAGATTGGAAAATGTTGTACATTTATAAGAGGGAAATGGAGAAGTTTTTAAAGACTTGCTAGGTCTTAAAGCTTGGCTCTATTTGACTTACAATATGTGACCGGCTATAGCAAAACCCGGCACTTGTCGTTAACAATCAAAATGTAGATCTTCATACCATTAGAAAGGCCTCATCACAAGCTTTCATTTGATGCTCTGTTCTAACAAATTGGTCAATAATTGGCAAAGATTTTACAATCATAGGTATTTTACACACATTGTGTCAACTTAAAATGCCCATTTCTTCAAAACATGAATTACCTACAAGTGCATATAAGTTTTTAGGGATTAAACAATGCTGCATGAACAACTGAAGGGGACCATGTTTGTAGGTCAAGACTGTTTACTTGTTATTAAGACACGGATACCAATATTACATGTGGAGCTGCCAGAAAGGAATATAGGCAACTCTCATGCTAGCTTGCAGCACTTTCAAATTAGAATATTTTATTTTACGAACAAATTAATGGTTTTGGGCAGTTGGCACTTGACTACAGCACCTAGTGTGTTTAAAAACACATACAAAAGGGAGATCCTGGTATTTAGGTCATGGCAGCCTAGGGTTGGTTACATGGATACCTCTATTGCCAGAGCTGCCAAGTAGTACATATTTTCCGTATTTAGTACGATTTTGTAATGTAAATACAGAAGTATGATTTGTAAGAAATACATACGGGGGGGGGGGGGGGAAAGTATGTTTTTGTTCTTTCCCCCCCCCCCCCTCCCCCAAGGGAACCAACTTTTAAGTGAACGGGCTCATAAAGGGTATTTTGCTGCGCGATTTGGCTCTGCAAAAAATATGATTTTTTTTTTATTTTAGGAAAGCCAGTATGATTTGTTTTTCTCTAGAGGTTGGCAGCTCTGCACCAATGCATATTTAGTGGCATGCTCATTCATTATGTATGTTTTGCACTAATACAAATAAAAGAAATTATTAAGTTTCTCAACATATATTTTCTGTGCGAAAAAATACTGATTTCCTCAGCAAAATACTGATTTTGGGGTGTGAGAATACTGAAATGCTCGAAAATGGAACTTTGCAGCTCTGTATTGCATGCATCTAGCTTCCAGGAGGGAAGTGTGAACATGGAACATGGGACAAGAGAAGACCTTGTAAGCGCAAAGAGAATAAGTTATTATTATTATGCGCTATATAAATATTGTATTATTATTATTATTTTTATTCAGGTACCGCAGCCTGTTTATTCATGTAGTTGAAATATAGGTACATGTTCATCTATTGTACACAAGCATTGAGCTGCCGGAAAGGAGTATCGGAAAACAGGAGCCCACGTCTGCTTGGAGTACTAACAATTTAAAAACAGTTCTGATATTTAAAAAACGGCTAGTTACGGACAGTTAAAGTACCTGAGCGAAGGTTTAAAAATGCTTGTAACCTAAATAATTTTGGCATCATTGCAAAGGAAATGTTACATTCTTCCTAATAATTCATATATATTTGTCAAAAATTGTCACAGAATTGATTAATCTGCTATCAAAAGTGATGAAATTTCGACCCGTTTTTCGCCCTTGGTCAGCCCGCTGTGTGCGGGTACGATTAATGACGTAACATGTGTGAATTGCACTCCCAAGCCCGTCGGCTTTGTGTATACTGTAGGTGTATGTGTATACCACCCGAACGCTAAGTATTATCATGTCTGATCTTGAGGAGGAACTACTACTAAATGTAGACATCAAAGTTGATGTAAACAGCTCCACAAAATATAATGTCATTGGTATAGTGATAGTGATGATGATGATGATTATTATTATTATGATTATGATGATGATGATGGGGATGTAGGAGAGATAGAAGGAAGAGGACGAGTCGGAAAATACCATGAATTCATTCTTCAGTATAAAGTCACCAAAAAGACTTCTACTCTAGTACTATTTACTTGCGAATATTAATTACATATACACCGTTATTTGAACTGCATGACATCATAACATGCAAAGGTATGCTCAAGATTCACCGTCATGTCTATATATACTCCGCAAAAAAAGAAACTGGACACTTGTACAAGTTGAAATATTTCATATTAATGAACGATAAAGTGTACATGATCATATATCAAATTAAAGGGAATTTATTCCTCTACAGGCAGAATATAAATTAAAGGTGTAATCGTTCATGCATGAAATGCCATGGTCAATTAATACTAGCAAGGTCTGTTTTCAAAAATAGCAAAACAATTGAGGACCACACCATTCGACTGAAATGATAGTAAGCGGGGCAAGTAAATTATGACATTATTCAACTTTATTGTTATGAACAAACTCTGGAAATACAAATTTGTCAATAAAACAGGGCATGCAGGTTATGAGAGCATTATCATACTGGTCTGTATTACAGGCATGAAGCTTGTCTATTTAATGTGTCCCCTGCAATTTTAACCATAGTTAACTAGAGAAATGTCATGTAAAAGACTGCCCAAATGTTTGACCAAGGGTGACTTCAGGTTTTCTTTTGACTTTGCCCCATATTCGGGTGTCATGCGCATGCATTCCATGATAACTTATTCATTGCAAATGTCATATCAGTTTAAAGTGGGGAATACAAGCCTTCCAATTATACCAAACTCATGAACGGTAATAAAATAACATGAGAGATATGAACGCTCAAACTTGAATTGCGGAACTTCTTGTGAGGGTTTTAATACACAGTTGTATACGCCTCGCTCTACGCTCTAGGCGGAGGACTCGCACGTCATGCACGTGTGACGTCATTATTCCGTACTCGGTAATTCCCGTTTCAAGCCATATAGAAGTTCTGAGAAGGGTCTTGGAAACACGCTTCTTATCGCGTTTCATTGATATTTCAAGACTTAAGAGCAGATGATTTGTGTTCTGGTTGGTATAAGCTTCCCGTACATGTATAATTTGTCTATTTTGTGATATTTTGTGATATTTCTTCGCTCAGCTACTTTAACACAAGTGTGAAAATGGAACCTTGTATTTAGGTCATGGCAGCCTGTTAGTGTTATATGTATATCTCTATTGCATACAGTACATAAATGTTGCTTCCAGAAAAGTAGCCCTTGCTCGCACGGAGCACTAAGCTTTTGACTAAAAAATTATGAGTTATAAACAGTTATTATCACAAGTGTGTGCATGGAACAATAGAAGACCTTGTATTTAGGTCATGGCAACTTATTTATGGTTGTTACGTGGATTGATAGTATCTACACAATATGAGTGTATGTTATTATTATTATTATAAACATCTTATTGCATGCATACGTGACATGTACATGTACATGTAGCTTCCAGAAAGGAATACAGAGAATTCACATGCTCGCTCGGAGGGTTATCAAATTAGAAACGGTCTTGACTAAAAACGGCCAGTTAGAAACAATAAAAAAAACCACAAGTGTGAACAAGGAACAAAAGAGGACCTCTTTTTTTCGGTCATGGCGGCTTATTTGTGGCTGTTACATGTACATGGATTGATATAGGGACTGCGCATTATGAATGTATGTTATTGTTATTCATACTTCAATATTGCATGCATAAATGTAGCATCCAGAAAGGAATATAGAGAATTCTCATGCTCGCTCGGAGCACTATCAAATAAAAAAAAAACGGTGTTGACTGAAAATGGCCAGTTAGGAACAATTAGCCTAAGTGTGAACAAGTAATAAAAGAGGACCTTGTGTTTCGGTCATGGCGGAGTATTTGTGGTTGTTAGAGGGATACTCCCGTTGCATGTGGAATTACCAGAGTGGAGAGGCGAGAATTCCCACGCTCCGTGCTCGGAGCAAACTAACAAATCCACATCCAGGAAGTGCTGTAACAAGTTGGCAATGATTAAGAGGAACCCGATTACACAACTATATGAATGGCACAAACTTTCCCAAGTTAATTTCCTCTTTGATAAATGGTACAATTATAAATACATGTAACCAGTACAATTTTTCTTCTTCCTGGGTAAAAACCACAGTCACCTTGCCAATAGTTATAATTTAGACCTTAAAGTTGGACATTAAAGTAAAAAAAATGGGTTACTTGCCACCAGCCACCAAACGAGTATAAAGCCTTTCCTTTCTAGATTGTGCAGCAATGGTTAATGTGAAATTTGACTTGCCCAATGGGGCAAATAAAATTAAAAGACTTTTTAATGTGTTTCTTTGGTTTTTAGCTCATCCGGCCCGAAGGGCCCGATGAGCTTATGCCATGCCGTTGCGTCCGTCGTCCGTCCGTCCTTCCGTCCGTCCGTCCTTCCGTCCGTCCTTCCGTCCGTCCGTCCGTCCGTCCACAGTTTTCAAAATGCTTCTTCTTCGTTATTTTTCAACCGATTTTGATTCTGATTGGTTCATAAGATAGGGCTAGGAGGGGGATTTAAAACTTCTACACAGAATCGTGAAATTCATTATCTATGGTAATTTATGCAAATTTATTCGAAATCACAAAAAATGCTTCTTCTCCTTCATTTCTCGACCGATTTTGATTTGGTTTGCTTTATCTGGTAGAGCTAACTTTGGTACACTAAACTTCTACACAGAATTTTGAAATTTTTCTCCATTCATTAATTATGGTAATTTTTAATTTTTTAATTTTTTTATTTTTTATTTGTTTTATTTTTTTTATTTTTGTTTTTTTATTGTTTTTTTTTTCTTTTTTAATTTATTTATTTATTTATTTTTTTATTTTTATTTTTATTTTTTTTAATTTTAATTAATTTATTTATTATTATTATTATAATTATTATTATTATTATTTATTTTTTTTCCCATGTCCCTTCCGGGGCGTCAAATTTATATTTTTTTCACTCTAATTTTTTTAAATTTTATTTTTATGTCCCTTCCAGGGCATCAAATTTTTATTTTTTGACCAGTTGAAAAGTGTACCACATGAAATTTGCGATATTTGATGTTGCGAGATGGCGGATGAGCGCTACGTCATTGACGTTCTGGTTGCTATCTAGTGCTGTGTCGGGCAAGCATAATGTTTAAGTCTCTACTCCTCTTGCTTGACTGGCCCACCAGGAGAAAAAGGTAATTTTTGGAATTGTTTGAAAGAAATGTAAAAGTGTGTTTCTTTGGTTTTTGCTATCCAGTGCTGTGTCGGGCAAGCATAATGTTTAAGTCTCTGATCCTCTTGCTTGACTGGAATTGTTTGAAAGAAATGAACAAATGAATAGGGATATGATGCCTTCATGATCCGAGCAGGAAAATTGGAAATGAATAAAGCAATGTTCCAAATTAGCACTAGCCCGCTGGCTGGGAGCCAATTAAAGGGACTTAGTAACATTGTCCAAATCCTAAAAATCCAATTGGAATTCTAGCGGTTCCCTCATACCTTGTTGTATTCGTATTAACAATAAAGGCATGGGACAGGTTTCGGTTTTTCAATTTTCCCTTTCCTTAAAAAGATATTTACGATTGAAGTGTTCAGATGTTAAATTATCCACTGGACCGTCAAAACCGTGTACAAAGCGAGTGCAATGAGTTAGTGAATATCACTTTGCATTTTTTGCTCGTTACTCGGCCGTATAACGTCCATTTCACTTGAAATTTTCACACAACACTCAGTGGACATATCAGATAACAACAATATAAATTGTATCAACCACTCATCACTTTTTGCACATACTAGATCCCTTTAAAGTGCCCTCAGGCCACCAACATTTCATTAATGCTAAATCATACTTGTCCAAATAGGTAACCAAATATAACATATATGTATGTAATGTTTACTTTAATTTGGGCCACAAGAGTCGGGTTTCGGGCCTCTAAAAATGGGAATTTTTTGTTTTTTCTTGCATGACTTTAATAGCCAAAAGGAAAATATTTATATTTTTATCACGGAGAAAAACAATAAAAAGGGAAGAATGAGAAAAAGAATAAGAGCAACAAAAAATAAATAAAAATAGCCTAGGGATCGCAGTGAAAGGAAAAAAAGAGGTTTAGTTACAAACATATTTGAGAGGGTTGAGAGAGAGAATTAATATTTATAAAAGAAAATAAGTAAGAGAAAATGACAAATAAAACTGTTAAAATAAAAGCAGGATCAAATCAATTTAGCATTTTCCTTGTGTTACTTCTTACTAGTGAGTATATTTGGGTTTTTCGGATCACAGGGTGTGTTGCCCTTTTGGGCCGACATGCAATTTTTTATAAACGTGAATTGCAAAATATCAATACATACATGTACGTATGCATCCCGTAAAACAAAACCGGAATTCAAACATATAGAGAAACTGACCAAGAATATATTGTGATTAAAAGTGAGCAAAGAAAAATGGGATTCCAACGGGAAAACCGGAATGATAACATGTACATGTATCACCATTCCATAGCAACGTGTGCAGACTCAGTGACGGGCAACAAACAAGATTCGTTTCCATAAACTTTGCAGCAAATTGCTTGATTTGTATTGCAAAATACCAATACATACGTACTATACATCCGGTAAATTGACACTTAAACGATTAAATGTATCGCCTTTCCATAGCAACTTGCACAGACTCGGTGACGGGCAACAAACACAAGATTCATTTCCATAAACTTTGCAGCAATTTGTTTGATTTTACACCTGTGGTGTTAATTGATTTTAATGCGTTCCGGTGCTCACGTCACGTGTAAGGAGATAAAATAATGAACTTTGTGCAGGAATTACATCTAGGTTTCCGCTCTTACTCTGCCAAGTTTGTTAGGCACATGTACGGTTTAGGTCTGTCAACAGAAGCTCAGTTTACAGATGAAATCCCTCTGGCAATCCCACACTGTATCCCATTTCCATTTGGTTTCCATTTTGCAGTTCATGTATACATGTACATACTGTACAGGACTGTCAAAATTAACCCACTTAGGACTGAACCGATATATTTGGGGCTTGGATATATGGAATATGTGTGTTATGTGTTTGCCAAATCATCAACAGTGGGTTAACATCCACATACTGTATGCAATGCTAGAAATTAACCTTTTTGCCTTGTGGCCCAGTCGGGCAAGTAAAAACAAGATTGTTCAAATTTGAGTGGCCCGAAACCTAAATCTGGTGGCCCCAAACAAAGAAAAACATAACAAATTCTGTTCAATTTGGTTGCCTGAACGGGCCAGTAGAATTTAGGATCAATGAAATTTGGTGGCCCTGAGCTAACTTTTAGTGGCCCCAGGCCACCGGGCCTATGCTAATTTCGAGCACTACTATATGTACTGCATACATGTTTCTGTTTGGCAGATTCCACATCATGTTGATTTTGTTAATTGCTTGGTCCTTGTAAAGAACATGTGATCGTTTATATACGGACCAATTTGTTCAATGTTTCAATCAGTTCAATGTTTGCAACATAAGTTATTTTATTTACAGTAATTATCATATAAAGTCACAATGTAAGCGCTTGATTTATACTGAGTTGGAGCAACATTTGTTCAAATGACATTTCTGATCTAATAGGAAATGAAAAGACTCCATTAGTAGAACAGAAAAGAACATTTTCTCAATTTATTATTAAAGTATATAAGAAAACAATCTCTTTGTAGGTTATAATTCTATATTGAAAGGGACATTAAATATTATATGTACTTTCTTTCATTAGGCTGAGGATTATAAATAAAAAACAAGCTATAATGATTATTTCATTTTAATCTAATCTTATATTTTCCATATACATGTATATGTACAAAATATATAAATCAAAAACATGTGAAATCAGTACAACAAATAACATATCACTGAATCGGAACAAATGCAACATTTAGTTGAATCCCCCATGCAAATACATGTCACATCAAATTGAGGATCCTACGTCGTATCCTGGGCAACAATGCACTAAGGTACAGACGGGAAATGTACATTAGCAACAGGCAAAACAATGCCAAGGAAATCTTAGATGTCTTATTGAACACCCACCAGGCCACCATGAACAAATATTACAAAGTATAACATGTTATTTTACAATTAGAATATAGCTAATTAGCTAGGCACATCAAGTTCACTATCCTTTCATAAAATGTATATATTTATTTCTTTTTATTTGGCAAGAACAATTGTGCAACGATGACATCATAATGAATCGGGACAACTCTAGAATGTTCAAACTAAGTATGAAAAGATTCAGTTTAAATTACACAGATGTACAGCCCACGCATGATCTCATAAGTGCTTATTTTTTCCTCTTTTTGTTTTTTCCTCTTCTTGTTTCTTTTCCCCTTCCTTTATTTGTTTGGGTGTTTAACCCATTAAAGACTGTTTGATTTTGGTATGCATTTGCAATAAATCTGAACTTGAGTATATTTGGGGACCAGTTCTGACTGGGTTAAAAAGTCATAAAGGGATATGAAAAGATTCAGTATAAATTACACAGTAAAGCCCACGCATGATGTCATAAGTGCTTATTTTTTCCTCTTCTTGTTTTTTCCCCCTTCCTCTATTTGTTTGGGGTGTTTACCCCATTAAAGACTGTTTGATTTTGGAATAAAATGCATTCACAATAGGCTTAAACCTGAGTATCTTTGAGGGACCAGTCCTGAATGGGTTAAAAGGTCATCAAGGGATTTCTTGGCATTGTTTTTGCCCGTTGCCACTCATTTCCCTTCCACTACTTAATTTTTTTTGTTTCTCAGGACCTGACTTAGGAATCGTCAATTTGAGTTTCTCAACAGGGAGGAAATTCAATTTAGTCAAGTTACTCAAGTAGAATTACCCCCCTGAGCAGAAAGCACGGAATCAATTGGTTTTGTCAGGTTACACATACTCAAACACACATGTAGCTCATTACATTTTTTGAATTGTTATTATTAACCTATATTTTATGGATTTCCTCTTTCCTTTTAATCAGTCGAATTAAATAATGTGTTTAAACTTGTTGAAATCCACGCTTTGGAAGGCATTTTCTGGCGAATGTACACTTTAAAATTCAAAAGTCGTATTTGTTAAAATTCTCAAACAATGAAACAATTCTACGCACCCTCACACACAATCTTTCCAAGCACAAACACATTCGGGAGAAAAAATCGGTCTTTGCAAAAATATAATTATTTTGCATTTAACTAGTGATATTTTAGCTATTTGTGTACAAAATATGAACCAAATCTTCTACTCTTGTACCAACTGAACTGAACATTATGTTGTTTTCTTGTGTGTAATCAGTACATATTTGTCTCATACATGTACGTGCAGCTGTTACACCATTTGGCCTTTCCCAGGTTTTATAAAAGCTTTCTTGCCAAGAGAGTTTCATTGTCCAATTGTTTTACGATAATTACTGCTACAAAACAAGTTGAATAATCTAAAGTTGAGGTCTAACAGATTTTCGTCCCAATCCAAAATATCTACAAAGTATTTTTCACATGTTTTAAAATATGCCAATGTTCACTGTACAAAAAGGGCATTAATTTGGGATATACAATAAAGATTCTCTTTCAACATTTCTAGTCAGAACCTTTTGAGATACTCACTTAAATTATGTATTTGCTGAAACTGGAAAAAGATTGGTAAATTGTGAAGATTTGCCTGCTGAATAGTCTGACGATTTCATATAAAAATGTAAGCTTCACCTGGAAAATATAAACCAGTCTTATCTATTAGTTATCTATCCTGTTTCATGGCTTGTGCTGTTTGTTTGTTTGTTCCTTTCTTTCTTGCGTGCAGTTAGTTTTCAATCCCTTTTCTTTCGCTTTTGGTTTCGCTAACTGATTTTCTCTTTGCTTGAAGTCTCACCAGAGTTCTTATTATTTAAATTATAGAATTGTAGACATGTGACCTTGTGGAAAAGCCAATTTTGATAATTTTCTTCAGTGACATTGCAACTTTTGTTTTAACTTGAACAGCATGCGTGCATTAATAGTTTCATTGCAAACTATTAGGGGATGGATGATATGAGGATAGGTTTAGTGGCATCGCAAGGCTTTGTCACCCAAGAGGGATGATGGGGGCTAATTATTATGTCATTATTTATTCATTCATTTTCTCCAACAACGAGAAAGATAGACGGACAGAAAATTTATCCAAGGGCAGTTAGGAGAAGGATTGTAAGAAATACATAGGGGGTGTCCCTTTATGAGTCTCCCTTGCTTAGCCGCACCTTTGCCTCATAAGGGTGCAAGGAGACGAGGGGGGGGGGGGGGGGTGGAGAAGGGGGGGGGGGGAAAGCCAGTTTCAATACTCATATTATGTTATTATGTATTTTCATTTATTTTCTACAACAAGATGAATGGGCAGTTGTAGCAGCAAGAAACACTATGTGAGGGAGTGAGGAGGGGCAGTGAAGAGAAGAATTTTATTGGGATATCCATAAAGACATCCTTAAACAAAAACTACTCAAACCAAATCACTATTCTTTGTATCATTTTTCTTTGTAAAAGATTCCCTATCCATTGAACCTAGTCATTATGTTTCTATATCATATAACAAGTATCCCGTTCCGTTTGTTTGTGTTTTTATGGGGATACCACCCCTTGGCTCCACCCTCTTGGCCCCTTGGCTCCTCTCCTTAGCTGCATGTATGCTGCTCAGAGGCTGCGAGAGGAGACGGGTAATGCCCATGGGATGTACACTCCTTTCTGGCCAGGGTTTTGAAGCATTAACTTATTAAAGGTGTTTCTATGTTCTTTCAATTTCTGATAATCTTCTAAAAAGTGGTCAACACAAAGGAAATACATGTATATATCTTTTAGACTTTAACGATCCTTTTCAATAGTTTGTCTGTCCACCCACATGGTCTGGATAATAGCCTAGTTCCAAAAGGCGCTAAGTCCACTTCCCATAACACTTTAGTTAACAATATCAGTACATTAATAAGCTACTTAGAAATACTAATTTTATGACAAATTTACAAAATCAAAATCAAAATATTCCCATAGGCAGGTGTACGAAGAAACCGTTTTCCCTCCAAAGTTGAAAAGTGGATTTAGCGCCTTTTAGAATAAAGCTTTATGACACTGATAACATGTGGGTGGAGACGGGTATATATACAGTACATTGCATTTATTCCCCCTTTCTGGATGTACAGTTTTGAATCGGTCTTCCATGTTTTTAGTGTTTTTTTGCAAATATAAAATGTAGTTGACACAAAGCGAGTATTTGTTTGGTTAAACATTGTCAAATCTATCTTTTTGAATATTCATTGTACTGCCTTGTCTCCTTCTATCCTTCCTTTGAGTGTGTCTTCTAAATCCCCTCAAATGTGGTTGACACAATATAGTATCCTTTTTTAACATTGTCAAATCTAACTTTTCAGTATACAGTATATGTGACCGGCTACTATAGTAAAACCCTGCACTTGTCAGTAAAAATCAAAATGTAGATTCTCATACCATTAGAAAGGCCTCATCACAAGCTTTCATGACATGCTTTGTTCTGACAAATTGGTCAATAATTAGCAAAAATATGATTGTTTCAATTTTACAATCATAAGTCTTTTACACACATTATGTGAACTTAAAATGCCAATTTCTTCAAAACAAGTGCAGGGTTTTGCTATAGCAGGTCACATATTGTAACATCTAGTCTCCTGCTTTCCCTCCATCTGGGTGTCTGAGGTTACAGGGACATACACCCCTTAATGGCTTAAGTTTCAAAGCATTATCTTAATAGCTAATCATCTTAAACATTATATATACAAAGCAAGTATACATATCTTGTAGAAATTGACAAATTATATATGTTTTTCAGTATATATTGTCCCATCTTTAATATTCCCCGCTCTCTGCTCAGAGTTTGCCCTCTGGACTCGCCACTGATGATGTGTAAGACAAGACGGGGAAATATACCCATGGGACATACACTCCTGTCTGGTGGAGGGTTTTAAAGCATTTTAGGTGTCTCCTTTCACGTTCTGTAAATCCTCTATAAATCTTTTTAACATTGACCAACAATTGAACCCTATTGTCCATTTCCATAGTTTCATTTAGTACTTTGTTCTGTAGATATACAAATCCTACATTACAAATTATTATTTTATAGTATCATTTTATTTGAGAAATTTTAGAAAACAAAACTGCTTTAAGAAATGTCTGTTTTCGAATAGGAGAACGCTTAATGTCAGAAACCAGGGCAGTTTTTATAATGAAACTTGTAGTTATAGATTATTTCAGGATAAACCTCAAGCTCATACATATGTTTTTAGGAATTAAAGTGTAAAAACTGTTTAAAAAAGGTAGCAATTATTCAGAACTGTAAAGAGATAATAATAATAATTGATTCCCTGCAAAGAAATTGTTTTCTTTCTTGAAGTGGAACCTTCTTTCCCTTAGGTGGTCATTATACACAGACTGTTACAGTACATCTGATAAGTTCTTCCCTTATGACAGGTATGATGTGCTCGCTACAATGCAAATAAACTGGAACGGCAAGAATTAGCGTTTAAAACTTTTGATCACAATAGAGATGAACTTTCATACTAAATTGGAATCGCAATACATGAAACCTGTCTTAGCAGCCACCTGGCTATAGTGGCCACCAAACTGTTATAGAACCTGTTTGTAGTGGTCACTTTTCTACAGTGGCCACTTTACTTGTTTCCTTTAGGTGGTCATTATACACAGGGCTGACTGTACATCTGACAAGTGCTTCCCTTATGACAGGGATGATATGCTTCTATACAATGCATTTATAATGTTAATGGAATTGCAATACATCAAGCCTGTCTTAGTGGCCACCTGTCTATATACCAGCCAACCTACATATAGTGGCCACCAAAAATTAATCCCCCAAAGAGAAAAAAAAATGTTTTGGAAGTGGAAACTGTCTCCTGCTTTTGGTCACCTGGCTATAGTGGCCACTTTTCTTCTTTTTTTTCTCTCCATAAGGTGGCCTTTATCCACAGGTTTAACTGTATTATATATATGTTATCGAACCTGTCTGTGGTGGTCACTGATCTAGAATGGCCATTTTATTGTTTTCCTTAGCTGGTAATTGCGTAAATATTAGACTGTTTATCTGACAAGTGCCTCCCTTATGACAGGGATGATATGCTTCAATACAATGCATTTATAATGTTAATGGAATTGCAATACATCAAGCCTGTCTTAGTGGTCACCTGTCTATATACCAGCCAACCTACATATAGTGGCCACCAAAAATGATCCCCTAAAGACAACAAAACAATGTTTTGGAAATGGTCATATATAGTGGTCATCTATAGTGGCTACTTTTCTTCTTTTTCTCCATAAGGTGGTCTTTATCCACAGGTTTAACTGTATTATATATGTTATCGAACCAGTCTGTGGTGTTCACTGATCTAGAATGGCCACTTTATTGTTTCCCTTAGCTGGTAATTGCGTAAATATTAGACTGTTTATCTGACAAGTGCCTCCCTTATGACAGGGATGATATGCTTCAATACAATGCATTTATAATGTTAATGGAATTGCAATACATCAAACCTGTCTTAGTGGCCACCTGTCTATAACAGCCAACCTACATTATAGTGGCCACCAAAAATGATCCCCTTAAGAGAAAAAACAATGTTTTGGAAGTGGAAACTGTCTCTTGCTTTTGGTCACCTGGCTATAGTGGCTATTTTTCTGTTTTGTTCCTTCTCCATAAGGTGGTCTTTATCCACAGGTTAGACTGTATTATGTTATCGAACCTGTCTGTGGTGGTCACTGATCTAGAGTGGCCACTCTCTTGTTTCCCTTAGCTGGTTATTGCGCAAATGTTAGACTGTTTATCTGACAGGTGCCTTCCTTATGACAGGGATGATGCGTTCCATACAGTATGTGTATACATGTTGGAGTTGTAATTCACTCACAACTTTCTTAGTGGCCACCTATCAGTTATGGCCATCCTGTCTATAGTGGCCATGAAAGGTGATCCCCTGCAGAGAATAAAACACTTTTATGGAACCTGTCTATAGAGGTTACCTGGCTACAGTGGCCACTTTTCTTATTTCCCTTAGCTGGTCATTATACCCAAGTTAGACTATATCTGACAAGTGATTCCCTTTTTTGCAGGGAGGATTTGCTCCACACAATATATGTACAAATGCTTTTGTTTGGTGATTGCTCTATACTGTACATGTTATGCTGGTGAGTTCAGAGTTGGCCATTTGTAGTACTACATAATCACAAGAGTAGAGCTAGAGAAGAGCAAAGAATAAAACAATCTGAAAATAGGAGAAAAATAATTTCCAGTGCCTAGATATCGACCATTTGGATTCAGGGACCTGTTGAACCATGTTTTAACCTATGTTCCCGAAAATACTCAATTGGGTTATGGAGAATAATAGTTAAATACTTAAGTTGAAACAGTCTTCAATGGTTATTGGAATGTCAAAATATCTAGGAACAACAACTTAAGGGAAAATATAACAAATATTTTAAATTCAAGGGTTATTTTTCATGCCTGCCAGCATTAAACAGAAACAGTGAAATTTTGTTTGCATTTTTTGTTGTATGCGATTAAGGACTAAATCATCCCCCAAAACCCTATGAGGTTGCATTTCAGGGACTATTGGTTCAAAATATGTGAAGTACAAACTGGTGGCTTTAACTCCTACAATGCGGACGACAAGAGAGTTGCAATAAATCTGAGGTGTTTAGAGTTAACAGTTCATGGGACATGATCAAATTCGTTGAACAAGAGAAGAGTAGATTTTTGTTGTCTCATCAAATTACAGGGAAAGGAAATCCTTCAAATTAGCCGAACATTATGGGTCGACATAGAAAGGATTTATAATCAAGGAAAGTCTCTTAAATCTGATAATCCTGCTAGGGGAAAGATGAATGGAAAGTTTGTCCTTTAGATTGAATGAAAATAAAAAATGTTGAAAATCTACAGTCAGTTATTAATTATCTTGTACTTGTAGCGAGTAACACACTTAAAATGCCACTTTCATAGGTTTGTCATTGGATCACTAATTACAAACTTGAGAAAAGAGTGTTTTGTAACATTATGTTGACTTTTTACAAGGGGCACCTTTTCCCACATCTTTATTGAATATTTATAAGATTGATATAATTTAAATCAATATTAATTAGCTTTGAATTTGAATGTCCTAGTATTTTCTTAGTAAACAGCAGTTGTATCTGTTCAATATTGTCTCCAGTTTAATCAGCTAAAAATGTCATGGTTCTGCAAAAATCATTAACCTTAGTTTAAGCCAAATGTAAGATTCATTGTTTAATTGAATTATGGCTCTATCAATATTGGTGGTTTGGGGATTTAATTATTAAAACAGACTTAACTTGTCTTTCCCAGGCAATATTTTGTTCCATCTTTATTAAACTGTAATAATAAATGAATAATAGTCAATAGAACCAAAAATTATACTTAGTTTTTGTATTTTTTTTTTGAAGGACAATTAATGACTGATGTTTTTCTACAAACATTTGTATTTGGCGTACAGCGCATTGAACAGTTATTTACTGGAAATGCGCTATATAAGTGTCAATTATTATTATTAGTTTTATTATTTCTTATATTTACTATTATTTCATTATTGTTATTCTGTGAATCTGTGTGCTTCTCAGTATACTGTGTTTTCTGAATAAGCATGAGCAGCTGTCCTGTACTTGATCAATAAACAACAATTTATTTATCCAACACAAGAAAAAAGCAATGAGTAATAGCATGTTATATACATGCCAGTGCTAATTAGAGGGTTAAGCATCCAATATGCTGAATGAAAGTGACCACATTAATCTGGCTTGATCAGAATGAGCCTGCATTTTCATCTCTCCAAAAGTTGACTAATTATTTAGTGATTTAGTGAAGCCACAAATGTAAGTCAGACTTGGCTCACCTGTTTTGTAAATGTCATCACTTTCTAGCCATGCAGTCCCTCCTACATTTTAAACTTTCCATTACTTGAGTTAAAGGGATAGTAAAGTTCAGGTTTAGAGGGGCGCTTCAAAAATGTTTCAAGGCAATTTTGCAGATGTATGAACAGCACCCTCTTGTGTTAATGTCTGCTATTTGAATAAACCATCTGAGCATTTCATTTTCTTTGAATACATGCTCCACTAGGTTTGCAATGGGCTAGACAGATTTAGTTTAAAAATTCATGGGGGTTCAGGATTATTTAGACCCCCCAAATGCCAAATAGATTCCTCAAATAATATATCAAAAGAGACATTGGAATATTCTGTAGAGTACAATTTACAGAAAGACTTAGGATAAGTTGAAAAAAGTCCCTGCACAGGTCCAAAGGTACATGTAGCTCTGGCTTGGATAGAGGGTTCTGTAGACAGTCATTGATTCATCAGGCTATGCCATTCATTTTAGCCTTGGCTTAGAAAGTTTTGTAGAAGTCATCATTACTTAGATAAAAGTCTCTTTAATACAATCTTACAAAAAGCTCTTTTCAAAATGTATTGCTTACGCAATGCAAAGAGATGCAAGGCTTTTAACTCATTCAGGACGTATACAATGGCGATTTTCAATTTTCCTTTATCAGTATTTATAAGTTAAAGGGCAATGCAACTCAAGAATAGAGTTTATCCTACTTTATACATCGTAATATGCCTGTTTATTATATGTAACATTACTCCGACTCAGATTTCTGCTTTGGAAGAAAACTCTATCGGGTATACCACTATTCACGGGAACACTGGAGGCCGCCATTATTAGGTTTGTCTGGACTACGGTCAATGATATGCATTTCAATAGCACCAATTCAAACCATTGTCTGAATACTTGTAAATGCTTTGAAATCAGTGAAAAGCTTTTTGTTCGGCCCTAAGCACATACGTCAGAGTTTGCAAAGCATGTCGGGTAATTACAAGAACATGGCCGCTCCCATCATCTTTTGCCGTCGTAAGAATTAGTAAAATGTGGGTATGTTCACGTAAGGATTTCATGGGATCCAGGAGGCCAAAATTGCCAAGTTATGTATCAAATCAAATGTCTGTTCACCCTCTAAACGATAATAATAACCGAAAGCCATAGTTTCATTGCCCTTTAAGACTGTTTTGGGGGTAATTTAGACTCATTTTACCCCCTTCACATTAAAATTCAATGACTTTTGATTGTATTGATTGTAATATCAGAATTAGCTACAACATTTCATAGATACTGCTTGATAATAACGATGGTTCTTAGTCTTTTCACGGCAAAAGTGACATTCTTTTGCGTCAATTTCATGAACATTCTCCTGGATGAATCAAAATCTACATTATCATATTTCAAAGATTGTTTCATTAACATTGAATAATTAAACTCTTGATGTGAAAAGGTATCAGACTTGGCTCAAATCTCTTACAGATGCCATCGTCACTAATGTCCATCACAACTGTCCCTGTAGTTTCTGACTTGGCAGGAGAGTTTTGTAGAAAAGTCATCAATTCTTCAAGCTGTTCAGTAATTTAGTTCTTGGCTAGAAATCGGTTCGCAGAAGTCATCGATCCCGCAGGCTCAACAATGATTCAAACTTGGCTAGATAGTTTTATCCAGTGGAGCCTCTTTATAACGAGCTCTTTTATAACGAGGTAATTTAACAGGTCCAGGTTCTATGTATTCACTTTTTTATGCCTTGAAACAACAAGATATCTATTTAAACAAGGTAAATTCAAAGGGCCCAAGGTGCTCGTTACGGTGAGGTTTCTACCGTAAAAATGTGCAAAATCCTAGCCAACTTGTCTCCGCTGACTTTTGGCAGGTCAGGAAAAATACTTGCACCTGAGATGAATTAATGCATGAGTGACAAGCTAAACCGTATGTAAGCGAACATCTAATTCCAAACAGATCATGATTTGTATGTTTCACATCATGAAAGAAACATTACTAGTACTGTACTGAATATCTTCAGCAACACAAGCTTGAACTTTGATCACAGAAGTTGCCTTGTCTATTATATTAATACGGTAAGCTTCAACCCCCAAAATGGTTCCCACTCGAGATATCCTCACCCCGAGGATTCGGCGACTTCCCGACCGTCGCGATCGAAGGATATACGTTTTGCGGAGGACAATAAGGCATTCCCGAGTCGCTCCCGCCCCGTGGTCGTCCTCCAGAACGAAGAAAAGGGAAAGTCAGCAATGTCAATTGCCTGTTTAAGACGCCGAGCATTGACTAACGATGTATCGCCTTAAAAGTATTTTGTAAGAATATAAATTGGAGTAGATAAAACAAATAATATATCGAGAAACTATTTTAGATATAACACGTTGCGAAACTACCCAGGTTTTGATAAATATCAATATTTATATTACGCGGATGGTATGGTAATGATCGCTATTGCCGATTGGCATCGTGTTTGTAAGTGCATGGACGACAAAATGCGACAACTTCAATTTAGCTGCGGTTATACAACGCGCGATGGCTGTACAGCCGTGTATACACGTCGCGCAGTCATCTAATTACCCCACCGAACCGTAGTTTATTTGCATAGCTCACTGACCTGCTGACCATCGTCTCTATTCGCCCTACCGTACACGATACTATAATTGCGCCAGCTTGTGGTAAGATGTATTAAGTTAGCCACGAAGCTAGCATGCAGTACCAGAAGAGACGCCGACGGGGTGGGGGTGGGGTGGGGGTAGAATGGACGGGGAGGTATCTGCTCATTATGCATTGCATGTATAAACGGCTATCATCGGGTTTCACAAGAGTATGAACAAAATGTATACGCGGGAGAACTTAGTTTGGATATGAATTGTGTAGGGGACACGACGGGTTATGTGTCATGCAGGCAATTGAAGACACGGGGGGGGGGGGGGGGGGGCAGCGGCGAAGCTAGCAAGAACACGAACACAGTGTACTGTATATCTAATTTGATACAAGCGAAACAAATTATCGGGGGTGGGGGTAGAATGGATGGGGGAAGTATCTGCTCATGTAGTATGCAAATGCATGTATATTCCTTTCAAGGGAATATACATGTATCATGATCATCGGGTTTCACAAAAATATGAACAACGTCAACGGTATCTGCGGGAGAACTTAGTTTATGATATTAAATGTGTAGGTGACACGACGGGTTATTTGTCATACAGGCAATTGGAGCCGCGGGGTGGGGGGACGGGGAGGGGGGAGGGGTGGGGGAGAGGGGAGCGGCGAAGCTACTTTAATAGCAAGAACACATACATAGTGTATTGTATCTATTTTGATACAAGCGGAACAAATTATGGATCATATGAAATATGGGGGATAACTGAATAACTTTGCGTGGATAGTAAATCATCATGGTTTTGTTATACATTGGCCGAATGTATCGTTGGACGGGTTGTGGGGGCGGGATTGAGTCGCCCGAGTCTATTTTGTCTTACTATTTAAATGATGACTGTGGGATATTTAGTAAAGTTTTAAAGTGGTGTATGTCATCATCGTCTTTCTCTTACAAAAACCCGCGGATTTCCGCGGGTACAGCTAGTTTCTATTATTACTTGTAACAATACATTATTATGAGCAAAACAACAGCATGTTGGTTATATGCTGTTTCTTTCTAAGAAATTAGAAGAATATCAAATTAAGGTGACCTGATCAATGCCCATTTTTTGTAACAGATTTAAACAAAATACTGCAGCAATAGAATTAAGGACGCAAACCTCAAAAACAGTGTTTTGTCTCGATGGTTCCAGAAACATTCTTGATGTGAAAGTTACATTAATACTTGGCTTGCGAGTTTTGTTAAAGTCTACAATCGATGGCCAACCCGGCTGTCTCCCGAGGCTTTTGCGCAGCAACGCAGGAAAGCCTACCTGAGATGTAAACACAAAAACCTTGACAACAAACCACAGCAATGATTGAGTTCTAAAAATTTGGTTGCGTAATTGCAATGAGGTAGTCACAAGTTAAATTGCTTGTTGAAATGTTCCCCTCTTGAAAGCAGGGCGTGATTTATAGACACATGTACTGTCCACCTTTTGCTAGCCAAACATTCTTTAAAGAGGTACCATTTTGGTAAAGAGGGCGCTGCACAATATAATTTCTTTTGTGAGATAATGACAAACTGAGTGTAAAATTTGATAGAGCATACAATTGCTGGCCCAGGAACTCACCCGAGCTCTCAACGATGCCAACCTCCAACAACTTGCAAGACATGTTGAAGAAGGTATGATAATAATCTGCGATCATAGTTGAGTTTTGGTAGAGAGGGCGCTACACAAATTAATTTTTTTGCGAGATAATGAAAAACTGAGTGTCAAATTCAAAAGAGCATACAATTTTAATGACAGAATAAACTTTATTTGATCAAAATCGGTTCAGAAATGGCTGAAATATCCATAAACATAACCATTTGTAATAAATGTGGGGCCCCAGACTTATTCGATAATTTTGAACCAGCCGTTAACAAATTAAAAAAAATGCTTCCTCTTTTCAAAAATTTAGAAAAGAGGTTTTTAATTAGTTGTTGATGATCTCTCTATTTAATCATTATTTCAAGAAAACATCACATGCATAATTTTGTATTGAAAAATCGTTGCAAACCAATGCTTTTTTTAGAGAGTGCCCTCTTGTGTTTTAATGGCTCTTTTTGAATGAAAAAAGGCTTTTTACTATACGTGTAGTCGTTTATAATTTTCTATACCTTTCGAGCATGGTGGAGTTATAACTATTAGTTTGTAATGTTATTGTGCAGGTTTTGGTTACTAAAGCTCAGCCTTACCCAAACTGTAGGCTACTATTTTGATGAATATGAAAGAAAATATAATTTATGAGTTGGGCAGGAATTTTGTGGAATTAAATTTAGATCTTGAAATATTAAAAGGATAGTACAACCATTTAATTAGTCTAACAACTGCAGACCCTTTATTTGTATTTCATGTTCTTTACTTCATTGTTCACAAACCAAACATTACATTTATTTTGGAAAAACACAATCTGAGTGATTCAACCAGGTTTGCAGTGTAAAAGGAAGATTTTTCTCTGAAGTTGGTAAAAGGATAACAAATAATCCAGTATGCATAGATTCAGAATATCACTGTGGACTTTTACATTTCACAAACTAAACGTATGAAGTATCCTTGTGGTCCTTGGAATGTCAATACCGATCTTGAAGCAGTCTGCAAAAGAGGACCAGTATCGTTAAGCTACTGTTGGCTCTTGTTGAGTACTTGCGAAAGAATTTAATTCAAATGGAAAATTCTTCAAAATCATTGTTATTGTGTATCAATGATGTTGCAAACAGCAGAACATGACTTAAATAATAAATGATAAAGTCTTGTGATCATACATCAACAAGTTCACAATGCACAAACATTTATGGAATAGAGTGGTGAAGTTTGACGTCATCAAAAATCTTTTTTTAGAATTTTCAAATTTGAACTTCATTTTCCAAACTGTATGGACCAGAGCCTATTGAAATCAAATTCATTCGGATGGTCATATCTCAGCCAATACTTAACATATTCAATTGATTTTCGGTATTTGGACATTATTTTTGATGCTCTTTCGGAAAATGAAGTTCAAATTGAGAAATTCTATAAAACAAATATTTGTATGACATCATAACTTCTGTACTGTATAGGGAACTTTGTTAAATTTAGAAGAAAAACAAAAAGAGCTGTCAGAAGTCTGATGACTTTTGAAATAACCCGATGTGTATTTCACAAATGCCAAAACGTCTCCCCAAATTACTTTTGCGTGTGATATGATTTCATATTTGAAGCCAGGGGAAACAGAAAAGACACAACATTTGAGAACAACCAGCAATAATTGACTGAGATATATAATAATAATAATACATAATATTTATATAGCGCTTTATACTGGTGTTTCTAAGCGCATTTCAAACGGAAAATAATACAACTAATACGGTGTGCGCCCGGGAAAAAAAAAAATACCAATACCAATATTCAAAGTATTAACCCTAACGCTAAAAAAATTATAACAATATTATGTAAAACTAAGACATAAAACATGATGTGTATCTCCATATACCAGGTTGTAGTAGAGACTGGATTAATTATTACTGATCCATGTTTTTGTACTTGTCTTTACAATGCGACCGGTTATGTTCAAACTGTTTTATATACATGTACTTTAGTTTATATTTGGAATGAAGATTGATTATTAAAATTAAATAGATGAACAACGTGTTATCATTTGAGATAAAGAAAGGGCCCCTGACTTTAATGTTATTTCCCATGAGATTATGACTATATATGTTTTGGAACTACATTGAAGAACATGTATGTATTTTGTCAAAACCCCACCTCCCAAAGAAAAATAAAACAGTTCTAAGAAGAAAGAAATAATTTCAAAAGGCTGCACCTGTTCCCAGATGTTTGGCGCCATAGTCAGGAAGGAGCAGTTCTATATATAATGCGGCAGACATAGCGTGGATACTGAACTGAAATAGAAATTGAGAACCAATTGAAAGAAGGGAAATTGCTTCAAATGTAATTTCATGTACATACCAAAAAAAGACCTGTACTTTTTTTTAATAAAATCAAATGCAGGATGTGTGCAGTAAAGTGACTTTGTATATTTATAAGAGCAACTCTATTTTAAGCATTTAATCGTTTCACTTACTTGTAAGTTTTTAGGAAACTACAAGAATGTTACTACATGTTTGCTAGTATTAAAAGATTAAATTTGTCCCGAGGCGCATTGTTGCTTGTTATTAAGGAGATGCGATTCCTAGAATAACAATACAGGAGTATTTATACCTGTATATATTATTTAACTATATATTAAAACTCTAAGAAGTAGAGGAACTAAACTGTGGTGCCGGAGCGTTTGCACAGGAAAAGATCAGAATACATTGATCAGATGACCTTAGCTACAATCTTGTTGGCATTGACTTACATTACATTTGTGTAATTGTTGCAATACAGGGTGCAACTTAACAGTTGCTAGCTACTTAAAGGAAACTAAGGGATAAGGACTCAAATTTGATGCAGGCCCAACTTTACACCCAGCTTTCTGTCACATACATACAATGACAGTACACTACTGGCTTGGGACAAGTAAGATTCGATTTTGGGACAGCAAGTATTTATGAAATTCATGTTTTGATTGCCCGATTGGGCATTTAGATTTTCAAAATGACATCAATTGACAGATTTATATAAATATATGTATTTTTCAACGTCATCGATCATCCATTATCACAGTTAAAATCAACAATCAGATTTTGTATACATTTCATTTGAATCAATTATCAAGCAAAATTTCATTTTGGGGCCAATAATTTAATTTTTTAAATATTTTGTCATGTATTTTTAATTTGTTTAATTCCTTGATATTGTTTTAATTTAAATTCAAAGTTGTATTTATTTATTTATTTATTTATTTATTATTATTATTATTATTATTTTTTTTTTTTTGGGGGGGGGGGGGGGGTTTGGCCATCAAAAGTTGATAGTAAAATATAAAGCCATCCCTGCATACATGGGCTAAGCCATACTTATGATTCAGTGATTGACGACTGGATGAATTCTATGGCTATGCTCTTTTATGTTATAGATGATACTAGTGTATTGCGATCGACAAACAGTTAACCCTTTTACCACGGCAATAGATATACTGCTTCAATAGCTATATACGAGATTATTTTACGGACCGGTCGAGTTACCCGATTGGGCGCGCACAAAAGAACCGATCAATATCTGGTTGACCATGGCATTGTATTCGCTTCTATTCAACCTAGCGTGAGTTCGCTGGTCAAGTAGTTCACACAATAGAGGCGATCGATATGCATAGTATAGGGTCAGCGAAGTGAAATTCTATGCGAAAACTATGATTCTGGCTTGTATGGGTTTGTATACGAATATCCTGAAATTAGACTTGTGTATTACCATGATAAAATTGTAATAAAACAATAATCACGCAACTAGAGTCGGGGAAACTTGATATACATGTAGCCAAGGGTTCAATCTTTGTATTCAGCCAAATTATATTGTACTTACAAGATGCATACATGTATGTTTATGCAATTAATATAGCCCTTGCTCGGAACCGAGAAATCTTGGTTCCCGTATATGAGTAGGCGCAACGGGGACCGAGAATTCTCGGTCCACGTAGTGATCGGGTTAAGAGCCAATGATCACCATGGTGATAGGGGTGGGCCGGACTCAAGCCCCTTGGCCTAGGAATGCAGAAAAGGGTTGGGTTGGGTATCCGGACAAAAGTGGATAGAATGTGAGGTTATTTGATACTCAACTCAGGGTGATGCTGATTGTTAAAGCTGATAAGAATGTTTAAATTACAATGTAGGATTGCAAACTAAGCATGAGACAAAAAATAGGGTTTTCATTTGGACTTTATTAAAAGTATTAGATTTCTTAGAAGTCGTAATTAATGTCATCCTGTTATAAATAAATTATGATAGAATATTCCAGAAACATGATATCCTGTATAATCTTTGTGTGTTCAGTAAATGGACGTGACCATTGATGCCTCTGTATTTATTTTCTTCAGGAAATGTATCTACATTGCTGCTTGATCTTTACCTAGGAGTATACCCCTACAGAAATCTAAGAGTGTCGCAAGCTAGCCGCTAGCTTGCGACATGCTTAATAGGTGATCTCTGCTGAAATTAAGCTTGCAAACTATTCCCGCACGCTAACTGACACGCCGTTGCCAATTTGAACGCCAAAATCTGTTTTTAAAATATATCACAATGTGTTGCCAATTTAACGATTTTCCTCAATTATAGTGATCTACGCGATAATAACTAAAGCCATTAGAGTAACAAAATAGGGCTCTAAAAATAGATAAATTTATGCTCTTTCTCCTTGTATACTTCATATAACTTTGTATCCTCTTGCTGAAGTGTAGGACTACCAACCCACAAATATGTGGGAAACAGTCCTTGATGGGTAATACCAACACAAATATAATGGGGCTCAATTGATGTGAGTTATACCTGTTAGTTTCTAAGAATATTTTTATAAATAAACCCATCTTTTGCAAAACATAGTTCTCAACATTTATTTTGTCCAAAACAATTACATCTGAACTGATGCTTCGCAAATTATGCTTTCACATGACCCGTCTTTTGTTATTGCGTGGAAATGCTTTTAGTTTCTATGAAAGATTATAGATATAAAATAAATTTTTTCTGGAAAATCGACATGCAACCTAAAAGATAAGAATGCATAGGTTTGTTTTTCCTTCAAATTTTGTTCATGAATCAGAAATCTGAACAAAATCCTTTCATTTTCTAAGAATGTTCAATATAGATTTTGAGGCAAGGCATGCTTTCCCCTCCAAACTGCACCTGAACGGAAGTGTTACTACTAAAGTTGTGCAAATGTTAGATCATAAAATGTGATTGTTACAAACATATTGCATGAGTATCATATTTGTGAAAGCGCATGGGAATCTGGAAGGAAATTTGAAATTTTGATGTGAAATTATGAAATATTGGGATGCAAAGTTTCTAAAGCAGTGTAGAATATTCATGCAACTTGTAAGGCATTTCTTTTTAGTTGTTGTTTTTTCCATAGATAAGCATCGCTATATAAAACCACTTCCAACTTCTTACGTTCCTGACTTCCAAACTTTTCCTGTTTTATGTGTATGCAGTCACAAGATAGAATTGAAAAAATCTCAATGTGAAAGCACTATCTTGCTAAGATTTAAGGGATGCAGTAAGTATAAGATTTGTCAAACCAAAACGTGATGTTTGAGACTTCAATCATGCACCAACATCATTGTAGGATTCTTCTGAATGATGTGTGATAGTTTTATAGAAAATTTACACTGTGTTATCTAGTAAAAAAGATGAAAATCAATGTGAAGTTTTTATCACATGTGACTATTATAAAAAAAGTGTTCTGAAACGCTTTTCATTCAATCAAACATATATTCCATAATGGGGGAGGCATTTGAGAAATCAGAACCCTTTTCATTCTTCTGTTACTCTAAAGCCGAACAACAAAGTCAAGAGAATTGTTAAAGCTCCAGGTGATTTTGGTTAAATTTGAGAAAGTTAATGGATCACTTAAAAGTAAGAGTGGAGTAATTAATGTTTGTTGTAGATGAAGGGGGGGGGGGGGGGGGTTGGGTTATCATGGTCTTGAAAACTTGCCCAAAGATCTGGGTCAAGTCAATTCTTTCAATTTAATTTGATACTCAGAGGGTTGATGGCTCTTAATTACGTCATGGACCTACTAGGTCCATGGTTACACAAGCCTTTACACTAAAATTCCTCTGCTGGCACATTCAGGCAAGTAAAATCATCAATGTGGAAATGTTACATGCCCAAAGAGACAAATTTACTTGCCCGCTTAGTTCTAGATGAGATTAAAATGTAGTGAATTACATTCTACTCTTGTAGTTGCAGAAATATCAGTTGCCCGATTGGGGAACCAAAATGAACCATTTGCAAAAAATACTTGCCCAACATTATTTTGTACTTGCTCCGGGCAAGCAGGCAAGTGTTAGTGCCCTGGGTTACATAACAATATAAAGCTTGACGCAATTTGGGGCAGTGTCGAAATGAAGAACCGGTAGGGAATATAAAGATGGAGCCATGCATGGAGAGGCATAGACAAACTTTCTCTTTTAGAATCAATATGAAATATAAAAGTTTCATATTTCATTTAATATTTCCCCTGAACTTATCATCAGCTCTGCTAACACCCGTGACATCCTTCCCAGTAAACGCTCCTGAGAGTCGCGGGATGAGTTTATCCTGGTAACTCGAGAGGAGTGTCATCAACAGACAGAAATATTCCTGCTTTCCTACGTAGGAGGTTTCATAATTATATCCATTTTGTATGCAATCCTCATTAACCCAATAAGGTCTAGTGCAGCTAGTCACAGAAATACTCCTGCAGCTATTTTCATGAATATAAGATATATTTGTATTCCAGAAATAATATTAGATTTGAAGAAAATTTGTAGAAATTATATTAAGTTATTTGTATTATCACTATTAGGTAAGGAAATGATTTAATGCTTTACAGCTGTATTTTTAATAAATAAAATCAATCATGGTGGTTCTTTACAACTAAGTCTGTCCGAAAAGTACATAGTGCATTAAAGATTTTAAAAACTGCACATATATGCATATAATGTAGGTTCGCAAATTGGTTTTAACCTTACAGGCTCATAAGTATGAGATAAAATATATCATAAAAACACTTATATATAACTATTTTGTACAATGTATTTGTGTAACTATAAAGTTGAGCATTAAAAAGATTCTTGGGAAGTACCACCATCTGACCAGTGACCACCCAGTGGTCTTGGGGACTGGCTTAGATCTGTAAGTGATACCTATTGTTCAGGGGGGATGATCTATTAATTCATCTCTTCAAAAATAAGTATAACATAAAGATCTGCGCCATTGGTATTGGGTGTAATTCCTGGCAAAGCCCAATTTGGTTTGCTCATTTATTTTATTCGTTCGAAAATTTGAAAAATAAAAAGTATAATTTCAGTACTTTAGTCTCAGGATCAAATTAAACAAAATTCTGATTGTTGCCTTAATATCAATATGATTTTGATTTATTTCAAAATTTGAATCTATTGATATTTTTTATTAAAATAGTTAAAATCTTTCAAAAAAGAAAAAAAGTAGTGATATGAATATACGTATGTACTAGGAGTCCTCTCTAAAAAAATGGAGTTTGAAAATCATTTTCAGCATTAGACTCGTGACGTCCATTGCTGATTTGGCTCGCAGAATTGTTGAGAAAGTGCCAACAAACTCAGCATCCAGATAAAGCTGCTTCTCTGTTCAACTTTGTACCTACTTCTCTGGAGTACGTCATGAAGTTTTGACGGGGGCTACTAGCAACCCATACTCTCCTAAATAGTTGAATTGCCACTAAACTTTTTTTGGATGTTAAACTTTGTTTTAAACCATTGAATATGACTCTCTGTAGATCCCAGTTTGAGTATTTTCATGACTAGTCCATAATGGCTGGGTTATTAAACATGTCTGGAAAGCGACTAGATTTCAGTTGACCTTTATAACAAATTTATTTAGTGTGGTAAAAGACGGTAAATATTATAAATCTGTACTGTATGTACAATTTTGAGATCTTTAGTTTGCATTTCTATCCTCTGTTACTTTCAGTGATTGACTTTTGGAAATGTCAAGTGGAACTTTGTTGTTCAGTAATCATATGCACTTTTAATACAATTTCCTTCTAATCTTATCATTAGATATTGACACTGAAATGTTAAAAGTGTTGCTATAAAAAAAAGATAAACCCTTTCACTATTACACCAGGAGTGTTTGACCAGCATTTAATTGAAATTGAACTTTACGTTCTAATACAACATTACGTCTAAGATGATGGTTGGCCATTTGTAGCCTTGGAATAAAGCATATGTGGAAAAGCAAACATTATTTGAGTGAGAGAGGGATTCTATCATGACGTCACAATGACTTGTCAACACATCACTTCGAAAAGCCACATTTTCTAATCGAGCTCGGAGAGGCTGAAAGTGTAAAGATGTGTTACTTTTTTTTCTTCATATAACAGATGTTAATGTTGTTGTCAGGAAAATCATGGAATGTTCCCTCGGGATTTGAAACGCTATCCCGCGAAGACAATAAGTCCCTTGACTACGTCTCGGGACTTATAATCTTCCCTCAATAGCTTTTCCAATTCCTCGGGGAGGAACATGCTGTGATATTCCCTCCACCACCAGTTAACATCTGTATAATAACCAACCATGTGACGTATTAAACTGACTGTGCATGTGACTATCATGAGTCAGTGGCATGGTCCAATTAACACCTGTCATCCCTCCCCTTCCCTCCGTCACAGTCAGGGTCAGATTCCAGCTGCCCTTTTCGGGATGCTCGGGCCAAGAGCAGAACAAGTGCATTTCCCCCTCGTCTAGATGGCCAGCAAGCCTTTTAAAGCCTTTTAAAGCTATTTCCATTTTGTATTTAAAGCATTAGTGAATAATGAGGGGTGCAAGAAAGAAAGTTTTTATCCAGAATGAGGAATACTTGCAAATAACTTGTTTTAAATTGTTGAGAATGTGGAGGAGAACATAATTCATACTGAGGTGGCCTCATTTTGTGAAGAGGCGGTCTGGTCCAGTGGTCAGAACTCTGCTAGTCTGCTCCTTGCAAAAATCAGCCCGGGTTATTAAAAAAAAACCAAAGGTGTGTCTCTCGGATGGTGCTGATGAAGGGCATGCAGTCCAGCCGGTCCCAGGTGTAAATAATTATGATGATTGAACTATGTCGTTGCAAACCGTGGAACATTCGTAATAAAATCAAAGCTTCGACACAATTACAACATACACACAGATTCAGAGACAGTATTTGATCCAATAATGGCTTTTCTTAATATTTCACGAAGCCAACATAATAACATAATTTGCAAATAATATTGGTTTGTGCTGTATTGTAAGCAAGCAAAATAAAACAGGAAGGACAAGATCACAACTCGGGAAATTTGAGAATAACCAATAGTCGAGATGAGCTTTAAAGTTATCACGTTGTTTATGTTGATGTCCCAGCTGGTTGAAGCAAATGTTCAAATCTCTCACCATTTTTCCATTTTGATTTACAAGATGAAAAATGGATAACTAGCAAGTGATATAGTACAGTAGATTCAGTATGTCAAGACGCTAAATGTGACGTCAAATACTATCATCTTGATTGCATCTATTATGATTTGATAAAAATTGGCAAAAACTACACAGACACACACATGTCACTGTTTTCCAAATATTTTATGATGACGTCACGTCACACTTTTCCAGATTTGTTTCATGGTCATTTAGCTCTATTTCTCAAAGCTTATACTGACCACCCAATCTATTGTGTAATCAAAAACGTTTCCCTCTAGACGTTAATGACATTATATCACACCATTAAAGTAGACATAAAGCTAACTGGGACCACACAATCAAACACACACACACACACACACACACACACACACACACACACACACACACACAGTTTACACACACAAACGCACACAGACTATTTTCCAAGAAGTTATGATGTCTCAGCATTAAAGTTCAATGTCGTCTAGCAGCCTTTAAGGCTGATTGTAGCAAGATGTTTCTTTCAGCGCTTTATATATATTTCCTTCTACAAAAATTAAATCTGTATGCAGACATGTAGAGTGTTTTTTTTTGTCAGAGATGGTATGAAGTCTTGCTGTTTAAAGTGATCTATTAACTTTGTCAAATTCAACCAAAATTACTTGGAGCTTTCACACTTCTGTTCTTGTTTTTGGCTTATGGTAACAGAACATTTGATTGTGAAAAACAAAATGGGTTTTGGTTTGTCCAATATCTCCCTAATTAGGGAGATATCGATATTCAATCAAAAAGCTTTCTGGAACACTTTTTGATTGCGGTCAAAATCAATGGGCAGTAGGTGATACAATCTTACATCAATTTTGTATTCCTTTCACTAGGTAAAGACTTCTCCTTTTCCATGAAACTATCGCACAACATTCAGAAGAATATTACAATGATAAGTTTCAAATAAAACTTTTGGAAAAAAACCTGATGAAGATAATGGATCACATTAAAGTAGAATGTTAGCATCTTTCAGCACTGAAGCGAGATGTGACCTCACACTCATACACATGCACATACACACACAAATATGTTTATAACAAACATGTACATGAAACACAAATGCACAGACACAAAGACAGACAATGGACAGAACTACTTGTATTTCTCAGAGCTTGATAATGACCTCATACATTCTTTAGGCAGAAAAACAATAACTTAGACAAACCTATGCAAACATACACATACACAGACGCATGCACACAAGCAGATGTTTGTGATTTTGACTCTCAGTCTAAAGTATAATGTTAGGATATATCAGCTTGACATGTGCATATTACTCCAATTTTCATATGACCTCATACATACTATAGGCAAACAAACACAAAGACAAACGTCTGCAAACATACACATACCGAAGCATGGACACAAACAGACAATTTTATTTTCCAAGAGATGCAGTGATATTCTCTTACTGTTTGAAGGAGAATGTCTCTCAGAGCTTAATATGACCTCATACATAGATCAGGGAAACAAACACTAACACAGACAAACGTCTGCAAACATGCACATACGCAGACACATAGGCACAAACAGACAGTTTTATTTCCCAAGAGATGTGGCGATGTTTTCTTACTGTGTGAAGGAGAATGTTAAATGCTCTTTCAGCGCTATGACTGATCACATCCACACAGACGTACAAACACTAGCACAAACACACTCACAGACATTTAGCAAAATATCATGCGAGAACCATGGCAACGCCTAGCCTCATTGTCGTCATTACGGTTGCTACAGCATAACCCACTCATCATCACTGGCAAAAAAGTGATCTTTAAGTCGAGTATTTATTCTCAGCTGTATCCATGCAAGCACCGAGAGGGGTATACTCACAGAGTCTGTCTCAAATTCTTGGCATTTTTAGGCGAAAATTTCCCCAGGCTTTGCAATTTGATGAGGCCCTCTGTTTTATCTTGACAAAATTTTAAAGGACTGCCAACAAATGCACATTGTCACTTCACTTTTGATTTTATCAGAATAATTGTGATGTATAAGGAATGTGTGTTTCTTGTGTCATACGAAAAATATGATGCGAATAATAAGAGTCCTAATTTTAAGAGGAAATCCTGAACTTATGGTTGTATCATCATAACATACTACGGAGCTCATTTAATCCTGGATTAGAAATGCAAGATGATCAGAATAACTTTGGTAAAAAGAATGGTATTGAAGTCCAAACATGAACATTAGCCAGGGTTGTTTTGTGGTCCTATTGGATAGGCACTTGACATTCAATTAAGGTATCCCAGGTTTTATGCCCTAGCATTAATTTAATTTAGTTCCACTTTTAATCCACCTGCTGCTGTCTCCTCTAGTCAAACAAAGTACATGGGGGCTCAGGGCAAATTCCCCCCCCCCCCCAAAAAAAAAGCCCAAAAGAGACCCCCAAAACCATAAAAGAGCCTTCGTGAATTTACAAAAAGTTCAATGCAAAACAAAAAATAAAGTGCTATTTTCATGCAGGCAAACTTAAAAAGTAGCCCCCAGAATAAAAAAATTTCAAGTTTTTCCCTCATCTACCCAGGATTATAAATGGATAGTGGTCTGATGTTACTTAGCCTATAGCACTCTTTTGTAGCATTCATGCTAGTATGCTCCCCTGGGAGTTAACATGGTGTGCAAGATATGTTTGCGGTTTTGAACTGTTACCAAATGACCAAAGGTAATAAAATGCACCTCTAAATAATGGACACAGATTGACACTTTATATAATATGTGTCATTGTTATTAGTATAAACAGGATTGTTTGCTTTTTGTCATAAGTAAAGGCATGGTGTAATTAACTGCTACCCTAATTTTTATATTTTACTATAAATTGTTAAACTTCTGATAATATTTGGGCAATATTAGGATATTAACTATACAAAATAGAGATAACAAATTTATGTGATTTGAAGTAACGTTAAGGTAGTAATTATTCCAGTATTCCTGCAAACACACAATTTACCACAGTTACACAATTTCAGTACCATAAATTACAATTGCAAACGAGCAAACAAACAAACAAACAAACAAACAAACAAACAAACAAACAAACAAACACACAAACAAACAAACAAACATACAGAAAGACAGACAGACAAACAAACACAAAAACAAACAAACAGACAGACAAACAAACAAACACAAGAACATCAACACATTGCAGTGGGAATGCTTGTTTTTGAAAATGTATTCTGTAACATTCATCTACTAAGAATATGAATAAAGCTTTAATATAAAGGAGTCATACAACTTGAATTCATGTAAGACAATTTACATCAAATTGTTTATTATTTGTATCTGCATTCTTGTTTACAAACTGAAATAGTTACAAAGCAATGGCCATGCAAACTGGTAGTACTGTTCCATAAGGTACACGCAGTAGTAAAGGCTTTTCATTAATAAGAGAAATTCAAAACATACTAATGAACACATTCAAATCAAATTATAATGAAAATCACCTTAAATAAGTCAATCATATGCAATTAGGCGTTCTGCGACTAACACATCATGTAAAATAGGTACAAGACATGTATACATTAAATAAAATGTATCATATGTGCAATTATGCATGATCCTTTAAAGTGACTAACACATCATGCTCAACAATAATGAAAGTGACCTTTAATAAACATGAACACGCTAGTATGCATGCTTCAAAATGAAAATATACTTACATTTAAAAAATGTTATCTATGTTACTATTCAATGAAATATTATTTATATATATTATTTATATATATCATATTTATATTATAAGTTATAATGTAATGTTTTGTGTTCAGTTCTCCAAAGTATTTTCCATTTATAATATTTGGAATGAATGGAGCATTCAAGTTATGCAAAATATTTAACTCTGATTACAAATATTTATTCCCAAATTAAAGCACATTAAACTGTTAAAGGCTGATCCAGAATACATACTCTTGCTGGAGTCTATAATGCATAGGTATTGTACCAAAATCAAATCGTTGAACAAGTTATTAAAAATGGACATACCAAGGGTCCTTTGCCGCCCTTAGCAAAACTAGCTATTTTGTAGGGTCCTTTTACCCATTTTAAAAACTATTTCATATGAATGTTTTTATATTTTATAATCTTTGAACATTTGATAAATTTACTCATCAATTCAAAACTATTTTAACCAAATATTCTAAATTAATCTTGAGCTATGGTTCATATTTCTTACTTGCTTTGCTAAAATGTAACACAGCTATCAATTGACAATTTGAAATTTGATTATTTACACTCCTGTTTCATGTACTCACATACTTTGCAACATTTTAAAAATAAAATTCAAATTGGAATAAACTAATATAAGAACAAAGCGCTATGTACTGTAACATTAATACTGTGTATCATCTATCCAGCATCACTCTGAATAAATACATTTGATAAATTCTAAGAGAGCTGATTTATACAGAAATGTCCTCTTGCAAATGCTGACCGATTCTAATGCATGCGTGACTAGCAAAATCTCCGCATTTGACATAATACAGTCAAACCTGTGTATATTGACCACCAAAGGGAAACAAGACAAATGGCCATTCTAGAAAAGCGACCTCTATAGACAGGTTCCATACAATTATTTTCCCTGCAGGGGATCACATTTGGTGGCCACTATAGACAGGTTGGTTGCTGTAGACAGGTGGCCGCTAAGACAGGTTTGACTGTACATAATTATATAATCAGTATTGGTAACATTCTGTTTGAATACAGAAGTGAGAAAAAATACAGTTATTCTAAGAAACATTGCAACGGTTTATTAATTGATTCCTGTTCCGTTTTTAGTCCAAAACATCCTATACTCTGTCCAGAGAGGTGGGATACGTCACCTATCTGCTCTGTCTTTACTCGCAATATTGCTTTACCCCGTTTAGGACTGGCTATTAAAGTACTTGGCCTCTATAAGTATGGAGAATGCATGTTTACACCAAATTTAAATGAATGGGTTAAAATTTCCAAGCTTAATTCAATTTAGTTGAGAGACGAGTTGTGAAAACCGCAGATGTGTCATATGTAGAGAGGTCGAAGAGTACAACTTCCCAATGCTCCATAACATCATTTCTAAAAATAGCCCATGATGAATCAGAATGGCTTAAGACTTCACAATATTACCATAAATCTTGAATTATTGCTTCATATATATATGTGTATATATATTTGAAGAATACAAATGACATATTGATTATCATGCCTTGCAGTTCTAATTAAGTGCTGTAGCATTTTTAATCATTAGCCAAATGCCACAGTCATACATGTCATTAAAGGATATTTTGCAGACTAAACAAAAAAATTGCCTCATATTTTCACAGCAATAAGTCTAGACAATGGTATAAAATGCTATGTGTACATTTTTTCAATCAAACCTCGGGAGATTTTTTGTTTCATGAATAAACATTTTGCCTTCCTTAAAGGGGAATTTTCTACAAGCTTTTAAGCAGGTTGGGTGAAAAGGGAACAATTTTAGATACCTAAAAGCGAAAGTTTGAGCAGATTTTGATAATCCAATCAAGAATTATGATTTTTCAAAGTTGTGATCAAAATCTTGTTTGCTGCCCTCATAGTCGGCTCTTTGCCAAATCTGTGATGTCACAGATGAACAACTCCCATTGGAACTGTACAACAAAACTTCACAAAATGTCACTTTTCATGAAAAAGCATCGTCCGTCTACTCTCATTCTCAGATATGTTAGAGAAGAGGTAAATGTGCATGCATTTGAGGTAAAACTTCCTCCACTGGTCCAGTGAAATCCACGAAAAATTAAAAAATATGAAAATATGTGTACAAAGTCAGTGGAAGGTTGTTCTACTATGGCATCACAGATTTTGGCAAATTGCCATCTAGAGAGGTCGGCAAACAAAACTTACCGAAATCATAACTTTTTAATTGAAAATCCAAATTTGCTCAAACTTTCACTATTGGGCTTCTAAAATTGTTCTCCTTTCATTAAATCCACATTAGTACTTGGGGAAACTTCCCCTTTAAGGCTAAGGCTAAGCCACGGCATAGGCATTGAACTATGCACTGGCAGCAATTAATTCAAAATGACACAAACAAATTCCGCTATTACTTGAGTTACACCTATAAATGCAGATTATGTAGTGAAATTTACACAGAATATATGAACTGCCATATATTAACATATTTATAAACTGTCGCATTATTATTACATTTTTGTATGCGCAAATCCCTGATATGCCCTTTAAACGTATCATACAAGTATTTGTCAATTCAACAATATTATTATGAAACGTAAACGATGTCACACTAGAAATCTCAAACAATACAATACATGTGAAAGGTATGATTTGTAAATCATGTGAATCAGGCAATCTTTCATCACATTTGAACTTGATCATGTGAATTGAGAACTTCCTGTTAATTCTTTGTAAATATCCCTCACATTATTGGAAACTAGACGTTTTTAGCATGAATCCCTCTTAATTGCTACAAGGTCTCAAGTCTGATAAACATCATTACCAGATGTCAGATAATGAACTAAGCAGTCTTAATGGCAACAATATATTAGTGAAAGTGTTTCCTTTCAAACTGAAATATGTACACATATCTACGAAGACAGGAATGCCATTCAATGCTAAACTTTTCAGATATTTACAAATCAACACTATTTACATTATTGTGCAATATTATCTACATACAAAGCGTGGTGATGCCAATAGTTGTACAAATGTATGTCATAAATAATTATTGAATTTGTTTACGTTTTATTAATTGAACTAATGTTTAAAAGAATAAACAATAAAATATCTCTATGACATTTTTAGTTCTGAAACCTAAATTTTTCACAGAGAATCAAACAATATACATCTATTGCAATTTAGATAAACACTAGTTTGATTGTTCTTTGTTTTACAACAAATTCACAACAAGGTATTGTTAATTCTGTTCAACCAAACATTTCACCAAATTTGCAACAAATGGCGAACAGTGAAATGACACAAAAAATGAAAACATGTTCTGAAACTCAATTGATGTTTTCATAGATATGACTGTCATCTTGCTTCTGTTTCTTCTTCAACTTCATATAGACAGAGTCCTTGCGAATGCCAGCCTCATCAAGCCCCTCGTAATCGTGGGCAGTCAATTTCTTTCCTTCTTTCCTCGGTAAAGTCGGCGCGCGCTCGTCAATAACTTTCTGCGTACATGAAGGCGACCTGTTGCTCTTTGGGAGGGGAGGAGGAATAGGAGTAGGCCTACACGAACCTCTAGATTGTCTGATAGCCTGATAGTATTCGTGATTGATATCAACGCTCTTCAAGAAGGCACTCTCATTGCTGCAGGCGCTGCCCCTTCCACTCCCCATTCCGCTGTCTGTACTCGCTCTTGCCCCGGCAATGTCTGCATCTGTGTCCATACTCTCGTATTCATCCTCGCTCATTAGCTTGTGTCGGGAAGATCTTGGTTTGTTCATGTTGATGTAATCGTTTTTACCATTCGCTGACACCGTGATCACCTCCGTTGTGGTGCTGCCGCGCCTGCTGCTGCCCTGCGAGAGTTTCCTTACACCGGTAGTGAGGTACGGGAAGTCGTCACTGAGGCTGCATTTAGGTGTCCTCATGTAAGGGGTCTCTGCATACTGGTAACTGTCATCCAGAGAGTTATCAAGTAGTTCTGGGTAAACAGGCGGTCTGTTGTCGATGTTCGGTGCGCTGCTTCGTCTGTCGTATTTAGCTTTGGCTTTATTGCTTTTCCCCTTCACAAAACACAGCAAGAGATTCACAAGAATGACAAAACCAAGAGCACCTCCTACCAGTGCAGCGATCAGCGTCCCGTTGTATGGGGCCTTAGAGTCTTTGAAAATAGATTTGCCTTCACCCGCAACAACCATGAGGGCATCTGCGCTTCCGTTCCCTAGAATGGACGTCACCAAACACTGGATATGCTCATGGCTGTCCATCTTTGTGATGTTCCTCACATGCAGCTCTCCCGCGTGGCTGTCAACGAGAAACCGATCATTTACATCGTGGGGGTCAATCTTCCTACCATGAATGTACCAGGTGCGCCTGAAGCCGACGCCTGGAATGCTCATGTTTACGGTGCAGGTGAAAGTTGCGTAACTGTCTGTGGGGTTGTCCTTGATGTGGTAATGTGATTTGATCACCACCCCCATTGTCGCTTGGATCGTGCAGCTCTGACCCAAGCTCATGTTCTTGTACATGATCTCACAGACATACTCATGCATGTCATGGGGTATCACCGAGCTCCCGTTCATCATGTACTTTGACACCAGCATTCCTTCAGAAACGTTATTCCTCGCCTCCAGCAGCTGATGTCCGTTTCTCCAGCGCAACCAGACGCCGTCTGCCGTCAGCTCCGACTGGCAGACAAACACCAGCGATTTCTCCTCCGAGTCTGCATGCAGCATTGTAATCTTCTTGCTGCAGATGGGGTACTTTGGCTTTGGACGGTGCAAGACGTGGACATCTGACGTGACCTGCTCGTAGTGGTAGTACCCTTCGTACCAGATGAAGATGCAAGCGTAGGTCCCTGCATCCTTTGGAAGGACATTGTTGATGTTGAGGGTGTAGGTGCACTCAACGGTCTCATTATGTCGCATGTCTTGTTCGAGAGAGGCGGTGTAGCGAGGCCTCTTTGGCACCGTGTTGTTCATCACCATGATGTCGCTGCCGTGGTACCAGAAGAGATAACTTCCCTCGCATGAAAGTCCTGGCGTGACCTGATACTGGCATCGCAGCTGCACCGATTCCATTGGTTGCACCAAGACCTGAACAGGGTCGGTACTCAGAACTCCACCTTCTGTGAGTGTCACTGATGCACAGACTAAAAACAGACTCACAATGATTAGTCCACAGTAGGCCATCTTTGTTTTATCAGAGAAATCTCTTAAATTGCCTGAAAAACATTTAAGATCAGTTTGTTATTTGTCTACACAATGTTAGTCCTATTTCTTTAGTCACTTGTGTACTTCTGTGATTTATCCACAAAATTGTTTCAGATGAAAATGATCAGTCCAAGCACTTTGTTTAATTTTCCAAGAATTTCCAGATAGGTTTCTAAACTTTGTTGAACTCTCCAAAGGGTTTACAAACGACACTGCCAATGTAAGTGTCATCTGAAGCAGTACATCTTTTACAATAGTCCTGTCAGTTGTCACTGACAATACTGCTTTCAAACATTCAGAGTTTATGAAGAAGTAGAATTAAACTGGCAGGTTCTGTGTCAAAAGTTTCCCAATCAAATTCTGTCCTGCATGTGAATGAAGAAGGCCACCAAAACTAGCTTGTTTTATTTAATCTGCTTTCCACCTTGATAGCTGATAGCTATTCAATCACTTCCAGTCATCAACCTTAGCGTAGACAGAAATGAACAGTTCTGATAAGCACCTTCCTGCTGTCCGCGATTCACTGCGCTCTCAACAAGTGACAGAGAAATTGTGTTTGCATAGTCCCTCCCCGCAAGTCCTTTTATACCTCATTCATTCACCTCTAGGGGGCGTCTTCCTGTACGTAGTATTGCGAGAGACGGCGCTGGGACACAACTGAGTGGCTATCTGACTGTTTCTAACACAGGAAGTAACTGTAGCTGTGATGTAGCCTTGTATGATTATGTGCGCATGCGGCTTTTTTCGTTCCGATGTCCCCGTTTGTTGACATTTTCTCTCTTTTCTTGTCTCTTGCTCTGTCTGCCTGTCCCTCTATTCCTCAAGTTCTATGGCTTTTAAAAATATGTGTGGGTGTGTTTGGATCAGAGTTTTTCTTCTTCAAGTTTGTTTGTTTGTGTGTAGTTTTTTTTTCTAGGTTTCTTGGTTGCACTTTCTTTCTTTAAAAAAATCTATATTCTGCTTCTGTGATACTGTGTATATGTATGTATGTGTGTGTGTGTGTTTGTGTGTTTGTGTATTTGTATGTGTGTGTTTGTATGTCTGTGCTTGTGTGTATGTTTGTGTGTGTGTGAGTGTGTGTGTATGTATGTATGTGTCTGTATATTTGTATGTGTCTGTGTGTGCCTGCATGTGTGCATGTTTGGGTGCGGCTGTGTGATTATGAGTGTGTGTTTGATGTGTGCTTGTGCGTTTGTGTGTGCGTGCCTGTGTGTTTTAATTCCCAGTGGGATATAGACAGGAAGTTGAGGAAATTTAGCAATGACATGTTACGCTCTTTGCCAGATCTTGGCCGGTCGGATTGCAAATTCTGTGGAAAGTTGTCTTGTGACACACTTATTCACTCCTATGTTTTGTTACTTCATGATTTTGCAGTTCTGGCAAATGTGGGTGTATGATCACACTATAACTTCAAAACATACATTAAAACAAATAATTTTTCTGTAGCAAGTGTCTTTAATTATGGTCTGTTATGTTGCTATAGTACAAAGCCACATGAAATATATCTTATTAATTAGAGTAAGTGGGAAGTAATATTGTCAATTTTGTTTTCATTTGTGAGCTTGCAGTTCTGCCGAATGTCGGTGTATGACTAGCACTTCAAAACATACATTAAAACACTATTTGTTGTTAGCATATGTCTTTAATAATGATATGTTATCTAATGCTGTTATCCGATCCGGATCCGATCCGAGATCCCGGCGGTAATGGCTTCCGAGCCGATTCCGAGACGGATCCGAGAAATATTTTTTCTCGGTAGAAAATATCGGAAGATTTTGCCGACCCATTTTCTCCAGTGATAATTGAACATGTGTATGTTTGGCAGTCCATTAAGTAGTGTAATTTAAATAAGAAATGGGGAAATCAATATTGTTTACTTTATGAGTGGTTATTTTGGAGAAATTCATGGTTCGTCAGTTCGTTTTGCAGTCGAAAATTGAACAGGATGCGCGAAATTGCTAGTCATTTGAACGATGTTGTGGACGGATGTGCAATCAAAGTTACGCCGATACTCGAGGGGAGACGTCTGTTGGATGTCTGTATGATCGAGCTAATAAGCCAGTGCATTCAAAATGTGGCTCTGAATACGTTTTATTGTCATTTGCACATTTAAAAATGTTCTGATATTCTACTTACATGATTTCTTGGCGTTTGATAGCTGGGCGGAAACAAAAATATGCCCCTAAACAATGAAAACAATTGCGCAAAATATCGATAAAAAATTACTACACCGCTCCCGTTTGCTTGTATAATTGCGTGTGCAGATATAGATCCGCCGCCGGGAATTCCCCAATTTTCGGCGGATGGATCTCGCGTAAGAAAAAACGTTCACCATAACACACGCAAAGTAATACGACCAAATTAACGCCTAATAACTTGTTGCATGTGCATGCAAGCTATAGCTAGCTAACTCATTGGAGTTCTCTCGAGGCCTAGCCGTCTGTAATCCGATTTTTTTCTTTGGAAATATATCGATAATTCAGCAGTTTTGTCTTTGATTTGGGGGGTTATTTTGTATTCTGTTCGGCTTTCAGATGCCATGTTATCATGTAAGTAGATTACCAGAATTGTGTGGTTCCCTAAAAGGGTAATTTATAGCCGATTTTTGAGGGCAGTGGCCCGGCAGTGGCTCACAAGCGCGGTTTTCCACGCGATTGGCGGGTTGAGTTTCTGTGAAAAGTGTGGTGCGATGCCGAACAAACCATCGAAAAAATACTTTTCTTGCGAAACTCTGAATAATCTGAATATTATTTTTCCGTAAAAATTGATATGTACATGCCTCGAAACGTCATTATTATTAATATTTTTGCCATATAAAAAAAGAAAGATGAGTCTACAACGCTGCATTTTTTCAGAGCAAATTGCAATATTTTTTTTCTCCGAGATCCGATCCGATCCGAGATCTCGTTAGCGATATAGAATTCTAACGATCCGAGAACGGGCCGGGATTTTTTGTTTACCTAACAGCATTAATGTTATCATATATATTGCTATGGTGTAAAGCCATATATCTTATTGTAAAATTAATATTAAGGGAAGTTGTTTTATAAAAAAAACTTTAAAGCTACCTGTTTTATACTATGTTATGTTGTAATGGGAAATGTGGGTGTATGTCTATATTATGTGAAAAACATAAGACTTGCTTTGTAGAATGTCGTATTGTGACACACAAATTAACTACATTTTTTCCATCTTAATTGCGCAGTAATAGCAAATGAGGCCATGACTAAAACTTTGAAGCAAACACTTTGTTACAGTTTTCTTTTTGGTTTTATTATGATCTATTGGGTCGCCATGGTGTTAATCAAAAATTTTCTGAGTGCCAGTTTTTGTAGAAATGTTGTCTTGTGAAGAGAAAAGCTTCTTCCCCTACAGAAATCAAAGTGTGAAGCAAGCTATCGGTGAGTTTGCTGCTAGCTTGTGGCTAGCTATCAGCAAGCTTAATAGGCGATCTCTCCAGATATTGTGAGTTTGCAGCCGTTTTTAAGCCATGTTATTAGCATGTACAGTAGGTATAGTCTGCTACCTTAATTTCAGCAGCGAATGCCAATTAAGTTTGCTGCTAGTTAGCCGCTATCTTGCAACACACGCAGATTTCTGTAGGTGTTTACCTGCTCCGCAAGAGTGGGCAATTTCGGGGAACATGGGTGTATGACTGACTGAAAAATACAAAGCCTAAACAGTTTTGAAACATTATTTTCTTTTGTTTTTGAAACAAAATTGAACACATGATTCAAGTTAGGAAACTTAGATAGGAAAGAGATAAGAACATGGTATTTAAGTTAAATCCTAAGGGAACAGAAATGTTAAGAAGTTGATGTGGTTCAAACTTTAAAAATATTATTTTCTTGATTTTTGACTTGAAATTGGAACATATAATTCAAGTTAAGAAACGTAGATGGGAAGGAGATAAGAATTTGACGTAGTGTAATCTTAAAAGGAGAGTTGATTTTTTAGGAAATTGATGAAGTTTAAAGGGATCTTGTAACTTTGTTGGCAAGTGCAAAAAGTGATGAGTGATTAATAAAATATGTATTGGAGTGAGCTGATATGTCCACAAAGTAATAAGTGAAAATTTCACTTTAATTGGATGTTTTTTGGCCAAGATATGAGCCAAAATGCAAAGTGATAATATTCACTAACTCATTGTACTTACTTTGTACACGGCATGAAATTATCCCGTAGACAATTTTATATCTGAACACTTCAATCGTAAATATCGTTTGAACGAAATGGAAAGTTGAAAAACCAAAACCTATCCTGTGCTTTTATTGTTAGTATGAATATGATAAGGAATGAGAGAACCACTAGAGTTCCAAGTAAGTTTTGAGGATTTGGACAATGTTACTTGTCTCTTTAAAGGGAAAGAGATGGGAAATAGGTTGGAACCGCCCCGGGGGGGGCACTCAAATTATTTTTTGACGGGGGTGTGCCGCACGGAAATCTGAAATAGGGGTCTTAAGAGCTGACTACAAGCACAAAATATAGGGTCTTTGGAGCTACAAAAACCCTGAAACGGGAGTTAAGGGGACTAAAGGAGCAGACTAAAACTACCAAATACGGGCAAAATACATGAACTTGGAGCTACCAAAGACCTACGGAAACCCTCAAATGGTGGTCAAGGAGCTGACTATGGCCTAACCACTCTCTCGGACCCACCTCCAGTTAAAACTCCTATGGAGTATTTTGGAGGAATAAACTACCAAATAATAATGGACTTGAGGCTATTTAACTACCTAGCCAAGTCATTCCGGGGGTCTATGGAGCGGCAATTTTTGAAAATCGGGTATCTTTAGAGCGGCAATTGGGTGTGAAAACGGGGTTCTTTTAAGCGGCACATACCCGTCTTACATTATACATGAGTGCCCCCCCCCCCCCGGGGGAACCGCTAAGTTGCTAAGGAAGTCGCTTGACTCTACCCCTAGTCCCCTACCATAAAACATGTAACCACAGTTACAAGTGTTGATATGTAGTATGTATGTGTAATCTAATACAGACACTGGGAATACAATTACTTCTAATGATTGTATCTTGGAGCTTAAAGTTTAAAGGGCTCTAGTAACATTAATTGTCCAATCCACAAATTTCACTTAGAGCTCTAGCGGGTCTCACATACCTCGTTGTATTTGTAAATATTACCAATAGAAGCATATGGAACAGGTTTTGGTTTTCCGAATTTCTCTTTTGTTATAAAGATATTTACAATTGAAGTGCTCAGATTTTTAATCATCCACTGGAAAGTTATTAACTGTGTTCAAAGTCAGTGCAATGAGTGAGCACATATCACTTTGCATTTTCGCTAATAACTTGGTCATACAAAATCCATGTAACTCGTTCCCTACGAGTTTATGTAATCCCTATAGACTCTGTACACAACCTAATCGGTTCCCGTGGTCAAGGGGTTAACATGACATTTTCATACACTACTCCGTGGACATATATCAGATCACAACAATGTTTTTGCACTCATCAATACAGTTACTAGATCCCTTTAATAGAACAATAATTGTTAATGTTCTCATCTATAAACTGTGCTCAAACAGTTCATTTTCATATTATTTCTATAATATGTTGGATTTAATAAGCTTACTTTTGTTTTGGTTTGGAAATTACATTATTTTCATTTACTACACCTCTTTTGTTACTTCTCGAAGTACCCTGTTAACAAAATCTTTACTATCCCTTTAACGTCTAGTAGTTACTGTGTTTCGTATGTTTTGCCCAAATATGTAAATCTATGAAAGTTGTATACTAAGTTATGAAAGAAAAGATTAATATCATTAACTGAGGAGTATGAATGGAAAAGAGCTGATTGAATGATTTGTTTTGTGCAGACCGAAATATTTTTTCTCAAAGTCATCTATAACAAGCTATAAAGCTATCAAGTTAGGTGAAAACAAAATGTTTGTGAATCTTTTCTCTGCAAAGCAGGCCCCTAAAAAGCTGAATAACTTACTATTGTGTTTTAGTAAAGCTATTCAACTTTTGTAGGGGCCTGTTTTCTGGGGTCACTTTGTATGTAACGTTATACGACAACTCGTCCTTCTTAATAAGAGGAAACATTTTGCCCACTTGTCTTTGAAGTAAGGTAGTTGACCTCTTTATCCCACAGGAAACATATTGCACCATATTTGTTGGGGAAAGAACTACCCAAGAGTGCTATGGGAATTCATGTTTTTGGCACATTTAATTATGGTTATTTTTTATATTTTGTTAACACAATGAATATTAGCGTAGTATATGGAAAGGAAACTGCAATCCTCTGGGCGAACATGTACTTTCTGCCAAGACATTGATCATTCTGTAAAGTCGTTGTAGTGTCAAGTTTAAAGGGACTTAGTAACATTGTCCAAATCCTCAAAATCCAATTGGAATTCTAGCGGTTCCCTCATACCTTGTTGTTCCCTCATACCTTGTTGTATTCGTATTAACAATACAATTATGGGACAGGTTTCGGTTTTTCAAATTTCCCTTTCATTAAAAAGATATTTACGATTGAAGTGTTCAGATGTTAAATTATCCACTGGACCATGAAAACTGCGTACAAAGTGAGTGCAATGAGTTAGTGAATATCACTTTGCATTTTTGCTCATTACTTGGCCATATAACGTCCATTTAACTTGACATTTTCACACAACACCCAGTGGACATATCAGATAACAACAATATACTTTGTATCAACCAGTCATCATTTTTGCACGTGTCAACAAAGTTACTAGATCCCTTTAAGGAGGAAAAAAGAGAGAATCTTTCCAAGAGGATGTCATCTATTATTTATCTCATTTGAGCCCCTTTCAAGGTGATTTCTAACTTTCTAGGTTGAGTCAATTTTGTGTAGGTTGCAACATTTCTGGATCTATCGTTGAAATACAAATCCCTGTGTCAATTTTTTTGTAGGTTACACTTAAAACATTTCTGGATCTATTGTTGAAATGAAAATCTCTGGAGCCTTGTCACTGAGTGGTGACGCCTTTGAAAGTCCCTTACACGGTTAGGAACTGACATCTGCTATTATAATGTTCTTAGTCCAGGCCAAGTTTTCACTGCAAATCCAGGGGGGTTGTTTCACAAATATTCAAAGTTGAACTTAATGTAACTCTAAATTGGACCTAACTATTATTGAAAGTTTTTAGCCTTTGAATAAAACATATATTCAAAGGCACAATAATGCAAGTATTTGAAACTTCCAATAATAATGTATATTTTCAAGGTTTCTTGATAATAACAAAATTAACTGATTTTACCTAACATTGTCCAAATCCTCATACCTTGTTGTATTCGTATTACCAATAAAATCATGGGACAGGTTTCGGTTTTTCAAATTTCCCTTTCGTTACAAAGATATGTACGATCGAAGTATTCAGATAAGAAAAACTCCAGTGGAGTTTTTCTTACTGTGTACAAAGTGAGTGCAGTGAGTTAGTGACTATTACTTTGCGCTCATTTTTCGCTCAGTACTAGGCCATGCAATGTCCATTTGACTTCAAATTTTCACACAATACCCTGTGGACATATGAGATAACAACAATATACATTGCATCAACCATTCATCACTTTTTGCACATGTCGACAAAATTACTAGATCCCTTTAATGTATGCCTTTTCAAAAGAACTGTTTTAATGATTTTACAAAGAAACTAAAGGCTTTCCATAATAGTTAGGTCCAACTTAGAGTTAAGTTCAACTTTGAATCTTTGTGACACACCCCCAGACTTTGGCTTTATGCTAAAAGAAGAAAGTTTCTAGAAGGCTGTTACTGCTCATTATTTGTGACCGGCTATAGCAAAACCTGGCACTTGTCAGTAAAAATCAAAATGTAGATGTTCATACCATTAGAAAGGCCTTATCACAAGCTTTCATTTGATGCTTTGTTCTATCTAATTGGTCAGTAATTGGCGAAGATATGATTGTTTCAATTTTACAATCATAGGTCTTTTACACACATTGTGTGAACTTAAAATGCCCATTTCTTCAAAACATGAATTACCGACAAGTGCCAGGTTTTGCTATAGCCGGTCACATTTTACTAAGACAAATGTTGGAGCCTCTCTGAAGGTGACACATACACTATTAATGTTTTTGGTCAAGGCCTCATCTTGATATTAGTCATTCTACCATTGAGGTTCCAATTATAGTTTATAGAGTGAAAGGGCTATAAATTGGACAGTATAACAGCTCAGTTCCAAAAGGCGCCAAATCCACTTTCCATAAAAATTGAGTTAACGATATTTAGAATACATTTATAAGCTACGTAGCTAGCCAGGAATCCATATTTTATGACAAATTACTCAATAAAAATTAAAATATAGAAAGTTCAATATTAAATCCCATAGGCACGTGTACAAAGTTGGGCAAAGAAACCTGTTTTCCTTGAAAGTTGAAAAAGTGGATATAGCGCCTTTTGGAAGAAAGCTCTCACTAGTAAGTCAAGGGAAATAAGCTGAGCCTCTTATTCAGATGCATTGTATACTGAAGCTGAGGGATGGTTTTATTATAACCTTAATGCCGTAATAAAAAATTAATAAAAAAATCATGTATGGGAGTATACTTTAATATCATAACACTCACCCCTTTCATTATCAACAAAGATAAACATGGAAACTTTGGGTGCAAGCATCGGCAAAAATGCACTGTTTGGGGCTTTATATTGCTCTTTTTATATGCAAATAACATTACAAATATTGACGCTTTTATGGATTTACATATCAATCTTCACGGGAAAATAGTTACAGACTATCCAGAATTAACTCACGTTTCGCAAGAAAATTATTTTTTCCGAAGTAAATTGGACCTAGAAATCGATCGTTTGTTCAGCATCGCGCCAGGTTGAAGTTAGCAGCAAGTTTTCGGGTCCCGATATCGCGAGAAATCGCGAGTGCATGCTATATGATATGCTAGCTAACTTCAGTTAATAACCACTCTTTAAAGTAAATGATATCGATTGCCCCATTTTTATTTGAATTCCGCTACATTAAGTGATAATCTTAATTTCTTTTTTAACATTTTTATATATATATATTTTTTATTCAGGGCACCGTTTCCGTAAAAACAAAACCGGGTCCCGATTGAAACAGTCGGTAACCGGCGTGATCGACCGAACCGACTCAGCCTTAATATAAATCAAGTATATTATTGATTATTTTAATGTTTACTAACAGGTTTTGAATAGTTATCAGTGAGTCATGATGATGACTAATACATCAAACACAGCCTATAAAATGTAAGGTGGGTGGCCCCCTTTTTGAAATTTTGTTTTCTTTTGAAGAAAGTTCTGTCAGTTTTCTGCTTAAATGTTGTTGGAAATGTTGGAGTTCAATCAACTCAGGGTTAAACATTCAAGTAATAAAAGATTTCCCGACTGTGAGTTTGCGGATTTTGTGCTCCCCGTTTCCTGCTGTCTATAACTTCTGTCAACCGGTGTTCATGCCGTCTTCAAGAGTTGAGGGTTCACTTCTATTTATCATAGTCGTATTTGGCAGTCACCAACCTTTCACATTTCCATTTGATTCATTTATTGTGTCTTAGACTCTTAGGGTGGAATTCTCATCAAAAGGTTAAATTTAGCCCGGGTTAAATTTGTATGGAGCGCCACACTGCAAACAATGTGCACTTATTTCTAAATGTGTGCTTGTACTAGATATGCGCACTCAGCCTTCATAAACGCAAACACAAAACCTATGAATAGACCATTGCGCCTGACGCTTATTTTTACGCTAAACTGGCAGGAAGAAAGTATGAAAAAAGTATGTAGAAACTTGACAATAATCGTTGATTTTGCCAGATTTATTTGACTTTTCATATAAATAACATGGACTCATCTTGCAGGGAAACCTCCAAACTTCCGCTGTCAAAATCGAGTGTAGAAAGCGCTAATTGAATGAAGAAAAAAAAATAAGATAAGTGCCAACGGAGACAATGGTGGCAAAGGAGTATTAACTACCCGGCTTTCCATAAAATAGTGGGTTAAATTTAACCTATTTCTGACGTAAAATGACGCGAAACAACGCGTTTTAAATTTAACATTTTGATCAGAATTCCACCCTTAGTCCATTAAAGACGCTTTGACTTTGGTATATATAAATGCACATTATCCATATACCCTAGCCCAAGTATTTTTTAAAAAGAGATCTAGTAACATTATCCAAAATCACAAATCTTACTTAGAACTCTAGTGGTTTATTCATACTTTGTTGTATTCATGTTCCCAACAGAAGCATGCTGGAACATGCATGTTTTGGCTTGTCAAATTTCCCTTTCATTATGTTTATGATTGAAGTGTTCAGATTTTTAATTATCCACAGGAAGCTATAACCGAGTACAAAATCAGTGCAATGAGTTAGCAAATATCACTTGACATTTTTCGCTCATTACTTAACCATATAATGTGTGTTATATACCAAAGTCAAACCGTCTTTACAGGGATCTAGTAACTTTGTTGACATGTGCAAAACGTGATGAATTGTTGATAAAATTTGTATTATTGTGATCTAATATGTCTACTGAATAATGTGTACATTACAGCTAGAATATTTGATTTTCAAGGACCAGTTCTGAATGGGTTATTATCATATATTGCTCCAGAACCATGGTGTGAAATGGGATAGGGTATAATCAAAGACTATAGAATTACAAGACAGATCACTGCCATGTGCGCAGCGATGTCCCTGCGGGCAAAATGAAGATTCAAATCAAGCTTTGGCTTTTCAGATCATCTGAAAAATGTTTATAAACTGATTCTAGAAGGGTTTACATAAGTATGACAAATCATCTGAAAGGGGTACCAGGTTCATTTTGCTAGGCACAGTAGCCAGATAGTTTGTCAGTCATTCTTCAGAATAAGCTATATATGACTTAGAAGCATCTATTTTATATCTGCTTCATTGATAGTTTAAATTTGGATCTATGATGTGAAAAGGGTTGAACATTGGTTCATCTTTTCGTTAGTGTATATACATAGCCAGATAGTCTGTTTGTAATTAATCAAATTGTCTGTCATTGATAGAGAAAGTGTCTTGATTGATATTTAAACTGCTTCAGAAAAAGTTTATACCTAGAACTTAATGTGAAATGGCACTTTACATGTAGGTTTTTTTCCCCAATTCACCGTAGTCAGTATGTCTGTCGGTAAGTCTTCGGAATGTCTGTGATGAAATGCATAAATGCAAATAACTATATTCAAATTACTCATGGTCAGAAACAGTTTGAAATTAGGACTATGATGTCAATGGTGTCGGTATCATCTTTCAAATTGTTGCCAGTCAGTCTGTCAGCCATTCAGCAGAACGGCTTGACTTTGACGTAACGCTCTATATTTTGCTTCCCCATCAGGATATGACATCTATCATATAACATTGGTTCATCTTTTCCTTTTCGCTAGTGTACATAGCCAGATAGTCTGTTTGTAATTATTCAAATTGTCTGCCATAGATGGAGAAAGTGTCTTGATTGATATTTTAACTGCTCCAGAAAAGGATTATACTTAGAACTTAATGTGAAATGGCACTTTACATATATGTAGGTTTTTTCTCTCAATTCATCGTAGTCAGTATGTCTGTCGGTAAGTCTTTGGAATGTCCGTGATGTAATGCATAAATGCAAATAACTATATTCAAATTACTCATGGTCAGAAACGGTTTGAAATTAGGACTATGATGTCAATGGTGTCGGTATCATCTTTCAAATTGTAGCCAGTGAGTCTGTCAGCCATTCAGCAGAACGGCTTGACTTTGACGTAACGCTCTATATTTTGCTTTCCCATCAGGATATGACATCTATTTTAAGTTTAATACAAGTTATACAATTCTATTTACATCTGTTGTGTTATTATGATTTTCCTTTCCTTATAAACAAACACAAACTCTGACCAAAGTTAACTCGGTATAAAGTTTGTTCAAGTTATACTTGGAATTTAAGTCTAAAGGTTATATCGTTCTTACGCGCTTGTCACAAAATTACTATTTTTTGGTTAAAACTCTTGACACAACTTGCTCATCATTTCCATTTATGTATGTGTTCAATGTATGTATTTAAAGGCTGAGCTAGTTCTTAATGTAAGTTGAAATGATAATAGTTATAGATTATGGAATATCTTATGATAATGTAAAGTTTTTGACAACTTGGAACAAAAAAAAAGAAGAAATTTGTAGGAAGTTCTTAATACTATAAACTACTCAAATCTTTCATTTCAATTGGATAATTATCTTGTTTTCTAATAAACACATATTTTCTAGGAAAGTATGAAGATCTAAAGACAACAAATTACAGAATAAAGTTTAATGCAACTACTTTTCTATGCAATAAATGTAATTTTTGTTTTAAACAAATATATTAAAATACAGTTCATAAATATTGTCCATGTTCTTTACAATTTTACATGAATATAGTGTAGTACCACAAATGCAACGGACTTGTGATGCAAATATAAATTGTGTATCTGTTATTACAATTTGTTTAATATCAATGCAACAAACATTAAACATATTACAGTAAATTATTGTATTGATTTCTCAATATGTTTACCAAAAATGCAACAAATGTTAGCAAAAAATACATGCTTTCCTTGTTTATGTAATTTGTTTACCGAAGTTGTGCCAATGTTTGTCAGAGGAACACGAACTGTCACTAATTCACCTGTTTTTGGCATCAGTTACTGAGTTCACTGTGTGTTTGTGACATAATCGGATGCTAAACAGGCCCATTACATAACATCTATGGAGCCGAAGTTGCCAAGAATTTGTTTTCGTTTTCCGTCATTGAATGTTTCCACTCTGTGTTTACTGTCTGCAGTGGCATAGCAAATAGTGTTGAGGGGGTGGGGGTGGGGGGGGGGGGGGAGAGATGAGGAGCGAGGGGTAGCAGTTAGAGGGGGGGGGTAGGAGTAGGAGGGGAGGGGTGAGGGACAAAGGGGATGAGGGGCATCCCATCATAATTCTTGTTCTCCTCTCACTCTCACTCCTCTATGTGTGTCTGCGTGTGTGTGGGGGTGGGTGGGGGGGGGGGGGGGGTGGTGAATAGATAAATTAAATTTTAAAATGTCATGTTTGGTGCAGGCTACATTTAATAGAAAATTTGCTCTCTTTTTGCTACTGTAGGTAAGCTCTGGAGCGGTGGCAAGTCAACCCCGATTGAATCCTCCCCCATCACACCAGACCCTTCTTTGCAATATAAACAAAGATAATTAACCTGTTCGGGTCCTGAATGGGTTAATATATATTTGACCCTTTTTTGTGGGGCACACTTGGGTTGTTTTTCCCCAGATAGCCCCCACCCTCTTTGTCCCCTATTTTTGTAGACCCTGGGGAATGCAATTCTTGCCTTCTGACATGCAAACGTACATGTGTAGGGAGCATACAGGGAAAAAAGAATACATGTGGCGTCGATTTTGCCCCCAAAATGCAAAAAAAAAGCCCCCCAAAAAGTTCAAAGAGTCCAAGTACATTTGGGTAGAGTTCAATGCAAAATATATTTCAGAGTGCTGTTATCATGCTGAAATGTTTGAGAAGTAGCCCCAGAAAATAACATTTTAATCTTTTCTACCTGGATGCTTGAGCTTGTATTTATAATTGCAGCCTGTGAGTCATCTCTGGAGATCCATTTGTTTGTATAGTAGATATTTATATTCCGCATTAATTGAAAAACAAATAGTACAAGAAGCTAGACTATTGTACCTTCTGTGACCTTCGTAGTGACTAATATGTGACTAAATAGTGTCACAAAAATGTTAGAAAGTTGCCAAATGTAAAATTGGACAAATGATTTACCTTGTGAACATGATAAAAGATGCACTATATATATTTATACTCCAAAGATATAACAATGAAATGTATTTGTAAAAACGTATTGCTTATAAATCTTTGAAAACGAAAGTGGAGTGTGAAACTACTAAAATAAATAAGCCAGAGTATTTGGTAATCTCACAATTTCGTGAAGGCTTTCTTCCTTTGTGTATACAAATTAATTAATTTTTTCCTTACTTTATTTTCCCATTCAATGATTTATTTTGTTATATTATTTTGTTATCATGCTAAGACTGAGATATCAATTATTTAAATTTCCTGCAGGCTTGTGCCAATCTGGAAAAGACTGTACAGACATCTCAACAAGCTCCTGGGTCGATCCACTCATGTTAGAGGGGTGGCAGTAGCACCTTTCACCAGGAGGGACTGCCAACTCATCCAGTTACTGTGCCATGTGCAGAGGAAACTGCACCTCTGTGGCTATAGCACTCCTCTTCACCTGCACAGCAAATGGACTCAACTCACTAGCAAGACATATCTCAAAGGTATTATTATGGTTGTATTAGTGAATTGATTTAATGTATGAATATTTCCTTATGTAATATGTTTTAACCTGTTCTCTACTAGATTTAGGAATCCACATCTGCATGACCCACAGGTTTTCTATTCCAGATACTAAGAATCTTGCTCTACGATTTATCAAAAGTTAATCACGTGATGAAACATAGTTTCGCCCATCATTGATGGGAGAAGAAAAGTTCGTTACACTGTGTACTATTCTGGGTATAAGTGCGTTGCACTCACTACTATCTTGGTGAAAGTGCTTTGCACTGTGTACTATCTTCAATTGTTCGCGCGCAAGTACGCGTGCGCGCATTAGTGCGCAGAAAGGTAGCGCGCTGGTGCGCAACGTTAACGCGCCGCTACGCTTAATAAACAACGGTATAAGCGTCTTTGACTTTTAATAATAAATCTTGTTCATGTGCAGGATTGACAATATTAAAATAAAAGACTCGATCAATTGCTCAATATTCCAAACTTTTTAGCCCTTTGTGTTAGTTATATGTCGTTTGTGATCAAAATATTTGATGTGGAATATAAAGCAAATAATCACCTTTTGGTTTTAGGCGATGGCAAGCTATCACTTCCTCGGCGATCTGAATGTATACGCTATCTTTCCTCAGCTTCACTTCGGAAAGATAGCTACATCCAGATCGCCTCGGAAGTGATAGTTTGTCCCATCACCTTCACCAACGGTAATTACTTGCTTAATAGCTCATTACTCTTTCTGAAACTTCTTCAACCTGTTCAGGATTGTTCCCCTAAATATTTGGGTTTGGTAATAGCGAATTCATGGCATTCCAAAATCCAATAAGATGGGTTCATGCAGTGAAAAGTTAGCTCTTTGACCAAATAGTTATTAATGCCATTCCATGCAATGTCTTTATTAATTAAACCCATTATCAGGAAAACAACAGACAAATAATAAACCAGTTGAATGTGATTTTATTCTTTGTATATCAGAGTTGAGATGTCTTTGGTACTGTACCACCTGTTCTAAAACAATTGTTGACTCCCTTTAAGGCATTTTGCATGTAGATGAACCTATCTTTAAAGACCACCTGCCTAAAGACAACTTTTACTTGCTTGGGTGGACTGAGGGAAAAAGAAAAGTCAATTTATTTTTCGGGGGATACTTTTCAAGCTTGCCTGATTGAAAATAGCATTCTGAAATATGTTTTGCATTGAACTCTATGCAAATTTATGAGTGCTCTTTTTTTGCATTTCAGGGGCGTAATCACCCTGAATCCCTGTGTACGTTTTTCACTGGATGGTCTTTATACTTTATCTTTTATATGACTGAACTATAAATGTATGCCTTTCTTACACCCCAATCTTTCTCATCATGTATCTGCAGGTTGTGAACTCTACCTCAAGAACTGCACAGACAAGGCCATACACTGCTGGCAACTCGCAATCGCCCAACACCAACTCCATAATGAAACAACAAGAGGAACAACTCAGCTAACAGATCACCAACCTCGTGCTGAAACTGGAGAGACCTCAGGGGAGCACAAGTCACTAATAGGTGCTAAAGATGATAGGACTTCTCAAGGCTTGGGTGCTGATACCACAAGCCCCAAGCATTCGGGCATCCAAGAAGTTGCTGGTGGTCCTCAAAAGAATGTAGATGTAGCCGTAGCTGAAGGGATCTCACATGCAGATGTAACAAAGGCCGCCAATCTTCCAAAGGGTCTTACTCCATCTCAACACAAACAGAGCTTGCATACGGGCACGAAAAATGTCGCTTTTCGTCCGACGAATCTAGAGCAAAACTCACAAGGCACAAGTAGTCTTCCAACAGATGTAGACTGTTCTCTGCAAGACGAGATCGTTGAGGCATCCCTACTGGGAATGTTGTATGCACACCTGGTCAGCGGAGAACTCCGGAGGGCGCTAGACCTAATTGACTCGCTGATAGTTTGCCAGGATGTTGGCGGCGTAAAGGGATCTGGGTCAGCGACGACGGGGAAAAAAGGCGGAAGGAGGCTGCCGGACATGCCACGCAGAGACAAACAGGTTAGTTTAAAGATGGTCATGCATCACGCTACACTGCCGTACGCCATTTTGAACTAGGCTTGTTTGTGCGCACTGCATAATACTATCAAGCATATAGTGTATGTGTGTTTTGCCCTGTGTGCAAGATGTTCACAAGATGGCTCCGCGCTTCTGATTTACGAATCTGTAATAATTTAAAGGACAGATGTGATAAACTCATTTCTTTCTAGAACATTATTGTCACGTAGGGTAATTCAAGTCGAAGCAAATCTATTAAAACAACATAAGGGACACAGAAGTGGTCTTTATTAAGACAGATTTATTTCCATGCAAACTACTTCGAATGGAGTCAAGTGGTCTTATTAACCCCTTGACCACGGGAACCCAGTGGGTCGTGTACAAAGTCTATGGGGATTTCATAAACTTGTAGGGAACGGGTTAAGAGACAAGTAGTTGCTATAGCAGGTTCTATGTATGGTCTCTGAGTGCTTGTTGGACATGAGAAAAGACAACGATGATGTAAAAGACAAGCAGGTTGTTAAAAAGACGGTTTAAAATATTCTTAGTTGTTTTCATTCTGGACTTCCTGGCAACAACCCTCTTATATATGTGTATTTTTATTTAATTTTTAGCATTGGCCATGACATATGTAATAAACTTGAAAAATCTCCTTCTGTAGAAGCTTAGAACCAAACTCTTACAGTGCCAGAGGTCCAAATGTGCATGTTAACATGTTCCCTTCGAGACTTTGTACATTGCCCACCAGGTTCCTGTAGGCAAGGCTTTATATTCTTTAAGTTATATCTATTGAGCTACGTTATTTATCACTAGCAGAACACTGCGAGTAAAACCTTGAGCCAGGTTTAATCTTTGCATCTGTATTTGTACCTTTGAAACCACATTTTTCACCACACGCAACTCACGGGCTGATCCGGAGCCACCATCACCTTTGGGCTTGACACTATCTGACATTTGTGGCGATCGACGAAGGGTAGTTTAATAGAGATGAGAGAAATTAAAGGGATATAGTATTACATTGTCCCAATCCACAAATCGTACTTTGAACTATAGTGGTTAATTCATACCTTGTTGTATTTTTACTACCAATAGAAGCATGGAACAGGTTTTGTTTTTTTAAATTTCCCTTTCGCTTAAAACGTTTTTATGATTGAAGTGTTTAGATTTTTAATTATCCACTGGAAAGTTAATGACTGTGTACAAAGTCAGTGCAATGAGTTAGCGAATATCACTTTGCAGTTTTGCTCATTACCTGGCCATGTAATATCCATTCAACATAACATTTGTACACATTAGTCAGAGGACATATCGGATCACAACAATACACTTTTCTATCAACCATTCATCACTTTTTGCACTTGTCAACAAAGTTACTAGATCCCTTTAATGCTCATATTTTTGTGGTGACTGCAGTATGTATATGTTCATGTGACTGTGTGACTTGGAAGGCCAAGGACAGACTTCATATTTGAGCTTGACATTATCTGATGCACACATTTAGGGAAGGCGAGGGGTGGCCCCCTCTGTGGCCCCCTCTGTCTCCCCCTCTTCCCCCCCCCCCCCCCCCCTAAAAAAAGAGAAACAAATTATTATGACTGTTACAGCTACTATGTACACACAGTCAGTGGGAACAATAATCACAAGATCTGATGCTTTATGTTACCTGACTGGCTTGTAGCTGGGGGGGGGGGGATTCAAAGTGATTTCAGATATCTTGTTTGAGTGAAAAGAAACTTATGAAATGGAAAGCAATTCAATAATCTGCACTCCTAGAAAAGTTATGATTCTCATCAAAGTAGAGCTAAAATTTAATATACATATATCATGCAGTTGTGCTTCAGTTGTGAAGCTATTACTGTGCAACCCTAGGCCAAAGGCAACTCACTATTGCAGTTGTACGAAATATTTGAGTTTGGGGTAGGGGTAGGAGGGTAGGGGGAGGGGGTAGGCAAAGAAAACATGACAAGATTTAGACTGATCCGGCCACAAATTGACAGAGTGGGCGCAGCAGTTGAACACACTCTATCAAGTTAATGAGACATATGCCTGTTATACGTCATCAACATTTGGGGAAAGTGCAATTTAACTCTCTAAACCCAACACGCTGAACAAAAATCCATGATTAGAATCATCTGACTGTATAATTGGTAAATCAAAACAATCCAATTGTTTGTTTTTAAAAATCAAATGGTTCGAGTTCTCACCAAAGGGATAGATTTAACTTTTAAGTTATGTCAGAATTGTGGAGGGGAGCTACCTGAGGACTAGTTCCCCCCCCCATCCATACTGTAGCTTTCACTAAATATATTATATTAGATGTATGGCCCAGGGATCAGTGTTGGATGACTCCAGCCCGGGTCCGGCATTGCCGGCCTCGGCCTCGGACTAAGCCTTGGGCCGGGACCCCTGCCTCAGCCTCGGACCCAAAGGTCGCGGACTCGATGACTCGGGCCGAGTCCAGCTCGAGGCCGGTCAATGTTTGACTGCATGTTTGTCTGTATGAAGTGATTCCTTTTAATCACTTGATGGAGTGATATATCAATTGCCTTTGGTAAAGAAAAGGAATAAATGTAAAAAGAAAAGAAAAAAAGAGTTGGACTCAGACTCGGATTGGGTGGAATCTGATACAACACTGCCAGGGATACAGAAATGAAGGTGTGCCCAAGTACCAATCATCAGATTGTCCAATGTTGACTTTGATCTAAAAAATATAAAAATTTTTATTTATAAATGTATCACTTTATTAGTTATTCCAAATTGAGTCTATACTTGTAAGTAAATTTTCATCTAGATGGCTGATGAAATGATGTCAAATATGACTAAATTTAAACCAGGGTTAGGTTTAATCCAATATTGAGAAATCGGGCCCTTGAATTTATACATAGATAATTTAAATAATTGTTTAAGCGCAGTAGAGTATATATTTATAGTAGCTGCGCTATATAAATGTTCATATTATTATTATTATTATAGATAAATGTAACATGCTCGTGATAGTGAGAAGTTTAATAGACCTGTGGTTTACTTGCCTGGGATGTTATCCGCAAAGATCCCCTCTGCTTAATAGAAGTTTCTAAAAATACTCCCCATGAAGAAAGATCAAGGTCAGGTCCATGAGCCAAGTTTTTTTTTAGGATGAATTGCTTCTGGTTTTGGTCAGTTTTATCATCTTCTGACAGTTTGAAGTACCTATTTTAAAAGATTTTTTTTGTTTGGTCAGTTTTGTCATTGACAGTTTGATGTAACTATTTTGAAAGAATCTGTCGGTTTTGGTCAGTTTTATCAGTTTCTGACAGCTTGAAGTAACTATTTTGAAGGAATTTCCTAGTTTTGGTCACTTTTGTCAGTTATTGACAGTTTGATGTAACTATTTTGAAAGAATCTTTCGGTTTTGGTCAGTTTTATCAGTTTCTGACAGTTTGAAGTAAATAATTTGAAGGAATTTCCTATTTTTGGTCACTTTTGTCAGTTATTGACAGTTTATTGTAACTACTTTTTGAAGGAATCTTTTGGTTTTGGACAGTTTTATAATTTATAATTTTTTGTAGCTAACGTGTAAGTAAGGATTTAAGAAAGAAATGACGAGATTGTAGATTTTGGTTAGAGAACTTTGAACTATTATGAACAAGCCACTCAGACTACGTCTGCAAAATTATGAATGAACAAACATGAATGAGTTAAAAAGAAGTAGGAAAATAGGTGTTATTGTAATACTGCACATGTTATACAATTACATATACAAAGTATTGAATAAGCAATATCAAAAACTAAAAACACAAACTTAATTGATAATACAGAACACCTAGATACACAAAAACAACTTGGTCTCCTATATAACTTTGAAGATGAATGAAAAAGTAGCAGTTTGAATTTTAGCAACATTTGTGTAATTTCATTCATTATAATTGAAGGAATGGAATGCACTCATCTGAAACATCTAAGCAAAACTATCTGTACATTTAATAACTGATTTCAAAGATATCAGAAACAGTTTATGAAACATTTGAACATTAATTATGAACATTTCTAAATGCTAAAGAGTAAAATGCTATTATCTAGGTTAGATAAAACAATGAGAATACTAGATCATGATTTTGATTTTGTTTACTAGAACATGATTTTGATTTTGTTTACTAGAACATGATTTTGATTTTGTTTACTAGAACATGATTTTGATTTTCTTTACTAGAACATGATTTTGATTTTGTTTACTAGAGCATGATTTTGATTTTGTTTACTAGAACATGATTTTGATTTTGTTTACTAGAACATGATTTTGATTTTGTTTACTATAACATGATTTTGATTTTGTTGAACTGTAGCGCAGAGCAACTTAGGAGAGTGAAAACCACACAGGAAATAAACTATACATGTACTTTCTTTTTGTTCCCTATAAATGGGTTGATTACCATCTCCCATTACTGGTAATGGCCTGGTCACATATAGCCGACGCACGGCCAACGCACGGCCAGCGCATTGAAAATTTGCCATTTTGGCCAGTGCGTCGTCGTGCGCTAGGTGTGCGTCATCATGCGTTACTCATGCGTCGAGCGCGCTGGACCAACGTTTTGCATTCGTCGTCATTCGCTCTGTGCGTCGAGATTTTTTGTGCATGCTCAAAACTGTGCGCAGAGCTCGACGCATGGATGTACACGCCAGAAGGACGCCAGTCACGCGCAGAGCACGCTAGACCAACGCCAGACATACGCGGAGCACACGCTGTGTACTCGTTGTGAGTTCGTTGGCTGAGGTCTAGCGAACGCCTAGCGCACACCTAGCGCACACCTAGCGTGCTTCAAACGCATGCCCAGCGAACGTGCAGCGAATAAGAGCGAGCTGAACGAGTGCAGAACGGGTCTCTAACGCACCCGACGTTCTTCTAGCGTGTTCCTAGCGTATAGCTAGCGTGTACGCAGCGTGTACATAGCGTGTAGTCAACGCGTCCCTGCACACCATCTCCCCATCACTTCTCATCCGACCCTCATAGGTAATGATAGAGGTTCCTACTGATCACTTCTAGAAGAACCACCTCGGAAGATGGATGGATTTTAATGTTATTTGACATGAACTACCAGTATTGTGTTAAATTTATTCATTGCATTAATTGCATTCATTTCAGGGCCCTGCAAAGTTAAACAAATGCTAAAACCCACCGACCCCCTTTCTCCAAAATGGACATGGAAAGAAAACTCAAATCATATTAGGACTTTTTAAAAATCTTGAAATGATTTGAGACGAGTACGTCGCAGTTTTTCACACTTAACCTTTATTTTGGTGATTTCCCCCATTATTTGTTGTATCTATTTTGTATCCAAAATGCCCCTTGACCCATCCACCTACTTCCAATTATGTTATGGATGTTTGAATTTGTTTAATGTTGCAAGGCCTTTTTATAGATAAACACGCTAATAATACAAGTTCGGCAATTCAAGTTTGAGCTCTCATATCCATGGATACGTATTACCCTTCACATATGGTATCATTGAATGCTTGTTGATTCCCGAGGGTGTTTCACAAAGCAATATTTTGTTATCATGACAAATTTGTCATAATAAAACATTCTTATGGCATGTATGGTAGCATTATGGGGACCTTTTGCACAAAATTTGGTGAAACTTTTGCGAAAATTTAGCTAAAAGTACGAATTTGGCTAAAATTATATTCTGTAAATTCTCGTTGCCCGGATCCGGACTTGGGCAGGTTTTCCAGGCGCGCGAAGTTGTCCCTCATTCCCTTGAACCACCCTTGCAGATGGGATACTTCTTTGGACATGATGTCCGCCTGTTTCTGCCATGCAGCATTTTTCATGTCTGGCCTCCTGTAATGGGTGACCTTTTTGTTCCAAATCATTTCATTTTCCTCCAAGAAGGCGACCATCAATTCCTCCTCGTCATCGGACAGCTTGTTGGCCCTTTTGTCCTTCTTTGTACCCTTCTTGATCTTGACGACAGACGATGCCTGCGAAGCCAGCGATACATGGCTGTCTACTGACCCAGCATGTGAGTGAGTAGGCGAGCACTGACGGGATGATGATGGAAAGGATGTAGCATCCTCGACAGCATCCTCAACGGCAAAAGCAGAGTCCAAGCTATGCAGCTCAGGGTCCAGGCTAGGCGGCTCAGGGTTCAGGCTGGGCTGCTCAGAGTCAGAGTCTAGGCTGTGCAGCTCAGGGTTCAGACTGGGCTGCTCAGGGTCCAGGCTAGGAAGCTCTTTGCCTCTGCCCTTGCTTCTACGACCGCGGCCACCAATAACAGGAGCAGATGGTGTCTTCTTCGTGCACTGGGCTTCATGGACAGTGGGTTCATTCTCTTGGGTGGCATCTTGAAGAGGTTGTACACTTGGCACTGCACTAACTTTAATATGACAACACACTGGACGCTGTCTTTCGCGGGCTGTGCGTTGAGCGCGCGGTGCATGCGCGGTGCATGCGCTCTGCATGCGCTGGCCGGGCGCTGGCCATTCGTCCAACACGCTAGCAGCACGTGATGCATTCGTTGCGGTTTTTAATGTATACGCTCTGTATGCGCTATGTATGCGCCCTGTATACGCACAGCGCGTTAGCAACACGTTATGCATTCGCTGTAAGTTCGCTAGCCTCCCCCCTAAATCCTGACAGGAGTTGGGCGTACAACGACGCACTCCCATTTTTCCCGAATTTTCAGTACGTTGGCCATGCGTTGGCCGTGCGTCGGCTATATGTGACCAGGCCATAACACCCATTATAATGTGGGACTTTTTATTCACTGGGAAACCTTCCATTATTAAAGTGATCCATTAAAGGGGAATTTCACCCCAGAAATCTGATGATTGCTATAAAATGAAGTGAATATGAAGAATCATGATCGAAAATCTGAGCCAAAACGGTAGAGCAATAAAAAAGTTATGACAGGATGAACTTTGCTCCGATTTTTAGTATCGTTCGAAATTGCTATCGATGGTGACGTCACTTGCGAGCTGCAGCCATTTTGACTTCTACATGGAAATTTTACAAAATTAAAATTTTCTTAATAACAAGCAAATTTATGAGCTTACAAATTCCAAAGAGGTTGGCCCATCGATATTCTTCTATGAATTCGTGAAAACAAGCAGAGAAAAAAATATTTTTTGGCAACGAAAATGAGAAATAAGTGTATGTTCATGTACTAAAGAGATGGCGGGTTGCTCGTCAATGATGTTGCATATGGCGGCAATTTTGAAACGATCGCTCATTACTACATGATGTTCAAATAGGTATAACTCCCGTGTTTCTTGTCCGATTTTGATCAAATTTTCACCAATTATGCCTCTTATTCTGCTTATTCAAATAACAAATGGTTTTATCAGGCCCGGAATACCCCTTTAACTTCATGAGATTTTTCCAAAAATGATATTTTAGTCCTCAAACATATACCAATATCCATATACCAATATCTTTGTAAGATTCTGATAGTATTAGAAATACTAAAACTGTTTACCTAGTGAAAAAAAGAAAAGAAAATTGGTGTCAGATATATCACCCATTGTCCATTGGTTTTGACTACAATTGAAAAGTGTTCCAGATTGTTTTTCTATTCGATCATAAACATCTCTCTAATTAGGGAGGCATTTGAAAATCACTAAACCATTTCATTATTCTTTTACCATAAGATGAGTCAAACAACAAGTTACAAGAGAAATGTGGAAGTTCCAAATAATTTTGGTTTAATTTGGCAAACTTAATGGATCACATTAACCGTTTCATGCAAGACTGCAAACAAGTAATGAAACTAATTAGAAGTACAAACTACTTATTACCGTAGTAACCACTAACCACTAGCCACAAGGATATCAAGCAATGTGGTTTATTTACTGCCCCTAAACAGGAGTTATTTTTTATGGCAAAATCAGTTACTAATTTGAACATTAAATAGGGAACATCTTTTATATTTTTGTTTGCATGTTATTTTCATTAAATCTCTCTTAAATGAGAGGAAAATTTAATTCTCTTACAATTTAAGAAAAATATTTTTGTTTTGAAGTCTTTAAAGAAAATCAATGTTGGGAAGTTATAATAATGTTAAGATTTCACAATTTGTTGCCAATTTAAGGTGTTCCTTCCTTCCTGGTTGAATATAATGAATATATGAATACATAACATTGATTATTTATCAATAAATTAAGATATGTATAAGACCCACATTGTTAATTTATAATAGATGTAAATTTTAGTTAAGTAAAAAGCAATTTGAGATATGTGTATTTGATATTCAACTCCATGTTTCTACTTTCTACAGTTTTGTACCAATCACAGAACTTTGTAAAATATATAAAAGTATACATGTCAGTGGGTGGTTACTGAAATTCAGGATGTCATATCAAATTGCAAAATGACACATGTTCCTCTAATTAATCCAATTACTACATGTACATGGAGTGTACGTCAACCATGCCAAGTCCATTAATCCAATATGGTTGTTTTCCTAAGCAATTTTATATACAAATTACATGGAATAGTATAAAATATTCTCCCAAAAATTCAATCCAATATTTTGCGGTATTTTTTTCTGAGGAATTAAATACCTCATCAAAAAGTGCAGTATATTGTCCTTGTTGTTCTAATTCTAATTGCAAGTGTTGACAGAAAATAAATTCCTTTAGGATGTAAAAATTTTTTCAAGAATAAAATGATTATGATTTCATGAATTATTGGCATCATAAATCTTTGCTTTTCTGTGAGTCAAAAACATGCAAATTTTTCATATTGGTCTCATGCCATGTGCATCCGGATCGAGTTGTAGTGTCGAAATGTACCAAGAAATCAATGATAGGAAATAGACTTGCATGTAGGCAAGGCTTGGCATAAGCAGTGGCCCGGGGCCACAACAACTGATGTCAAGCCATTGATTTTTGTGGCTCGATTGGGCTACCAAAACTTGTTCAAATGCATCAGCAATTAGCGCATACTCAGTCCTGAGCAGAAACAACATTTTTCTATTTGAATGAAATCATTTACAGGAAACATGTTTGTTGTTAAAGGGTACCACCACCCAAAAATAATATTCTTATTAAAGAAAGGTAACATCTTTAGTATTCCATTCCATCAACAAGTTCACAAAAATATGTTTCCAGAAAAAAAAAAAAAATTGGAAACGCATCACCATTCTAAAGCATGCGTTCATGTGGTCTGAATTACGCAGACTGCTATGTGTGCGGTGAATTGCAACGCGTGCAGAGCGAACGAATCGCCCGGGAATCTATTGTTTACAAACGTGCGCGTGAATAGCATGCATTGGTGCTCTCGCAAATGGTTGGCCCGTATGGAACCAGGAAATAGCAGTGGTTCCGTAAGTGGTGGAAATTAATTGCTTTGTTTATGAATTATGAATTACACAACCCTTTGCAAAATGTTGGGTATCTATTTGATATCACAAAATGGTACAAAAACATATAATAATGTGTTGTTCTTTGCCTGGTGGTCCCCTTTAAACTTACAAGTATTTGTTATTTTTTTTTTCTTTGTTTGTTTTTGGGGCCTCTAACAATTCCATTTGGGCCACCACAAATGTTAACATTGAAGAATTTGGTGGCCCAAAGGGCCCGAAGGGCCACTTGAAAGGCCCCTTTGAAAAACAAAAGTTAATGTGGAGCACTGATGTAGGTAAATGTTATGCATTTTGTCTCATATTTTGTTGGGCTGCTCATTTTTGACTATTTGCTTTTTGTCTCTCAGCACTGCTCCTGAAAACAGTAGCGCTTTGGTCTATGGCGAGTGCATATGTTATACCATAATCAAATAGACTTTAATAGGTTAACATAAATTACTATCGTATTACAAGCTGATTTCCTTATGGTGAATATAGTTATCAGATTTACATGCGCATATAGCTTGAGTTACGGGTGGAAAGCCCAAAATATTAAGTGACCTAATAATATGTTAGTAAATATTCTTTTCATTTGTGTAACAGCGAGCCAAGTATTTCTGGAAGCGATTTTTTTTGTTCTCTCAAATGTCTAAAGCGGATTATGAATATTAATTTCTTCTACACCCTGCCCGAGTATCGTATAACTAGCTATGAATGAGTTAATACTTTCGACACCATTTATTTTCAAACATATTTAGAGAAACTGACCAGAAATATAATACGACTGAAAAAGAGCAAAGAAAATTGGGATTCCAGCGGGATACAGACCCGATACCTCCCGCTGGAATCACATTTTCTTTGCTCTTTTTCAGGCACCATTTATTTTCTGTACAGTATGCATTCTCTATAGACTGCATCCAGAGTATTTTGGGGACCAGTCCTGGGGGGCGTTTGATTGAACGCAACGCAAAATCAAACGCAACTTTGATCGCAAATGACTGTTGCATAAACATTTGGATCAAACGCAACTTTGGGTCTGATCCATAACATAATTTGACTTGCGTTTGATATCAGACGCAAAGTTGCGTTTGATTTCAAGCTCAAGTCTTTATGCAACGGAGTTGCGTTTAAACGCAAAGTTGCGTTTGATTTTTGGTGACTTGCGTCGAAAATCAAACGCAACTTTGCGTTTTGAGTTTTATGCACCTGGGCCCATTTCACAAACGTTACCAATCGTTGTAAATGTCAAATTATTGTCACTACTATTTTGATAGCTTCTGCCATATCTTTAACCTACAAATTTGACATATTACAACATTTGGAAAAGTTGAATGAAACGTGGCCCTGATTGGGTTAATCATTGTACACTTTATTTTAGGCTACTTTGAGTGATTAGTAAGAGCACTGAATTTAGAATTGTGACTGTTGTCTTCATTTTGTAAGTATTAATTTCCCAATGGGTAGGGCCCCTTTCTTTACATGTGTCACGTTACAAGTGTAGTAGGTATTTTGTTTAAAGTGACTGTATTGTTGTTTCCGTAAAACATGTTTAGCTGGGGGGTCTTTCACAAAGTTTCAAAGTTGAATAAGTTGGACCTAACTATTATGCAAAGCCATTAGTTTCTTTGGAAAATTGTTTGAAACAGTTCTTTTGAAAAGGCATAATTTTTGATAAAATCAATTAATTTGTTTTATTATCAAGGAGCCTTGAAATAATTGATCTAAATGTTTGTTGGAAGTTTCAAATGTTTGCATTTTTATTTGCTTTTGAATATGTTTTATTTCACGGCTACAAATGGCTTTCCATAATTGTTAAGTCCAATTAAGAGTTAAGATCAACTTTGAATCTTTGTGACACACCCCCAGGACTTTTTCAAAGACATCAACAAAAGGGGATCATAATCCTTGATACGATTTTTAAAGGACAAATATGAATGACAAAAAATAACTGGTGAACAACATTGCATTATATATGAAATTATGAATGTACAAATGTATAACGTTTCTTTGGAGTTATTGAAATATATGTTACCTTAAAATGATCCATTAACTTTGTCAAATTCAATCAAAGTTTATCGGACCTTTCACATTTCTCTTGTACATTGCTGTTTGGCTTGTGGTAATAGTAAAATTATTATGGAGATATTTATGATTGGATTGTCAGCTTCAAAAAAATAAAATCTATTTTGTGTATTCTGCTTCTCAAAATGCTATTTAATGCTCCATAATTTTGAAACAAAAATTAATAAAATAAATTTGCAAAAAGATATTTTCCATTTACTGTTTCAGAAGTGTACCACTAACAGACGCCACACCTGCAATTACTCCCAGCTATGTGCCTCTCCTGTTTCACTCGTACCAACTGAGGGCAGCGCACATTCTGGTGTGCTTTGTAGGGCTGCATCACTTCTTGCTTTATAGTGTTTCTATAACAACTATGGATGAAACACTTTTTAACCCGTTCCCTACGAGTTTATGAAATCCCCATAGACTTTGTACATTACCCACTCGGTTCCCGTGATCAATTTTGTTTTCATCTACATGTATCTATTTCAGAAGTTACCGCCAACAGGCGCTGCACCTGCAAATACTCCCATCTATGTGCCTATCCTGGCCCACTCGTACCTGTGAGGGCAGGATCCAGAGCCAAATCCTCTTTCAGTCTCTGTACATACATGTAAATGTAATTACAGTTGAGAATATTAGAGCTGATGATTTTTAATGTAAGTTTAGAGAATACAGTATTTTCCATTTACTATTTCAGAAGTTACCGCCAATGGGCGCCGCACCTGCAAACACTCCCGTCTACGTGCCTATCCTGGCCCACTCCTACCAACAGAGGGCGGTGCAGAGCCTGGCCCGCTTCATGGCACTGTACTTCACCAACCAACCACTCTACGTCTTCCCGCCTTGCTCTGCGATTCCGCTTCTCCCATTACACAACGGAGAGAAGACGACAAAAGGTTTGTTAATATTGATTATCATAATATTTTGTGGTTCTGCTTCTGTTTTTTTTTTTTTTTTTGGGTGGTGGGTGGGGAGGTGGGGGATGGAACATTTAAAGGATGGTTTATTCATTCTTTTTTATATGGCCTAGCTAGATCTTTTATATGGCCTAGCTAGATCCAATGTTACTTTGTTCTTGAGCATGTTATCTCGTTATTGCACTTGCTAGATCTTGACAAGTAAATGTGTTCATTCGTAATACAGATTGGAATATTCCTGAGGGAGTGAAGTTCCGGAGGGTACTCCCTTATGTGTTGAATGAGTTCTAGTAGTATATCCTCCCTCACCTTTCCCATAGTCTAGCAGGCCGTAGGGGCTCCACCATGGGCTTGGCAACCAGGGGGCAGGGGCCCGATTATGGACCAGCGACATTTACCATGGTAATTAGCATCATTGGCTCTAACTCATCGATGTCAATATGCTAGAATTACATACAAGTCAACAGAACGTAGCAGAGTACATTATACTGTCCTTACTCATTCAACCGTGAAGCATATCTAGAGATCAGTGGAACTAGGGCTGGTCCTGGGTAATGATCATGGGCTTGGCAACCAGCTTCCTCCATCCTTCTCCGTCTTTCGCCTCCCTCAGAGAGTCACTCAGCTTTATAAGCCTCAAAATATATAGTTACTTCTTTTTAAAGCCCCGGTCACATATCACTGGATTGTGTAAACGGGTGCCTGACGAATAGAAAACTTGCAAAATCAAATTATCCAGTGGTGAAAGTCGTCTCTATTGCTTCATACGCAAAGCATTCCGCCTAATAGAACAACTTACATGTACATCGCCTGACAAGGAACAGAAAAGAAACGCATATATGAACAGAGAACGGATTGCAAACTTTACTCTCCGTCGGGCATCCGTTTATGCGGTTTATGTTCGCTTGGTCTACACTCAGTTGGTCTACAACTCATTTGGTCTACTACCTGATGCCTTTAACTTCAATTTCCCCAACTCCAAACACGATTCCTAACCCAAAACCTAACCCTAACCCTAATCCACACCCCTAACCCTAATCATAATCCATAATTATAATAATGAGCCCCCAAATTTATAATTTTCTAGTAGACCAAATGGCTGTAGACCATCAGCAAGTTACCGTTTACGCTATCCGGTGATATGTGACCGGGCCGTAAAGGAGAACAAGAAACCACAAACCACCCTGACATCCTGAGTCACTCCTCAGTTGAGGAAGGGTTTTAGTGGTTTGGCACCCTCACCCTCTAACCGCTGCATCAAGAGATACCCCAAGACGGCCTTGTCTAGACCCTTAGAAATAGAACTCCATACATTTAGTCTAATAGCCCGGTCACATATCAACGGATTGCGCAAACGGATGTCAAACAGTGAGCTAAATTTTCCATCCTGTTCTATACGTTACTTGTCCGTTCCTTGTCCGGTGATGTACGTTGTTCTATGTTTTGTACATGAAGCAATGGAGACGACTTTCATCACGGGATAATTTAATTTTGCAAATTGTCTATTCGTTGGGCATACGTTTCCGATATCCGTTGATATCTGACCGGGCCAATAATTAGCAGCTAATAGCTGCTTAATCCCTAAACCTACCCCAATTTGTATTGTAATAGAACCTGAGTTTACTGGACTTTTCAGACAGCTGATACTGAGACATTCTTTGTGTGATCAATATCATGTCTCCTAATCTGGTATCACCTCTCTCCATTTCCACTACCTTTTGTGTTAATTTATCGTTGCAAAACCCTATTTGATAATAATAATAATAATAATAATAATAATATGAACATTTATATAGCGCAGCTACTATAAAACATTTAGGATAGAACCATAACAGGCTGTTCGTGTCATGTTGTCTAGACCCTCATACTGCCTCAAACTTGTACTTTCATAATAAATTCATAAAATGTTCCTATGCCAGAGGATAGGAGACAGATCTATACTAAACCAGCAATACTTTTTGTTGGAGTTGCTGGAATGTCGTGGTATATTGGTTCAGGCGTTTGTCTTTCAGTGGAAGGGTGATGGGTTCGATGCCTAATGGCGACTCTGCTGACATTCCAATGATATTTCTTGATTTCCCATGAAATTAAATGTAATCAATGCAGAGATTAAACATTACTTCTGTACACTTTGCTTAAAATACATTTTACCTTTTTTGGCTTTATATGAGGTAAAACACAATTTATTTTGATATTTCATAGAAAAAAAATTATATCACATCACAAGAGGATATGATAAACTTCATTCAAAAAATGAGAAAAAAAAAGACAAATTTGAGAAATAAACAACTGTTAAATTCATGTAAAATGTGTTACTTTGTGTACACACGCCTCATACTTCTTGTATCTTTTCTTGAGTGGAGGAAACAACATTAATGAATGGAATTTGTAATGCCAAACGTGACGCAGACCTGTGGGTAAACACAGTTCGTCGCAAAAAACACACTTTTTTTTCTAGAGAAACAGAAAATCACATATGTTGAGTTTGAAACAACTGTCAATTTAAAGTGAATTGTAAATGTAGAATTTGTAAACAAGCTATGTTGTTCTCTAAGACTTTTCATTATATGTTTTTACTTCATAGAGTTACATAATAAAACCACTCGAGGAAATATATTAATGAGTCAAATTAGGTTTGACAGACCTGGCACAGGTGGAAATAATTAATTGATAAGTTTGTTATCTAGACGAAAGTGCAAAACTTGGAGGTGCATTTTTCTCTCTTTCCTATATTTTTCCGCCCCCTTTCCTCCTCCCCCCATCCATACATGTGTATATGTTTTGTGTTAGTATATATTCTGTTCTCTTTATGTTTATACTGTCATTTGACCTGACGAAGATCCTGCTATAATTGAAAGCTAGGCTGTATACGACTTTGATTTCCTATATTTTGTAACATATGGGCAACTCCAGCGTCACAGACATTACAAACAGACATTATTTTCATGACTTTCCAATGCCACTACTAATTCATACCTCTACCTAATGTCTAACTTTTATTTTGATTACAACGCAATAGCCTGGTTAAAGGGATAGTTGAGTTCTGGTAAGGAGAGTACAGTTTTAGTGAAACTGAATTTTAGTAACCAAAACCTGCATCATTACATTACAAACTAATAGTTATAACTAGAAAGGAACACAAAATTACAAATGACGTAGTAAAGATCATGTTATCATTAAAAAAGAGCCGTTAAAACGTAAGAGGGCGCTCTCTAAACACTCATCGGTTTCAACCATTTTGAATCAAATATTGTGCATGTGATGCTTTGTTGAAATAGTGATTAGATAGAGAAATAACCAACAACTATTTAAATACCTATTTTGTAACTTTTTGAAAAGAGGAAGCATTTTTTTGAATTTTTAATGGCTGGTTCAAAATTCTCTAATAAACCCGGGGCCCCGGGTTTATTACAAATTGTTATATTTATGGATATTTCAGCCGTTTCTGAACCGATTTTGATCAAACAAAGATGATTTTATTGTTTAAATATTATGCTCTTTCAAATTTTACACTCAGTTTTTCATTACCTCACAAACCAATTAAGTAGTCTAGCGCCCTCTCTACCAAAACTCAACTTTCCCTTTAAGTATGCAAAAAAAGTTTCAGAACATTTATCCAATTCGTTACTGAGTAATTCTGCAAAATGTGCGCCGTCACGGACATTACATTTTTTGGACATGACTCTTTGCATCCATATACATCTTTGCAAAAGTCTGTGAGTTCTGAGAGCTCACAAAGGTGATTTAGGTATTCAATTATAGACCAGGCAATGATGAATTGAATCCAAGTTGGATTTTGCGAAACTGGCCAGGTATATGTGATCTAGACAACAAAACGTTGCGTCACGGACATTACATTTTCAGCGTCACGGACATTACAGTTTGTCCGGAGGATTTGATTAATTGAAAAATATACTTTAGAGCACTCAAAAGACTGAAATGTTATTCTGAAAAGGTACTTTGATTATCAGTCATCAAATTTGGTGCCTTAAATAAGAAAAATACCAGAAAATTTGGAAAATATAAGGATTTTCCTGAAATTTGCACAGGGTAGTCCCATGTGTGGAGTTTCATGTATGGTTTCCGTTTCTCCTATAAGGAGACACCCGAGAATACAAAAAATCATGTGAACTGAAAGATATAATCATAGGATCATGTTGTATGAAAAAATAATCCAGAAAAATCAATAGGATTTGAAATAGAGCCAATGGTTTTTTTGAGTTCCTGTCCACTTTTTTGTGGAGTTGCCCATATGCATTAACTTCATAAACCCTATAAACCCTGGTTAAAGGGGTATTCCGGGCCTGATAAAACCATTCGTTATTTGAATAAGCAGAATAAGAGGCATAATTGGTGAAAATTTGATCAAAATCTGACAAGAAACACGGGAGTTATACCTATATGAACATCATGTTAGTAATGAGCGATCATTTCAAAATTGCCGCCATATGCAACATCATTGACGAGCAACTCACCATGGCTTTAGTACATGAAAATACACTTATTTCTCATTTTCGTTGCTAAAAATTAAATTTTCTCTGCTTGTTTTCACGAATTCATAGAAGAATATCGATGGGCCAACCTCTTTGGAATTCGTAAGCTCATAAATTTGCTTTGTTATGAAGAAAATTTAAATTTTGTAAAATTTCCATGTAGAAGTCAAAATGGCTGCAGCTCGCAAGTGACGTCACGATCGATAACAATTTCGAACGATACTAAAAATCGGAGCAATTGTTCATCCTGTCATAACTTTTTTATTGCTCTACCGTTTTGGCTCAGATTTTCGATCATGATTCTTCATATTCACTTCATTTTATAGCAAACACCACATTTCTGGGGTGGAATTCCCCTTTAAATATATATCTGGCGCTGTCTTGACACAGTTAACATTGTCTAAACGATCAAGAAAAATAGAAGGAATAATCTGTGAAACTTTTATCAGAATCAGAGAATACAAGAGATATGCCTATTTTGAAATTGCTGCTGATTTTAAGATAATTGACGAGCAACCATAAACATTGTATTTGAGTTGCCCAATACACACATTTCCTTTGCTTGTTCTCATAAAAGTATGACGGAATGTTGATGGGTTAAATATTTTGAAATGTTCAAGCTTGTACATTTTTGTGGCATAAAAATGTACTTTTTAAAGGGCTGCAGCTCGTAACTGACATCTTGACATTTACACATACTGTACTACATTCACAATATTATTCTCGGCAAAGGTCAAACCGTCATAACTTTTTTTGTTGCTGCACCGTTTGTGCTCAGATTTGTGCTCAGATTTGTTCATGGCATTTCAAGCAACAAATTTAGCAATATGGGATCCGATCATGCACTTTTCTCTCGCGTCATCCGACAGCAAGTCGTAACAACAGTCGGTATTCACCTGTTGCAAATTAAGAGTCATTATAGTCTGGTTGGGTCTTGTTTTCATCAAAACACAATATTTGGGCAGAACTACGCAGACCTATTTGCAATAAATAACTTGTTGGTCTTTCGCGAAGTAGACCTGAGTAATACCTTATGAATCCTTTATGCACCTGCTTTTCTGTGCAAGTTGTCTGGCTGGATCTTCATGTAGTGTGCAACGTACAAAACAAACCTGTTCGCACCAACACGAGTCTGTTCCCACCATAACAAGTCACTGACTGACTGGGATAAACCCATTCAAGACTGGTCCAGAAAATACTTAGGCTAGAGAGGCTACGGCAGATATATCCTCAAAATACTGTGGCTTAGGCTAGAGCTTAGGTGGAATACGTGTATTACACCAAAGATAAGATATTAGATGAGTTCAAATTTAATTATCTTCAATGGGATCAGTTTAATTATTCTTCTTCTTTCGTAGGAGGCAGCACAGCTTCTATGCAACATGGCGCAAATTTTGCAGTTGATTGTATCGGGGGTCCAATTTGTTTAGGTTTGGGTTTAGATTGTCGGGTGTGCAATGTATGGGGCATTCATGAATGATATGAATTTAATCCCCTCAATGTGCATTTAATCCCATCCATGTGCATTAATTCTGTAATTTCCATGCACCATGGTACACCGGTAGGTCATGGTAGGCACAGGGTTTGATAAAGATATCTTGGAGTTTGGATTGTTAATACCGGGTTAAATTTGAAATTTAAGCTAGAGCTGTATGTTTAATATAATATTCAGATTTTTTTCTTTTGATGGACTAGCTGGGATGGCTGAATGATATCTCCCATCAAAGAATTATGATTGCGGCATTCTTTACTAAGAAAATGAAACCCAACAGCAATAAAAACAAGGAAAGAAAAAGGAAACCTGATTTAAGAACTGATTAAATCCCACACAAAAGTACAATGCCTTCCGCAAGCATTGGATATTCATAGGGCCATCATGTTCTGCTTTAGTCCGGATGCCATGTTCAACAGGCTTGACATGAAACATGTCTGAAATAAGGGCCACATACATACAGTGGGATAATCAGCACCAACCCAGAAGGAGGGGGATGAGAGGGCCGGACAGGGAGGGGGAGGGTGCAGATGAGTTGGGGGAGGGGGCAGATGAGTTGGGGCAGGGGAGATTAGGAGGGCGAGGGGGGCAAGGGGAGGGGAAAGGTGTGGATGGAAACGAGTGGATCGGGTGGAGGAGGAGGGGGTGGGGGGGTGCAGATGAGGATGGGAAATGGGTGGTGGTTTGCTAGAGGGTAGGGGGGGGGGGGAGAGGGAGAGGGTGGGGGGGGAGAGGGAGAGGGTGGGGGGGGGGGGGGGGGAGAGGGAGAGGGTGGTGGAGGAGGAGGAGGAGACATACAGGGCTGTTGGGATGGCCTGGCCTTTGACAACAATAAACTTGCATTATGTTCTTCTTAATCCATTCAGAACTGGTCTCGAAAATACCCGGGCAGTAGTCTAGATAGAGAATGCATGATATACCAATGTCAATTCAATAGTCTTGAATGGGTAAATGTAATTTACCCTACAGGTGAGGGGAAAGGGGGGGGGGGGGGTCAAATGCCCCCTCCTTTGCCCCCCCCCCCCCTGTCCCTAACCTACCAATGATGGTATCTGGCCAAAAAACTGTTTAGGAAGTGATTATTAGATTAGGATGGGTAATTATCGCCTACATCGTAATCTGGTTACAGCGGGTATGTTAGGACAGGTTGTATGCGCACCGCTAATTACGTGTCAGTGAACTGCGAATTGGGTTAAGGGGAAAGGAGCCAGTGAGTAATTATAATTAATCATCAAAAAAACATGGAGAGTCACATTATTTCTACGTGTTGAGCTTAGATTTGGGATTAGGGGAAAGGGGGCAGTGAATAATCAGTAATGGCCTAGTTCCACGTCACCGTATCTGCTTCCATTTCCTTTCTAACCCAAATTTGGGCGAAACGGTCAGTATCTAGCAAATCTTGAAGTTTCATGGTTTTCGTTTCATGCGAAATGGAGCCGAATTGAAATTATCCTACCAGTCCGTTGTGAACTTGGTCCGCATTCATTTTGTTTCCTGCTAGTACCTTCAGGATGTCAAACGGATAGGAAACGGAAGGAGAAATGATGCAGTGGGACTAGGCCATAATAATTAATCATAAAAAAAGAAAAATAGCCAGGCAGATATGTATGCGTTTAAAGGAGCACCTGTAAAGTGTCAGATATTGCCCCAAATTACATTTGAGACCTCAATCCTATTCCAAAATTATTGTAAGATACATGTATGTCCGAATGATGTGTGAAAGTTTCATTGAAAAAGAACACTCTGCTTTCCTGGTTAAAAAAGCGAAAATTTGCGTCAGCTTTTACAACGAATGACTATATAACGTGTATGAGGCTTATGACCGTTCATTAACGCTCTTAAGCTGAATGATTATCAATGATAGATATCGTCATACTAAAGGGGCATTAAACAAAATCTAACCCTATTTTATTCTTCTCTTACCATAAGCTAAACAACACGTTAGAAGAGAAATGTGGAAGCTCCAAGTAATTTTCGTGGAGTTAGACACTTTACCTGCCATTTTAACTGCCATTCAAGGTAAGCTAGGGGAAAGAAGCAACCATCTAATTAGTAATAATTGATCATTAAAAAAACACAGAGAGGCAGACTTTTACGTGTTGAGCTGCCATTCAGGGCAGTGAGTAATTAGTAATAATTAGTCATTAACAAATCATGGTGAATCGGCGATGCAGATTTTTAAGTGTAACTAGGGGAAAGGAGCCAGCATGTAATTAGTAGTAATTATTAATTCAAACATATAGGGAAACTGACCAAGAATATATTGTGATTAAAAGTGAGCAAAGAAAAATGGGATTCCAACGGGATTCGAACCCGAGACCTCCGGATTGCTAGACCGGTGCTCTACCGACTGAGCTATAGAAAACCCTACGACGGCGTTCTTCCCAGAAACCCCTTAATTCATCATTGCTCAAGTAGTCAGAAGCTTTATAAACCTGACATAAACCTGAAGCGGATTAAAATCAACTTGGGGATAAATGCGAGGGATCGCCGAAGCGATACAGCTTTTTGTAATAATTAATTCAAACATATAGGGAAACTGACCAAGAATATATTGTGATTACAAGTGAGCAAAGAAAAATGGGATTCCAACGGGATTCGAACCCGAGACCTCCGGATTGCTAGACCGGTGCTCTACCGACTGAGCTATAGAAAACCCTACGACGGCGTTCTTCCCAGAATAATTATAACTAGTAATAATTATAATACATACAATCAAAATATGGACAGGCAGATTTTTCGTGTTGAGTTGGGATCGGGGTAAGGGGAATGGAGCCAGCATCTAATAAATAAGTAATAATTAATCATTAACAAAACACGGAGAGGCAGACTTTCACGTGTTGAGCATGGAAAAGGGGCCAGTGATTATTTAGTAATAATTAGTCATAATAAAATCATGGTGAATCGGCGATGCAGATTTTTAAGTGTGGCTAGGGGAAAGGAGCCAGCATGTAATTAGTAATAATTAATACAGACAAAAAGAAATCATGGACAGGCAGATTTTTCGGGTTGAGTTGGGATCGGGGTAAGGGGAATGGAGCCAGCATCTAATTAGTAGTGATTAATCATTTAAAAAAACATGGAGAGATGGATATTTACATGTACAGTACATGTACGTGTTGGGCTGTCAAGTCTCTGTCATGTCTGGGTGTGGCATGCATGACACATTTAATAATACAAGAGCAGAAATTGATTCAATTTATTTGTTTACATTCGCTCATCAACTAGCCTGACAGTTTCAAAACATTTCCTAAAACTTTCACTTTCCAATATAATTACATGTATACTTGTAGTGACAGGCAAAATGAGTTGCTAGCTTTAATGTAAATAAAATATGCATGTGACCTTATAATGTCTGACGCGACACTCATGAATCGACAAGGACATGCATGTGTAATTTTGCATTAAATATAGTTTTTATTAGCAAATGTAGGAAGAGTGCAATGCACCAGGACTAGCAATTATACAGGGTGGCCCCCCAAAAACGGAACGGGGCAATTCCTAAAATATAGAAACATAATTGTTATGTCCATCGGATAGGATGTCTTTTCCAAAGAAAAACGATAACAAGAACATTCATTTTGGTTGTTTTTGTTTTAGGGCGCTGTGAGTGACACCATGTCAGGTTCTCTTTTTTGTAAATTTTTACGAAGTCAGTGGCCCCGTTGCAGAAAGAGATACAATCGATTGTAAGTTGCAATTAATCGTAAGTCAGATCACGTGTTCTAGATGCGCAAATCTGATTGGTTGAAACGCGTAAATTGTCTGACTTACGATCAATCGTAACTTACAATCGATTGTATCTCTTTCTGCAACGGGGCCAGTGACTGATAAATCGCGCTTACTGCCCGTCATAGCATCGAACAACGAGCAATGCGTGCGCCATTATTAGAGTGCATTCAGCTGTGTGCAGAGAGAATGTGCATAGTTGTTCGATGTTATTACGAGCAGGAAGTGTGATTTATCAGGCACTGACTTGGTAAAAATTGACAAAAATAGGATTCTGACATGGTCTCACTTAAGACGACCTACAACAAAAACTACTCGTCCAAAATTACTGTTCTTGGTATCGTTTTTCATTGGGAAAGACACTCTATCCGATGGACATAATCATTGTGTTACTTTATTTTGGAAAGTGCCCCGTTCCGATATTTTTGGGCCACCCTGTATATAGCAATATTTAGTACTAGCTGTACCCGCGGAAATCCGCGGGTTTTTGTAAGAGAAAGACGATGATGACATAACGACACTTTAAAACTTTACTAAATATCCCACAGTCATCATTTAAATAGTAAGACAAAATAGACTCGGGCGATTCAATCCCACCCCACAACCCGTCGGGGCCCCGTCCAACGATACATCCGGCCAATGTATAACAAAATCATTATGGTTTAGTATCCAGGCAAAGTTATTCAGTTATCCCCCATATTTGATATGATCCATAATTTGTTCCACTTGTATTAAAATAGATACAATACACTATATGTTCGTGTTCTTGCTAATAAAATAGCTTCGCCGCTCCCCCCCCCTCCCCCCCCCCCCCGCGGCTCCAATTGCCTGTATGACAAATAACCCGTCGTGTCCCCTACACGTTTCATATCATAAACTAAGTTCTCCCGCGTATACCTTTGTTCATATTCTTGAAAGGAATAGTATATAGCCGTCTATACATGTATTTGCATACTACATGAGCAGATACTTCCCCCATCCATTCTACCCCCACCCCCCTCCCCCCCCACCCCCAATAATTTGTTCCGCTTGTATCAAATACATGCATTTGCATACTACGAGCAGATACTTCCCCCATCCATTCTACCCCCACCCCCCCCCCCATCCCCGATAATTTGTTCCGCTTGTATCAAATTAGATACAGTTCACTATGTTCGTGTTCTTGCTAGCTTTGCCACTGCCCCCCCCCCCCCCCCCCCCCCGTGTCTCCAATTGCCTGCATGACACATAACCCGTCGTGTCCCCTAAACAATTCATATCCAAACTAAGTTCTCCCGTGTATACATTTTTTCATATTCTTGTGAAACCTGATGATATATTCCTTTGAAGGGAATAGTAGCCGTGTATTTGAGCAGATACCTCCCCCGTCCATTCAAATTGTTACTCCTTAATAAGCTTGACAGTTTCTAAACAGAAATCATCGACCTACCAATTTCTGATGTACATGATAGTGTTAAGCTAAAAGGAGTTGCAAGCTTCAAGCAAAGTAAATAACTATGTTTAAGTCTCCATCAGTCTAGCATGGCACTTGATCATGACAAATTTATCAGAACGCATGCTGCTATGAATATAATATCAAAACCTGTTCAAACCAGTTTGACAACTTCAAAACAAATCTCCACTTTAAATAATGATAAGATAAAATAAATCACATTGTTTATATAGTCTCATGTGTTGGGTATTAACCTGCTCTGCACTGGTCCCTGAAATCTTGGGGAGAATGCATGTTATACCGAGATCAAATAGTCTTGATGGGTTTAATACATTGCATGAGGTTTAAATGTCATATTTTTGACATTTTGAGATGAAATTAAAGGTCACACATGGCTGGAAACCAGCATAACTGCATGCTATAATGAATGTGTGATGCTGCTTCTTCTCCTATGCATTACATGCCCGGATGAATGTTATTGTGCTTTATAGATGAATAAGTTTTTCAAATATGATTTATATGATTGGAAAAAAAGTGTTTTCATTTGTATTTTTTGTCAACTCTTTGCATGATTCACAGGTGTTCAACGATGTATTTTCCCCAATTATTGGGCACAAAACTGATTTTTTTTTGTTGTATGTTTTTGTTTTTTGGAAGGAGTACCAAAAACCGTTGTTAACCCGTTTACCTCGCCATTTAATGTAATGCGTTAATGGCTATATACAAGAATTTTTTACGGACCGGTCGAGTTACCACATTGGGCGCGCACAAAAGAACCGATCGATATCTGGTTGACCATGGCATTGTATTCGCTTCTATTCAACCTAGCGTGAGTTCGCTGGTCAAGTAGTACACACAATAGAGGCGATCGATATGCATGGTATAGGCTCAGCGAAGTGGAAAATCTATGAAAATACTGTGAACTGGCTTGCATGTGTTTGTATACGAATATCCTGAAAGTAGACTTACCATGATACCATGATAAAATTGTAATAAAACAATAATCACGCAACTAGAGTCGGAGAAACTTGATATACATGTAGCCAAGGGTTCAACCTTTGTATTCAGGTAAATAATATTGTACTTACAAGATGCATACATGTATGTTTATGTAATTAATATAGCCCTTGCTCGGAACCGAGAAATCTCAGTTCCCGTATATGAGTAGGCGCATCGGGGACCGAGAATTCTCCGTCCCCGTAGTGAACGGGTTAACATCTATGCACATGGAAAAACATCACGTGACAATGCTTACACAAAAAAAAGGTGATCCTTTGCCAGAAAATGGATGCAGAACAGACTTGTGCTTGGTATGGTCAGCTGCTTACTTGAAATTAGTCAGTGGCAAATATACTTAAAGATATACTTGAGTATTCCCGAAATTTCCTTTGTGAGGATTTAGGTTGGCTTTGAATCCATTTGAAAGTACATTTAATAAACACTTCTAGAATGAGAATCATTCCCTTGCAGATGTTCCCATAGTTGTTTAAAGTTTGATTTAAAAATAATCATGTTTTAATTTATCGCAAGGCATCACAATATTTCCATTTCACTGGTTCTGCAAAAAACAAATCCTACACATTTTGAGAAATATACCAAAGAGCATTTAAAATTAATTTTGGTGATCTCTCTTGTGAATAATTTCTTTGACCAAACATCACATTCACATATTTAAAGAAAAACAAATAGTGGAAACTGTCAGGGGTCTGGAGGGGCCCTCTTGTGTTGCCTTGTAACCCTGTAACTTAGACATTTATATGTTTCCTTCTATTGATGCATAATTGAATTATAATTATCAGTTTTTAATGATACATTTTTAGAGTTTAAATACTAAAATTAAGTTTGACCAATACTCAACTATCTCTTTAACTTGGTATTCTTCAGACAACCAGTATTGAAATTAGAGAGAGAAAAAAAAAATCATTTTATTTTGTGCCAGATAAAATCTCATGAACTGATTTATTTTGTTCAAAAGAAGTAGCTTAGAACTTAGTTGAAAAAGTGGCCATCTGGGCCCCATGCCATTGCAGCAAAAGATGCAATCGATTGTAAAGTTGCAATTAATTGCAAGTCAGATCATGTGACTAAATATGCAAATCTGATTGTTTCAAATGCGTAATTTTTCTGACTTAATGCACTTTAATTATAACTTCGAATCGATTGTAATTCTTTATGCAACAGGCCCCTGGGGATGTTGCATAAAGAGTTAAGTTGTGATTAATCGCAAGTAAGAAGATATGGGCATCACAGCCAATCAGAGTTGTGCATTTAGGCGCATTTTGTGACTTGCGATTAATCGCAACTCTTTATGCAACATCTGCCTGCATGGTCTTGCAACTGTTGGTCATCGTGGTCATTGCGGTGAAGAGATCGAGCTACATGTACATGTAGGTGAGGGTTTGATTCAGCATTTTTGAGTGTCTGGCCAAGCCATGATGGCACCATATGTCTTGGACTTCAAGGTAAATGTGAGTCAGTACACTCAAGATGTCGGGTTCTATCCCTTCAGTTGTTGTAATCTATTTAATATGTACATGGAATGAAAAATAAGCATAGAAAATTGGGCTATGCTGGGGCTTGATTCCCAGCGAAGCCCAGTTTCCTTTGCTCAGTTTCATTTATATTGTATATTTATGGTCAGTTTCCTCTATCTTTAATTCTATTTATATTATATGATTAAAATGAGCAAAGAATTTGGTAGGAATCAAACAGTCTTGTAAGTTATTTTTTACTCTCCCTGATTTCAGAGAAGAGATCAAGATGCATTCAGATTTACCACACTGAAGTTGCCAGCACCGGTACATCCATCAGCAGAACCTGTCTGACCACTGGACAACAAATATTTTCCTCGCTCTATAAGCCAAAGCAGAATGCCAATAATAGCACTTCTGTTTTAGAAATTAGATGGTCGTTTTTTCTGTCCACTATTAAACATCGTTGGAAGTTGATTTGTTCTTTTTATTTTTACTCTTTATTATTTCAGAGGATGGATCAAGACGTATACAGATTCACCATGCTGACCCTGCCAGCACTGTCCGGCAGCAGGACCTGTCAGATCACTGGACAGCAGATACTGCCTTAGCTCTAGGCTGAAGCAGAATGCCAATGAATGCTTACACTCCTGTTTTCAAAATAAGACGGTCATTTCTTATTTTTTCTCTCCTTTAATGTCATTTAAGTTGATTTTTGTTTTTGTTTTCCCACTCCCTAACTGTAGATGATGGATCAAGACGCATACAGATTCACCACGCTGATGTTGCCAGCGCCGTCCGACAGCAGGACCTGTCAGACCGCTGGACAGTGGACACTGCCCTCGCTCTGCTGCTGGTGTCCAGTCTGGTCCCCGAGGCCGTGTGGCTGGCCCACCGGCTGGGAGACTGGAAGAGTGCGTTCACCCTCTCGGCTGTCTTCTCCTCCCAGGTGCAGTGCCAGCTCCACTCGGAGGAAAACTCAAGGTATGTTTGATTTTCAAACTTAAGATGCTATTTATTCCTCTCGAGTGCAGTACTCTCTACTCTACTTGAGTAAAACTCAAGGTGATTTTGATAATTTACAAATAGTCAGCTGTTTACACAATGCTAGAAATGAACCTGTTTGCCCTGTGGCCCAGTCGGGCATGTAAAAACAAGATTGTTCAACTTTGAGTGGCCCAAAACCTAAATCTGGTGGCCCCAAACAAAGAAAATCATAACAAATTCTGTTAAATTTGGTTGCCCGAATGGGCCAGTAGAATTTAGGATCAATGAAATTTTGTGGCCCAGAGTAAATTTTTAGTGGCCCCCGGGCCAGCGGGCCTATGCTAATTTCGAGCATTGGTTTACACCACCTAAGTGCAGTGCCAGCTCCACTCGAAGAAAAACAAAGGGGGATTTTTATTTGTAAACTTTTTAGAAGCTAGAAGAATGCTGTCTACTCCTCCCAGGTGCATTTATACTCCTATATAATACTAAGGACCATTGGAGGTAAACAATTAAAAGGTAACTTCTTTAATTTGAAAATTGTATAGGTGTCTAGAAGAATTCTTTCTATATCTTTTAGGAGCAGTACCAGCTCCACTTGATGGTAATTATAATTTGTAAACTATATAGGAGACTACGTCGTCGGTTAAGAAAGAGAAAGGCGCTCTGTAACTTTTTGTACTTCTGAGATAACCATGTTTTAAGTATGACATTCATGTAGAAACCAAATATTCATGTAACTCTCTTTTGATTAATATCCCTCAAAATAGACATAATCCTTATCTGAATATTTTGCATCACAAAGAAGAGGCTCTCACGTACGAGTTGGTATGAGTAACTCAGTTGAACAAAATATTGACGCAACCTACTTCTCATCCTCACAGACAACTTGCATAATGCCTTCATCCTTCCCCTTGTCTACTGTTCCAACGTCCCTAGGAAAGGAAGGGTAAAATGAAATCTTATGGTAGCTTGGCCCCGTTTCATAAGACTGTCAGATGTTGTTAATATCCATTTATTGTAACAAACTATGGCAACAGTAATATGCTCCAAGTTGATTGACTTATACAACAATTGGAAGAGTTCCATGAAATGGGGCCTGCTGTAGAGTTGTTTTTATTATGAAAGCATCGCTGTATCAAACCTGTTTGTACTTTTTTTTTTTACTTTGGGCAAAAGATGGCAGCATGCAATGATCAATTTTGTTGGAGATGGATTCGCAAAATCCATAATGTCTTAATAGTGAAGATTTTCCATGCAAAATATAGCTATATTGGAGGTCATTTGTCAAATTAGATATTCATCATTTTAGCAAGGATCTCCAATTCCCCCCCCCCCCCCCCACATAAGGCCTTACATTTATAGTGAAGATGTGCATGTTTGATATACCTCATCAATGATGATATGACATTGTTGAGGGCACTTTGTTTAACAACTACTTCCTGTTGTTTTGTGTTGTTGTTTTTCTTCAGTGAGGATCTCCACCTGCCCACACACCTGTCTCCAGCTTGTCTCCTGCGGGAGGGGGTGAGCTCCATCCTCCAGACTCGCGTCCTGGACCCCAAGCTGGGGGCTGCTAAGGGGAAGAAGGTCCAGAGGGCGGGTTCCTTCAACGACACCACCCAGCAGCGGCGGCTCTCCCAGGGGGGCTTCCTGGACACCCCCGCCCAGGGTCTCAGGAAGAGTGCATCAGTCTGTGAGTAGCTATTAGTCTACCATGTTTTCCTGGGCGTGTTTCACAAAGATTTTCAAGTTTAACTTGAGTTCTTACTTGGACTTCATCTTATTGACAGCTGTTTCACAAAGATGTTTAAGTTTAACTTGAATTCTAAGTGGGACTTAAACTTATGGAAAGCTGTTTATAGTTGTAATGTTACATTTAAACAAATTGAGCCAATAACTTGATCCTTTTTGTCTCATTTGGTATTTTTCATTATTTTTTCTGTAAACCACTAATTTCATGAGCTGTGTTGTTTCTTAGGCCTAAAAAAACAATCTGGAAACCTCTTATACCATGAAGTAATTTTTTTTTCTTGTATTTCTTATCATGCTGTTAGGTTCTCTGGTTGAAGATGACAAGTTAGCCCAAGTGATGGTGAAGCAAACCCTGACAGACATCTTGACCGCGGCCACACTGACCGGCCAGGATCCAACCCCCTGGCTACTGAGGAGCATGTTAGACGAGTGTCTCTCGCTCGCCCAGGGGTTCAATACCCTCGTACCAGAGGAATTCTACCTGCCCGCCCCACCTTACTACTGCCCCCAGCCGGAATACATTCCAAATGTAAGTTCTCTTCAATTTATGAAGATAAAATTATTATTTTAAAACTAATTTTTATTTTTGTATTAAATGTTTTGATTTGTTGTAAGGCTAAATGTGGTTGCACATGTACATGTATGTATGTGGTGTTCTGGTCTAGTGGTCAGAGCTCTGCTCCCTACACAAATCGGCCTGGGTTCGAAACTTTGGTTGCATCTCTCGGATGGTGATGATAAAGGGGGATCCCAGGCTTAAATAATCACGATTGATTAACGTGTCTGTAGAAACTCAATTACCAACCAACCAAGCCCAGTGTATTAAAGTGGCAATCAAGGGAGGCATATGATCTGCAATGATCGCCCATTTTAAAAATGTGAATATGCTATTGGATTGCTCTATTGTCAATAAATGAACTGATGACATATTTTATGTTCCGTTTTTTTTATAGGACTCTGATCCTCTGGAGGTCTTGGAGGAGGATGAAAGAAGACGAGAAATCAACGAACTTGTGCAGCTCTTCCTCCTGGTGCTGACTTCATCTCACTGCAGTCTTCCGTGTGCCAGGTGGTACGTGGAGCAACTTGTAGGTGTACAACAACAGGAGAGACAATGGAAGGTAACTTGAACAGCTACTCCTTTGAAGACATCTAGAAGCTTTGTTGACATTTGCAAAAACTGATGAAGGGTTGATCAAATGTGTATTTATGTGATCTGATTATGACCACTGAGTGATGTGTGAAAATTCCCTGGTAAATGAATGTGATATGACCGGGTAATATAAAGTAAAATAAAACTCATTGCAGTAACACAGTTGAAATTCTCCCAGGGAGAGTTTCAATTTCAAACACTTAAATCATAAATATCTTTCTGGTGGGCCCTCTATCAACTCTATAGGGATTACCAAATCTACTAGGAAACAGAGCAAAGAAAATGGGCTCCCACAAGAACAGATCCAGAGACCCCTGGACTGCTAGACCTTCACAACCCAAAGACATTCGCAGATGGCAGAAAAACTGTCCCAAAGTCCAACTTTTGTTTTCTTTTCCAATTTCTTTCCGATGTTTTGTTGGCAATGCTTATGTGACAACTTTCTTTTTTTTTTAATTTCCAAATGCCAGGAAGTTGAATCAGAGTTGCCAGCACAGCTTCTGTCACATCGTACATACCCGATTGATATACTCTCCGAGCTTGAAGATCAGGACAACTGCAAAGCGTCCGCAGATGGTAGAGAAACTGTCCTCGGGTGCTTTCGGGATCTGTGCTGCCTCCTCTGGATGCTCTACGTGAGGGACAAGCTGTCCCTCTCCATCCGCAAGTACCAGATCAGCAAGGAGAGGTCTTTACAAGTCAAGGTAGGTCTGGAAATGGGCCCAGCAAAATGTATTTGCTCGCAAATCCCATAATACAGTTTATTATAAACCACAATGATAGCTTCAATCTTTCAGATTTCATTAGGTGATTTGTCACTCATCTTTGATAGGAGATATCTGATCAGAAATGCTGTTTTCCCACAATTTAATAATAATTAAATACATATCTTTATAGTGGTGACTATTGTTCTTAAAGGGGTAGTTCAGTTTTGGTATAGAGGGCGCTGCACAAAATATTTTGTTATGAGATAATGAAAAACTGAGTGTAAAATTTAAAAGAGCATACAATTTTAATGACAGAATAAACTTTATTTGATCACAATCGGTTCAGAAACGGCTAAAATATCAATAAATATATCCGATCTGAATAAATGCTTACACTTCTTCAAAAATGTTCAAAAGTGGTTTTTAATAGTTGATGATGATCTCTCTATTTAATCATTATATCAACAAAACATCACATGCATAATTTTGTATGAAAAGTGGTTATAACCAATGCTTTTTTAGGGAGCGCCCTCTTGTTTTTTAATGGCTCTTTTTTAATGATAACAGGCTTTTTACGTAGTCGTTTGTAATTTTCTATACCTATCGAGCATTGTGAATTATAGAGCTTAGTTTGTACTGTTTTTGTGCAGGTTTTGGTTAATAAAGCTCAGCCTTACCAAAACTGTACTACCCCTTTATAATTGAGCATGATGATAACTACATTATGTTCATTTTGTATTAAGAGTGGTTTCATAAAAAAAACAAGTATTTCAAGTTTAATATATTTTCTTTTCCTCTCTTTTTTGTTGAAGCAATCACTTGACGAGGCAGCTCATGAGAAGACTAAGGCACTACTGAAGTCCGTCCTGGACTGGGCCGAGTGTCTGTACCCATTCGGAAGGTTTCTCCAGCTGGAAGATGAGGTCAACGACATAATCCTGACTGCCATCGCTGAACTCCCTCTCTCCAAGGACACGGTATCTATCCTCAGTCGCCATTTCTATGATGTCAGCAGTCTGCCCCCGTTCCTTGAGGATAAGTTCGGAAGACTCAGGGAAAAGCTGAGGAAAAAGAAGGTTCCCGCCGATAAACAGAAGAAGAGGAGTACAAACGATGAGGATGAAAAGGAGGAAAATGCAGAGAAGCAAACCGTGAGATTTGAGACTTTGATGACCCACTACAAGCGTCAAAGCAAATGGCGGCGGCATGATATTGGTCAGCGGGAGAGATGCTTTGGCTCTGTTGAGAATAGTGTCTTTGAGGAGGAGGAGGAGAAAGAGAAGGTTTACAAGGCAGCGAAGGATGTCACTCCTGGAAAGGACGATCCCCAACAACAGAAGGATGCAGGGTTGATGTTTAGAGTGGGTTCAAGAGAATTTGAAGGCAGAACATCTTTCCATGGCTTCCTTGAGACCTTTTTCCTTGTGACCTTTGGCCAGCTGGTGCTGGATGAACCATATATGGCTCAGACAGAACTTCCTCTCATTCAGTCGTTTCAAGAGCAGGTTCAAGAGACCGAGTTCAAGAAGACTGCCAGAAGATTACAGCATCTGCAGACCATAGAGGTGGAGCATCTCAACGTTAACCAATCTGTTAATGTTGGGGTGAGCATGGCACAGAGAGAGAGAATCCTATCCCAGAAGACATCGGGCCGGGGCCTGTTCAGGAAGTCTTCTAGTCGTCTTCTGCAGGAAGATCTTGTCGATATTCCTCGGCTGTCACTCCAGCATAGTGGCAGCCTGTTAAGTCTCCAAGACCTTGGTGGAGATGTCTTTGAAAGTGTAGGAAGATCATCCAAGCGGTCAAAGGGCAAGGTTTCTAAAGTCCCCCATGGAGAACAAGAAGCATCTTTTCTTGCCCTCTGTGCTACTCAAGACTTCAGGCAGATCAGGCTAAATTTGGGCAAAGACTATCTGCACCTTGCCCGGCAGGTGGCATGGCTGTCAAAGTGGTCAGGTCGGCAGCCACCGAGTGTCTTCCAGAAAGTAGGAAGCACCTCTGATGAGGAGAGCTCAAAAGCTGTCATGCAAGTCAAACTACCTCAGCAGCTGATCATCACAAGTTTGTGGCTTCTCAAGAATCTCTATCATGCAGGATCCTTCAAACAGGATGAAGGGTCACCCAGAGCTACATCATTGAAAGGGGACAATGCAAAGGACCTTCAGCATCCAGAGATGACCCCTTTCAAACTGAGGTTGAAACATGGACGGAAGAGGGATTCTTCAAGGACTCGTAGACATGGGTCAAAGAGTGCACAAGCTGGAAAAGGCCGCGATAGGGCTAAAGAAAGGGGATTGGAGGGCAGGAAGTCCCTACATGGTGATGAGCAGCTGCCAATTATAGATGCATCATCATCCGAGAGTCAAATGCAGACATCTGGAAAGAGCATGCCTTTGATAGTTGTTGATCAGCCAGACTCAAACAGTCTAGATGCAGAACAATTGGCTGGTTTAACTCGCTCTACCAAACATGATAACGTGGCGCAGCAGGATAATCACAAGGGTGACAATAAAGAGTCATCTGTCAGTAAGCAAAGCAGGACTTCAAAGAAGAAACGTAGACAACTGCCAGAAGTCACAGAAGAGAAGAGGAGGGCATCCAGAAACCTCAGCCATCTTCTGAAGGGGATGTCATTACATCAGAAAAAGAAAGGAAAAGAGGACGGAGGAAGGAAGAGGCGTGGAAGTGCCCCTGATGTGGCAGCCTCTGAGATGTCTTCCTCTCAGAGTAATCATCAAGGCAGCAGCAGTCCAAGACCCCTTCATGAGTCACAGGGAGGTGCTACTAAGGCAACAGATGGGACCACTGACCACATGGGTCACCAGAATGTTAACGGTAGCAACAGTAATTCTTCCAACCCTGGCACTACCAGAACTAGCACCAGCCATGTAGCCATCAACAACAGCAATATCAATTATACCATTAGCAGGAAGATTGATAATAACAATATGGATGGAAACAGCAGCATTGCCAGTAGCCTTGGTGATAGCAGCAGCGATCTGACGAGGCGGTCCTCAGTCGATATCATCAGTCAGAGCTCCAAGGGGCGTGGCATCCTTGGGACCAATGTCCATGTCTATGTGGACTCTAGCAGTTCACCTGACGTCAGCTCTCTTGAAGACTCTGGCGAGTTTCCCAACATTGCCGGTGTTGCAACGTTGAGCAAGGGCAAGACTAAAGAGGAGCGGGGAGGGAAGGTGAAGTTCCCCTTTGATGCTGCAATGCCAGGCAAGGACGTGGTTGGGGAAGAGCGGGATGGAGGAAAGGCAGGGAACAGGACCGGGACCAAGTAAGTCTTGTCAAGTCACCACTCACGTCAAAACACTGCACGCATCGCATCGCATCAGCCTGCAAATGTCAGCATCCCCAAGCATCGTGCAACATCCTGACCAGCATCAGCATGGCTTTCATCCATCAATCCTGTAGCTAGAGATAGTTAGTCCCCAAACGCCCCATTTCCCCTCTGCATGTCCTCCGACACCATTCTGATAGTGATATCAGAACATTGTCTTATCCCCCATAATGCCCTCTGATAATATCACATCCCAATCACAACACTTATCCTCAAAACACTCCCACACGTACCCCTACGCCCCAGTTAATCTTCAATTCACCAACAACCCCTCACATTCTCATTATCCAATGTATTCCCATATCCCAGCAAACATCCTTTATACACTCCCATTTTACAATACATTCTCTTCCACACTCCTTATTCCTGAACCCCCTAAGCATATGCTCCCCAATGTCACCCAACACCTGCTTGTGAAATTGTCAGTTCCCCAATCATTAGAACTCACCGCAGCATGTCACTAGTGTGAATAGCAAAGTTTCTGACTCAATAATTGTGCGCAGCTCTGGCAAAATTAGGATATTATCAGCAACTCATGTTTTTGACTTTGATGCTCTTTTAAAAGCATTTTTAAAAACACATTAGCAAAATATAGTAATTGGCTAGATATTAAAAAAAAATATTAATAATTGGGTATCAATTTTATCCTGTTCCCCTCAATTTTGTGAAATCCTCATAGACTTTGTACCTGGTTCCCATAGTCAAGGGGTTAAATTCAATTTATTAAAAAATATTAATACACGGTAACATAGTCAGCATGGGTGCTTTTGATAAGAGGTGCATATGGAGAGTTTTTTCAATTACTATAAAAAATCGCATTTATATATTTGTTTGAGATACGAGCCTGATTTTGCCAGAGTTGGTCACAATAGTATTATGGTTGTGTTCAAAATGAGGGTTACAAGGTTTATGTCTGATGTGTCCTAGGTAAATGTATTATGAGAAGCATGTTAGTGTTAGCAGAATGCATGGAATAATAAATATACATGTAGGTGATTTAGGCTAAATTTGAAAGAAAGATTTATATTTTTGCATAATATGTCTGTATTGTCATTACACAGTCAGGAATTAGGGCTACATAGGAAATAAGTTTTTTTGTGCAGCGATCCATTAACTTCATAAGATTTCTCCAAAGTTCATATTAGAGACATAAATCATAATACCATATTCATCACAAGATTCTTCTGAATACTGAATAATGTGTGAAATTTTCATAGAAAAAGAATGTTGTTTACCCAATGAAAAGGAGATTCAATATAGGGCCTAAATTTTCGATCCTAGCAGAATCTTCTTCAGAGGCTTCAGAGTGAAAAGAGTGAAAATTGATGTCAGATTTTTGTCACCGACTGCCCAGTGATTTTTAACACAATCAAAAAGAGTTCCGGAATGCTTTTCAATTCATTCATCAAAACCCATTTCTTTCTTCTGCTACCATAAGCCTCACAACAGGGTACAAGACAATCGTGAAAGCTCCAAGTGATTTTGGTTTAATTTGACAAATTTAATGGATCACTTTAAATGGATTTGAATGCATGACACAATTGTGTTGCTTGGTGAATAATACGATGAGTGTGTGGCTTTTTAGGCTTTGGCATGCAAATGAGGTGTAGATAACATTGTGGGCACTAGCTTTTATTGTAGACCCAAGATTTGAATGAAAATCGGTTAGCTTAAAGATGCAATTTTCAATGAATGTTCCATTTGTTTGCGACTTTGCACATTACTACCACATGGTTGTTAGCGAATATTTCAAGTGGATAAGTACATAATTATATTATTTCAGGTACATTATTACAATGATTAGTCCAGTTGATTTTAATATATAATGCAGTTGCGTAAGTTGAGAAACTTGATAAGTTAGTGTCATTAAAAATATAAAAAGACCTTAATTGCACAAGATGTATATACTGTTTAAATGTTATGCCTCTGTAATCTTTAATAGCATTTTATTCAGTTCATTTAGTTTCAGTTTTAGATTATATATTTTTTCCATTTTCAAAATACAAAATCAAATACATCAAAATATATCATCATTGAAGTAAAAAGTATAACATTATAATTCAATGTAGAATAAGTATAACATTATTATAATTCAATGTATCGTTCTATAAAATACATTGTATTACTAGTCGCATCAAATGCTTTACAAAAGGATATACTTGAAAGGGAGCTTGCAAAGAAGCTAGTAAGTTAAACAAACAAATATTGTATGCTGCCAGGAAGCCAATATGTAACATCACAACAATTTATTCTTCTGGACTAAACGATGTGAGTTACTTGACATAAGTGTTTTTTTTTAATGAGATTTCTTAAATTTGGACAGGTACATGATTTCGTACAATATGCTTTGATTAGCTTTTCACAATTTGGTCATGACGTATTTTGTGTGATTTTTGTACTCAAAACATTTACATTCCATACGTTCATCATAAATTCCATTATTATCGCATCTGATATTTAAATTTGTATTTGTTATTCACCTTCCTGTGAACGACATATTATTAATCTTCAAAATATGTTATCGAATAACCCTTTATTAATATACTTTAATGTACAACACTGCCTTATTAAACTCTGGATAGATATATAATATTTTTCTATTTTGCTTTATTAAAATTGGAAAACTACTAGGAAAAACTTCTAGAAGATAAAGAATATGGTAGTTATTCAGTGAAATATGATGAATAATTACAATACAGTTGCATGGTTACATTGACATTGAAAAATGTCAAAATTGGCATGGATGATACTAACTGATCATTACTGGTTTTTTATTTGTTTGCTGAACAACATTTTGTTTCAAGGAAAATAATAACCAAGTGTCACTTATTGTTTGATAAATTCAATAATTATTTACACTGTTTATATTAATTTATTACATGATAGATATGAAGCAAGGTAATTTTCATGATCCTACGCTCCTCGTTATAACGAGGTTCCACTGTAATGCATTTGCTAGTCTGTGCATGTAAATGTAAATGAAACTTGTCTGTGGCATGCATGGTTACATGTGTTACTAAATGCAATTTGTGTTTGTATGATAATATGGCTGGTTAGTAATTTTAGTGATCTAGAATGTGTATTATTTTAACCCGTTCACTACGAGATTCAGAAATCCCCATAGACTTTGTACATAGCCCACTCGGTTCCCGTAAGCAACGGGTTAATTTGTGTTCATGCATTGCTATCATATGTAACACAGTTAGTAGAGCAGGTTGTAAGTACATGTAGCTATTCCCTTCTCCTCTTCTGTTAGTATTGTTGATGATTATGTTTCATTTTTCAGAACACTATAATATATTGTCATATTTTATTAGAATCATTTATGTTTCATATCATTCCTCTTTTTGAGAATAATGAAACGTAAATGAATAGTATGTGATCCGAGATTAGAATTGTCATAATTTGCTTCCTTTAAAAAAAAATGTGTTCCTTCCTTACTTCATACCTTCCTTCATACCTTCCTTACTTTCTTCCTTACGCATGTATACAATTGGACTTGGTATACTGTTGAGTGCGCCTTATGGCTGCCAGAATGCATTGCTCCCAAGGGAGCAGAAAGTGCCTTCACATGTGCATTAATTGATTGCGAGTGTGTGTCAAAACTAAAAGGGTGATAATGAAAATCGCTTAGAGATGATTATCAACCACATTAGGCCCTTTATAAATTTTAAACATTATTATTTTTTACTTCCTGCTCCATGCATCATCTCTTGCTCCTATTTCTTCTCCTCTAGCTCTAAAAGGTTTGTGGATGAGGATAAATATCCTTAAATGAACCATTTATTTCTGTGGTGCGAATACTCAATAGAATACCAAAGTAGTGATGGCAAATTCTTTTGTTATAACATATAGTAATGGTTCTAATCTTGCTTTTGATTCATTTTTGTATGAGTGGGTTGGGGCTGGAAGATTGCCTCCTTAGCAAACTCTAGGCCACACAATTTCGGGCTTGCCTGACATTGTTCATAACCATAACACAAGTAAACGGGTCACAAAGCTGACGAAGGCTGTAGATGACGGCCAAAGTTTACGGAGCTATACATATTTGTACTGTGATCAACAGTTTAAAATGTTAATTTGAAGAGCTTTGACATCACAAACTTGGTTCTCTACTCCACACTTACCTTTTTCGTCAGTGGCCCGGTCGGGTGGCCCGAAAGAAAAATTTACTGGCCCCAAAATGTTATTCCATGACTAAACTTTTTACTATTCAAAATATCACTCTTTCCTGATCAAACCTGTGAATAGATGAAGCATGACATGGAAGAAAACAAGATTTTAAGAATTTTGCAAATGTCAGGCTGAAAATCCGCTTGCCCGATCGGGCCACCAAAATATGACTTTTATACATTTTTGCTGGCCCGAAGTGGGCCAGTGCGAGTGTCTGATCATTGCCTAAAAGATAGAAAAAGAAAATCTTAAAATGCAAAGAATGTTGCATTTACATGTATGTTTCAAAACAATAATCCTATTATTTTGTTATGGCTTGCCTGACATTGCTTAGAACCCATTACCCATGGAAAATAGAAGATGTGAGTTTGACGTCACAATTTGGTTCTCTACAGTAATCACTGCCTGCCATACACTGAAAAGGATTATTAAGATGATATTACAATGCACAGAATGTTGCATTTGTCTTTCAAAACAGTAATCCTATAAATCAATGAGGTGTGTGTATCAAATATTTCAGGAAGTTTGCTTTATTTTTTAAGTGTATATACAACTTGCTTGAATTATGTACACAAATGATTTGATTTGTTGACAGTATTTAACTGTTGTAAAAATAGTCTCTGATTAATGCTAAATCAACTAAATCATAGAATTTGTTCATTGATTATGATTTTTTTTTTGGCTAATTATTTGTTAACCTATTTCTTATACTATACATTTTGTTGTGTTTATGGTGCAATATAAGAAGCAAATCAATCAAAATGTGAAAAATACATACAAAATATATTTGTAAAGTAAATTATTGGAGTATTACTCCTCTAGAATCAGTTCACATTGCCTTATAACTTTAATAGTATTTTAATTGCTGCTCTCTACCCATGCAGGTGTATAGATGGGTACCATGGTCTAGTGTTAATGAGCCTTGCACCATGGGCACCATATGATTAGTATGCTCCCCAGGGAGTTGAGAAAGTACGCAATTGTGTGGGTTTGAGCGGTACCTGATGACCATGGGTAATAATAGCGACAGGATTGTCACATTAAGTGGCCATCATTATTATTATTATTTTTATTATTATGTCAAACATATTACTATTGGCATGAAATGTCTAAGACATTTATTACATTTCCTTTGCAAGTTTTAATGCCAGACATTTGTGCCAATATATTATATATTATCTCATTTCAAAGACTTGATGTGAAAGTACTTTGCAATAACTCTAATTATACTTTGGGTTTTATACGAATCATGAGTAAAATGAGATGATAAATGAATTCAAATTATATTTGACATGACTCTTTGCATTCAGTATGTATGGTAGTCTTATGTACACAAGATTTATGATTGGTGCTCCAATTTTCAAATTTATACAAACATTATTAAATATTGCTGAAATCTAGTTATGTTGTTTACAATCTGTTCATTTTAAAAAGTGACCCTTTTAATTTAATTATTTTGTAAAAATAAATTGTACAGTTGCATTAAAGGGGAAGTTTCTACAAGCTTTTAGCAGGTTGGGTGAAAAGGGAACAATTTTAGATACCTAATAGGGAAAGTTTGACCAGTTTTTGATAATCCAAACAAGAATTATGATACTAAATATATTACTCATTGCGGATATAGTATCGGAAATAATATCGCTAGTGATATTCGTTTGTCTCGCAATGTATGGTCAACAAGGAATTACGACGTTTCGTGCGCCACTGCAACACTTCGTCTGGTGTAATAGAATATGTTGTAAACAAGCGTGTTTTATACTGTACGGTCGGCTCCAAAGCGCTATCTCGCATGAGCGAGTACATTCCTAATTGGTCACTAACGGACAAGATCAATTGGCCGAAGCACACGGGTGCTCAACCAATCAACGGTCCGTTGTCTCGGCACGACTGTCGGGCGGGAACAATAGCGTGCTTCAACCAATCAGCGGGCCACTGACTCGACTCGCATGCTGGTTGGAATCAACCGGTGAGGGCCGGCTGAGCAGGGAGTGTCATGGCGGCGTATCGTACGCATCCAAAATTCGGGGATATCGATACCGTTGTCTTCGGCCAATAGATCTTGTCCGTTAGTGACCAATTAGGAACGTACTCGCTCATGCGAGATAGCGCTTTGGAGCCGACCGTACAGTATAAAACACGCTGTTTTACAACATATTCTATTACACCAGACGAAGTGTTGCAGTGGCGCACGAAACGTTGTGATCTTTTAGATTCCTTGTTGACCATACATTGCGAGACAAACGAATATCACTAGCGATATTACTTCCGATAAGAATTATGATTTTTCAAAGTTTTGATCAAAATCTTGTTTGATGCCCTCTTAGTCGGCGCTTTGCCAAATCTGTGATGTCACAGATGAACAACTCCCATTGGAACTGTACAACAAACCTTCACAAAATGTAACTTTTCATGAAAAAGCATCGTCCCTCTACTCTCATTCTCAGATATGTTAGAAAAGAGGTAAATGTGCGTGCATTTAAGGTAAAACTTCCTCAACTGGTCTAGTGAAATTCACAAAAAATTTTTAAAAATATGAAAATATGTGTACAAAGTCAGTGGAAGGTTGTTCTACTATGGCATCACAGATTTTGGCAAATTGTCATCTACAAACAAAACTTACCAAAATCATAACTTTTGAATTGAATATCCAAATTTGCTCAAACTTTCACTACTAGTATTGTGCTTCTACAATTTTTCTCCTTTCATTCAATCCACATTAGTACTTGGGGAAACTTCCCCTTTAAGTACAATATAATACAAAAAGCATAATGGAAATTTGAATGACTTATGTTTACTAATTGATATTTAATTTCAAAGTTTGTCTTATTGAAATAAAAAATAACAGCCCCCGCCCCCCCCCCCCCTCCCAGATATACTGCACATACACGGCTGGATCCATGGTCATGCATGAACAACAATGTACACAGTGGAGCATGGTGGTAATTAATGGGGGACACCTGCCCCAAATAAAATATAATCAAAGATAAAACACAAATACAAAAGGGGAATATTAAAGGGTACCACCACCCAAAAATAATATTCTTATTATAGAAAGGTAACATCTTTAGTATTCCATTCCTTCAACAAGTTCACAAAAATCTTTTTCAGAAAAAAAAAAAAATTTGGAAAACGCATCACCATTCTCAACCATGCGTTCATGCGGTCTGAATTGCGTAGACTATATGTCTGCAGAGCAAGAGCGCTCTGTGCAGAGCGAACGAATCATCCAGGATTCTATTGACGTACGCGTGAATCGCATTGACGCACTCGCAAATGTTTGGCCCGTATGAACCAGGAGATAGCAGTGGTTCTGTAAGTGGTGGAAACTAATTGCTTTGTTAATGAATTACACAACTCTTTGCAAAATGTTGGGTATCTATTTGATATCACAAAACAGTACCAAAACATATAATAATGTGTTGTCCTTTGCCTGGTGGTCCCCTTTAAGAAATGCATACAGTGTGCCCCTCCAAATAAATACCACGCCCCTCCCCAATCAAAAAGCCCCCATCCCCCAATGCAATGAAGTGGAAAGGACTGGTATTTCATTTTCACTTTGGGACAATTGCAGTGATTGAAGCAAAAATTTCTATTCTGATAGGGGATATGGGCAGTTAATCACCCCCTTTTTGTTTTGTTTGGTGGGGGGGGGGGGGGGGGGGGGGCGGGGGTTGGGGGCATGTACCTATACCATTTAATTACAGTTTGTTTTTTAATGTGGTCTAGGGGCTGCAGATGAAAATTTTAGTTAAAGGTACACTTGAGTATCGGTAGGCTACTTCCCGAAATGCCCCATGACACTAAATTGGTTGGTTTTAATTCCATTAGATAGTTCATTGAATAAAACATGTGAAATGAAAATCATTCCCTTTCAAATGGTATAATAGTTGTAAAATTTGATTTCAAAATATTTTATTTATATATCGTCTAGCCAGACGATATTATGACTTTTTATAAAAATACATAAAATGAGGGCTGTCAACCCCCCCCGCATTGGGCGGGAGTCTCACGCCACCATGCTCATTTTCCCGCCGTCCCACCAATATCCCAGTTTATGAAAAAAAACCTCCTGCCATACGTGTAAAATGAAAATCTCCCGCACCCAAATAAAAATGAACTATCGAACACGTTTGTTTCCATTGTGGTTCGACTGTTCCTTGAAAGTACTCGGTCCCCCCCCCCCCCCCGCTTACACGATTCTCAAACAATGGTCTCGGTCTCGACCTTAACAAATTTGAAGGTACCTACTCGGTCTCGGCTTTGACAATTTTCTACGGATTTTAAATAGTTGTTGATGATATCTCTATTTAATCATTATTTTAACAAAACATCGTATGCACATTTTGTATGTAAAAATGGTTGAAACCAATAATTTTTTATAAAGCGCCCTCTCGAGTTGTAACGGCTATTTTTGAATGATAACCAGGTTTTTACTTAGTCGTTTGTAATTTTCTATAGTCTATACCTTTCGACCATCATGGTGGAGTTATAATTATAATGTTATACTGTTATGGGTAATACAATTTAGTTTGACCAAAACTCAACTGTTTTTATGTACTGGCAAAATGGAATTATGCGAATGTGACCCCGCTAAAAGGTGGAATTTTTATCAGTTGAATATACAAACAACACAACACAAGTTATCTAACAAATGCAAATAAATGCAGAATAAACAAAAAATGATTTGGTAGTAGATACCATATATCGAGAATAATTTATATTGTAGCATTTATAGTACTTAGAGGTGCCCCATCGATATAAATTAGCGATGAAGCTGTATATAAAAATTGAAGACGCCCTCTGCGTTTGCGAACTGAAAATAACGTAAACATTTTTGTCTGCTGTTCGGTTTCCATGCAAGATAGTTTGAAATAGGTAAGATGGAAAAGTGGTTTAATGCACGAATTCATATTGCTTCAGTCCGTAATTTTCGAAACAAAATATTTGTGTGAATTTACATTAAATATAAATAATACTCTCTACGTGAATAATGTCATATTTTATCTGATTTCGTTCGTCCGTTTTTGTTCCTTTACTGCAGTTCAGTCCCACCCGCTGAAAAATTTGTGTGCACATAATTATGAATGCATCAAATCGGGAATGTTCTGTTGACGTTGTTGCTGTTGGGAATGGTGTTCGATTGAATTTGACTGGAGTTAAGAACAAGATGGCAAGACCAAGCATATGCATATTTAGATTGTGATTCATGATAGTGGTTAAACACTGACAGTTTGATGCATGGTGCATGGACCACATCGAGTTGACTGTCCCAATTTCAATATGATTCAGTCACAGTTTCACACTTCACAGCTCAGTCACACTCACCAAAATTGGCAACATGAATTCTAAAAAGTAAAACAAAATAATTATTAAAATCAACAAAGATAATCCTTTCACTTCTGGTTGTGTGTTATGGGATGTTATATGTGTGTATGCTTGCGGATATGCTGAATTGTTCTTTTTTAATATTATTTTAAAAAGTAAACAAAATAAATTACAAAAATCAAAATTTAAAAAAGATGAACCTTTCACTTTCACTCAGCTTCACTTCTAAATTCTATTGCTGGTTGTGTGTTTATGGGATGTTATATGTATGTGTGCTGGCAGATATGCTAAATTGTTCTTTTTAAATTTTAAACAGAACTAAACTTACAATCAACATTTTTGGCATGTATGAATAAAAGAAGCGACTCAAATTGCATACAGCATTGGTTATCCTACTCCTAGTCATGTATGCCACATCATGGCCATGCTTCGGTAGAGAATGCCAATTTTTCAAATCATAAATTTTTAATTTAATGTTGTAAGGTAAACACCGCTCATAGATACAGACATTAGATTAGGTAGTTGATATTATTAGAATTCTGATACTTCACGCGAATGACCGGGAAATGACTGGGTGGCGATCAAGTCTGCTTATTTGTGGACGAATCCTGCTATTTTTTTTTGTTTACATCGGTCTTGTTGTATTTTAGGGGAAACGTTTCAGGATGGAATGTTAGAAATTGATGGAGGACCAACATGGAGTTTTTAAATTTCAAATCTAGAGCAACGTGCTGATGTCATTATTACACTCTGTGAAGGAGGAAAAAATTAATACAGATTTAAATGCTGAACATTAGATATCACATTGTTTTATCATATTTTTTCAGGAATGTTTCAGAATCACAGACTTAGTGGTACCGTAAACCGGGGTGACTTTGGCACCCGGGGTGACTTTGGCCACTTTTTGAGATGAATGTATTTTCATCAAGCATCACTTTTCAGAACAAATTTCTAATTGTTTCTAATGTAGTCCTATAGGATAATGTTTAGAATAAAAAATTAGTTCTGAAGAGTGAGACCTGATGAAAATACATCCTTCTAAAAAAGTGGCAAAAGTCACCCCGGGTGCCAAAGTCACCCCGGTTTACGGTAATAGTAGAACCTGTACGAATGAGATGGGATAAAATAAATATGGTGGTCCATCAGGTACGAGGAGGGGAGAGAGAGAAGATTTTTTAATTTATTGTATTTTATCATGTCCAGGTACTATTATATCAAATTATTTATCTACAATACATTTCCCCAGGAATGTTGCGGAATTAAGTGATGGAAATGGATGTGAAATGTGTGGTAAGAGTAGTGCCAATATGAAAGAGAAGGGACAAATAAAGATGGCAGTCCATCCACAAAGTTGGAGGGAAGTGGGGCAAGAATGATTTATTTATTGCATTTGTCTATAACAGTACTTTTATTGTATTGATTATTTATATTTCTCCAAGAATGTTTCGGAATCAAGTGATGGAAATGGATGTGGACTATGAAGTAAGAGTAGGACCAGCCTGAAGGAGACGGGATCAAATCAAAATGGTGGTCCATCAGGGACGAGGAGGCGAGAGAGAGAAGACTATTCATTTATTGTATTTTATCATGTCCAATAATTATATCAATTTGTTTATCTACGTTTCCCCAGGAATGTCTTCGAATCAAGTGATGGAAATGGATGTGGATTTTGCGGTAACAGTAGGACCAGCATGAAGGAGACAGGGTCAAATAAAGATGAGGGTCCGTCAGCGACGGGCAGGGGAGGGAGAGACAACGATATGCAGCATATGGTCAGATCTGAAGTGCGCAGAATAATGGAGGTAAAGAATGCTTTTATTTATAGGTGCTGAATTGTGTATTTAAAGAAAAAGCAAGTTTGGCATTATGTTTGTGCATGTGCAAACAAATGTAATTCAGACCGATACTGACTTGTCTTTGATATTCATTGAGATGGACAGACTGGATGTAGTGCTTTTAATCACTGTTAATTATATACTATTTTATTTAGTGTAATACATGTATATTGCAATGGAAAGACTTTACTTATAATTAATATTATTTAAAATACGCTATTCACACGGGTATCATAGCTACAAAAGACATTGAAAATACAATTATAAATACAATAAAAAAAATTAATGCTTACATACATAATATTAACTTAAAGGACAATGAAATCCAGACAAATTGTTGTATGCGCTATTAGACAGTAAATTATTAAATAGGATGAATAGTCCCTGAAAATTTGAGCACAATCGGTCAAGAAATAAGAAAACTGGCTCTTTGAAAAAAGCCATTTATTTCTACGAGTGACTCAAATTGGCAACGCACTCTGGCAAAGTTGTGGACTACTCCCCATATATTTTGTACACAAAATTTCAATTTAGTTAAATTTTCTCAAAATTTATGTTTACTCTTCGTTTGAGTTCAACATATGTTTTGTAGAATGCATTTATACACAACATATCATGAGTTGGGGGAATGGAAAAGTGTGACTATGAAGAAAACTGTAAAAATGGGAACATTTGTGTACAAAACATAAGGGGAGTAGTCCACACACTTATCAGAGTGCGTTGCCAATTTGAGGTCCCCATAGGAATAAATGGACATCTTCAAAGAGCCATAGTTTTCTTGTTTCTTGCCCGATTATGCTCTAACTTTCTGAGATTATTCCTCCTAATCTCTTCAATTCTATGAAAGCAGCATTTTGATTGGGTTTCATTGTCCTTTAATAATCACTCACAAAACAGGGAAAAGGTGGGTCTTTATTTTGATTTAAATCTAGTGATAGATTCAAGTTCTCTTATTATTTATGGTAAACCATTCAAAATCTTGTTGGAATTTGATATGAAGGTGGATATAATTTTGCAAGACGGAACAAGTAATTAAAACGCACTACACCCAGTTGATAACGTAGATAAATTATTGTTCTAACAAAATTATCTTGTATCCTCTTTTGAAAAAAATCACATGTAGTTTAATTCATTACCTGTAGTTATGATCCTCAATTTAATATGTGCTCTAATTACTATGATTGTCCAGGCACAGCATCAGTCCATGATGAGCATGTTAGAAACTGGAGGGACCCTCATGCTCAGAGAGCTGGAGCAAACGGGCGACTCTCATCCACATGGCATTGTACAGCCAGAACAACAACAGCAACAACAACAATTATCAGGTAATAAACATGTACATAATAATAGAGGTTTATAAATTAAGTGTTTTTTAGTGCTCTTTGAATCCCTCAGAAGCACTAAAATTAATAGAACGTCGAGTGATTTTGACATTATTATGACAATATCTTTCACACTTTTCGGGTATACATGCTATTTATACAGTCTTACAAATTGGTATATGAACAGTTTTCCTAAACTGTTGTAGAATAATTATTTGGAAATGTGTTTAAAAATAAAATCACCTTCGGCATACTTTTGATCTTTTATCTTTAAAAAGGAAATCCAAGCGATGTGACCTCTGACCCTCGTGGTGCACACCAAGTAGAAGCTTCTTCTTCTCACCCTAAACGAGCACAGACTGGTCTTGTAGAAGAGAAGACGCAGGAGAGTGGTCAAATAGGTCATAATCTTCCAAAAGCAGATGGTGCCAGAAATATGCAAGATCATGAGACTGGGGATATGAGGGTAGATCAACGCGAACACAATGTAAATGTTGTTCCGCTTACTCATGATCCTGTTCATGAATATGTTGGAAGTACAGTAACGCATACCCACAAACATGTTGGAAACCAAGTGACACCTCTCCGACTTGAAGACTTGGCTAGTGCGCGGGATCCCCCTCATAATGCACAGCATCCAGTGGGTGATCATCACGGACAAAGGGCAATGGAGATTCCAGGAATGATAAGAGGGTTTCCACTGCTGTCTGTACCAAGGAGAGAAGAACCACACGTTTACAGGGATGAGGCCATGCCTTCCCAGGATGCACCTGGAGCCAGCGATTACGACATGATACCCACGAGGGACGGGGACGTTGACATCGGGGGTCAGATACCCGGTAGGCAAGAGATTGTGCTGCTTAGGCTAGAACCTGACAATTCTCAAAGGCCACTTCAAGATGCTCAAAGGCCTTTCCAAGATGTTGGAAGACCTGCTGCAGAGAGACCCATAGGGAATCCAGCCTTTGCATCAGGTGCCCCAAATTTCCAGGGGCCATCTGTGTTACAACCAGTGGGTGGGCAAAATATACCCTCTATCACTGGGATGCCTTTACTCAGGATACCCCAAAAAACTCAAGGACAACATTTTCTCGCACACACTAACCAAGAAAGGACAGTGCAGCCAATTCCTTATCTCCATACAAACTCAAACCAAGAGAGGAACAACCTCTTTCCTAATGGCAATTTCAACTTGCAAGGAAGAGCGCCGTCGTATAGTGCGGGTCATTATGCACCACCGGGACACACCCCACGTGAAGCATGGGGGAGTCCAGCTGTAGGAGGCGTAGGGATGGCAAGCATGCCATATCCACTCCAAGGAAAGGTGGACATTCCCCTGCTGAGGATTGTTAATGGGCCACAGATGTTACCTGTTGCAGGTCCTCAGTACATAACCCATCCTCAGAGAGATGTTGGTGTTCCCAGTGATCAAAGGCCTATCCACCTGCCCCTCCTGCGTCTGAAGGACCCTGAACCCCCACCACCACTGATTCGTGCACCCATCATGCGCCCCTCCCAGCACCCTTTCCTCCCATTCGTTACCCAGGAGGAGATCCTTGCCTTTGAACAGGAGAAGCGCAGAAGGGAGATCGAGAGGGACCTGGAGCTACGGAGACAGGCTGGTGCAGGACCCATCCAGCTCCTTCGTCTGGAGCCGGAGCAACGGACAGATCCAAGACCAGAGCCAGGTCTGGACCAAAGACATGAGCCAGTGCCAGGGCTGAGAGCAGGAACACCCACATCTGCAAGGTAATGCACTGAGCATATCAAAATGAACTGTTATTCACATTCAATGTTATTTATCCCAACATTGTGGAAGAGCACCGAAATCTCTTGGGTGACAGTTCTTTAATCGGTCTACCCTATAATTTCTATAATTTCAATTTGATATTGGATTTAATTTCATGCACAATTGCACATGTATACAATGAGAATGAAGTAGCCTATAACTCATCATCATCAGTTTGCAAATCTCTAGTATTCTCCCCAGGCTGTTAATAAGGTCCTCAATAAAATTGCCTACATTTTTGCATTGTATCTAATCATAATGTCTAGAGATGAAGATTCACAGTGCATTTGCATTTGGATATTGATTACATTAAAAAAAATTATGAATTACTATAAGTTGGTTTATTTTATTGTAATACGATTCAGGCAGAGGAGGCGTGACGAGATGGCGGGGCGAGCCGAGAGACACCAAGCTGAATCTAACAAGGAAAATCTCCCCAAAGTAATTGCCAAGAAATCCGCACGAGCCACTGTCGCGTCATCGGACTCTTCATTGGATAGAGTCGCAGAGCGGGCTGGCCGGAGGAAAGGGAAGAGGGTTAGGGTGCAGGCTGTGGAGAGCTCAGACAGAGATGAAGATGAAGATGAAGAAGGAATCAAACCCGGCGGTGCCGAGGGCAGAAAGTTTCGAGACAGGAGGAAAAAGGAGCAAGATTCGACATCAAGAAAAGGCCAGGGTGTAGCGTCACAGCAGCAGAGTAGTGAGAGGAGGGAGGAAGTGGATGTTGCAACACGCAGAGCCAAGCAGCCCGCTGCTCCTATCCACGCACGACCAAAATCAGATGAAGAAGATTTTGATGAGGAACCGGTCCATGATTATTCAAGTGATGTAAGTCAGTTTTTGTTGTTGTAAACTGTGTGCTTAACGATCTGATGGTATGCATGTACATGAGTGTGTGAATGTCTGCATTTGATTACACCCATCGATGCTAAAATAGTCTTGCATTTGCTATTTAAAGGTTATTTTTGTATGAACTACATTATATGTATGATTCCATTTGTTTTAGTGTATTGGGAAGAAAGTCAATCTTTTGTTTGTGACTGAAGGGTTTATCATTGTCAACCCATCAACGTTTATTATTTTTTCGGGACCAGTCCTAAACGTATTAAAAGTTTTATTATTTTTTTGTACAATATTGATTGAATACAGGAAGAGCGGAGGACCCCTGTACCAAGCAAGCATGATGTAGAGACACAGGTTGCTGATCTTGGCCAGGGTTATGCTATCAAACCAGGTAAAGATGATGTTGAGGATGATGGTGATGATGATGGTGATGGTGATGGTGATGGTGATGGTGATGGTGATGGTGATGGTGATGGTGATGGTGATTTTTGAAAATGTCAAAATCATGTTTACCACCATGATACCATCAGTTCATACATACATTACATGTACATGTATTTGATAACATGTGTCAAATTTCATGAATACAAATTTGAGAGATATCTGCCTGAGGTTATATTGTGATTTGTTTTCTTTCTCCAAGGCACCCACGATGGACTGCTTAGTGATCCACATGCACGCCCTCTATTGCCCACCTCCGCCCAGATCCACTACGATACCGTCATGAAGTTGCAACAGCCCCCTCCTGTGGTCCGACCAAGAGAGGCAGAGAGGCAAACCAGGGTGACGCACGACGCGGCAACGTCGACCCAGGGCATCCCGGATATAGGTCGTCTGAGAGAAACGATGCAACAGCAGCAGAAAGGTGAGTTTCCCCTCCCCCCAATTTTTCCATCTATTTATTTGAATATCTCTCATTAAGTCCTCTTTTCTGCTCTTCCATTTCCCTCATGTTTTCATCCATGAAAACATTTCATTACTGCTTTCTTTTCTGTGAAGCATGAGGAAAGAGGAGTGGTATATACTTCTTGTATGACAGGGCTGAACTAAGCTGGGAATATAATCAACCCCCCTTCCATGGGCATCGATCCTTAATATGTTATACCTATTCATCAGGGGGGATGAATGAATAGATCATCCCCCCTGATGAATAGGTATCAATTACAGATCGACGCCCATGCCGTCTTCACTTCCCCCCAAAAAAATACACAACAACATTGGGGGCAAAGAAACCAAGGAGCATTATACTTCTGCTGTGATGGGTCTGAAAAAAGCTTGGAATATTAATATTACAATTTTGTCTGCGGCCTTTGTTAGTAGAAGATTTGATAATATGTGTGGTTTAATTGCGGTTGCATCATGTATGAGGAGAGGATTGGTGATTCCTAAGAAGGACTGTTGGTATTCTTTCTCAGGACTCACCAATCCTCTCCTCATACATGGTGCAACCGCAAACCACACGTAAATCTACACCACCATGGAAGCCGATACTTACAAGCAACATTTAAAAGATTTGTATGTTTTTTATTTGCAAATTTATTTTCTTCTTCCAGAGAGTAAGCCAACAATGGAAGAGGCTGAGGAACAGTATACGTCTGCTGTGACGGGTCTGAACAAAGCGGGTAATATCATTGCTCCAGATATCTTCTTTGGTCTCCGCTTCCGATCGGGTCAACCGAGCACCTCATCACACAGTGGACAGGTAAGGATGGCTATGACATTCTCTATACCATTCAAGAGTTAACATACCTGGGCCCCATTGCAGAAAGAGTTGCAATTGATGGTAAGGTTGCAATTGATTGCAATGCAAGTCAGATCATGTGACTAAATGCACAAATCTGAAATGTGCATGTTTTCTGACTTGCAAAAAAATGCAATTAACCCCTTGACCACGGGAACCGAGTGGGTTGTATACAAAGTCTATGGGGATTCCATAAACTCGTAGGGAATGGGTTAACTATTGATCACAACTCTATCTGCAACAGGGCCCTGATGTACACTTAAAAGTATTGACAACTTAGTGTTAAGTTTGACTTGGGAAACACTCCCCAGAAGGGATAAGATCATACGGCCATAGGTATAGAACAAAATAATTCCTTCACAAATCAATGCTATCATGGGCAGATTGTGGAGTCCGTTACTTTGTTGGAATATTTCTTATCCCCTTTGTTATTCCACAGCCTGGACAGCAAGGGGCAGGGGGAAGGGAGTTCATCAATGTTGCGGACATCAATGCAGAAGACGTGTTCAGGGATATCCCACAACAAACTCACTCAAAGCAACACCAAGGTAATTATGATGATGCTGCTGATGTTGGTGACGTGTATGATTAGAATGGTGATGAGTTAGTGGTGATGGTGGTGGTGATGATTATGGTGTTGCTGCTGATGCTGCTAATGTGAAAGATGATGGAGATGGTGGTGAAGGTGTTGGTTGTGGTGATGATGATAATGATCAGCGGCGTAGCTACGGGGGCACGGGGGTGCATGTGCCAACCCAGTAATTCAAAAATAAATTTTATAAGGGAATCTTTCAAAAAATAAAGTAATATATAATTAAGGTGTGCCCCCAATCAGTCTGACCACACTACGTCACTAATGAGGATGATGGAGATGGTTATGGTAGTGATGATGATGAAAACAATGGTTGTGGTGGTTCTGTTAATTATTGTGATGTCAGTGGTTATTCTGATGGTGCTAGTGGCTGAGGATGATGTTATTGGTGACGATAATGATGGTTGTTGTTTTTGATCATGTAGTTTATTTTTCGCTTTCTTGTGACAGTATTTAAGTTCAAAGGGTACTTGATTCTATCTGATAAGATGCATTTTGATTGCTCTCACAGAGTGGATGTGGTGTGGCAAGATCGGTAGAGCGCGCGCTTTCTGATCTCGAGATCCCGAGTTCGAACCCTGCCCACTCCGTTTGTCCTTCAGCAAGACAATTAATCCACATTGCTGCTCTCTACCCAGGTGTATAAATGGGTACTTGGTCGGGTGTTAATTAGCCTTCAGCGCCCGTTGGGCAGCTTGGGCTAGTATGCTCCCCTGGGAGTTGAGATGGTGCACAAGATAATTGTGCGGGTTTGAACTGTACCTGATGACCAAGGGTAATAATGCGCCTCTGAATAGGCAACTAGATAGATGGCGCTCTATAAAAGCTATATATTATTAAAACACTTATCTCCCACCCTCCTCAAGACCCATCCTCTCACAGGGGAGATGCTTCCCATGAGAGAGATGCCAAGAGAAGGAAAGAAAACGAGAAGTCGGAGGACAACGATGAGGAAGGGGAGGAGGAGGAGAGGAGGACCATCGCAGATCTGCACTACAGATCTCTCTTCCACCGGGATGCAGTCCCTAGCGATGGCTTGGCTCTCCTGGAGGAGGAAGAGATGGATGGTGCTGGGAGGAGGAAGCAGATCGGAGACGAGGTCACACGGAAACTGCTAGAGGCTAAACTAGAGAAAGCTGAGTAAGTCGCAACATTTTGTTTTAATAGAAATAGTGATACACATTTGATTCGGTAAACATACACAAGTTGAGGATTTGGAGGAGGAGGATAAGGGGTAAGGGATAATGATAGATGGAGAAAGCAGATTGGAGACAAAGTCACACGGAAACTGCTAGAGGCCAAACTAGAGCAAGCCGAGTAAGTGATAACATTTCACTCAGGTTTTTATAGAAACAATGATAAATTTCAAGAGGCTTGCCCCAGATATTGAGGGTTATGCATTGTCTGCTAACTCATTAATAGTTGCTATGGACTGGATTTCATTAGACTAAGTGCAACCAAATGGCTGGGTGGACAATAACCATTGTGCAATACACACTCAGTTACACACTCATTGACTTGCACACAGCTTCTCAATGTTATACAGTAGGTTTTTTAAAACCAAATTTTGAAATCTGCTCATGAAAATGTTGGTTAATTGTGTGAAATTGAGTCTGAATCGCGCAACACGACCACACCCAACAAAAATGTGCACTTTTCAGCTATCTTCTGCTTCAAGTTGGATAAAATTCATTCAGTACTTTTTTGAATTATTCACAATCAATAGTGGCAATAGTTTATTGAACACCTATTACTATCATTTATATGTTATATATATTTTGATGTTTATTGTTTTATTTTAACAGAAGGGGCTTCACTCAAGGGACAAGGTTGACCGAGTCGCGAGGCCAGTCCAGGGATCGCATCCAGAACCAGTTGAGCAGGATGGGAGAGAGACTGGACGCGATCGGTGAAGTTTCAAACTCCATGCAGAGAGACTTTAGCAACACAAGACTGGTGAGAATCATTAACCCTTGAATCTTTTTCTTGGTCTTCTAAAGGACAGTGATTAGAGTAAGTCTTGAGGCAAGTCTAGGGTTGCATTTAAGGACCAGTTGAGCAGGTTAGGCGAGAGACTGGATGCGATAGGTGAGGTTTCAAACTCCATGCAGAGAGACTTTAGCAACACAAGACTGGTGAGAATCATTAACCCTTGAATCTTTTTCTTGGTCTTCTAAAGGACAGTGATTAGAGTAAGTCTTGAGGCGAGTCTAGGGTTGCATTAAGAACCAGTTGAGGAGTTTGGGCGAGAGACTGGATGCAGTAGGTGAGGTTTTAAACTCAATGCTGGGAGACTTTAGCAACACTAGACTGGTGAGAGAGGAAATATCAATGATAGATCTTTTTAGAGTAGTAAAAGGAAAGTAATTAGAGTAAGTCTGGAGACGAGTCTAGGTGACTGATGATGATGATGATAAAACTACTACTACTTCTACTAATGATAACAATTATTTGATATAGCGATAATTGGCTATTCACGTGAGTATCACAGCACTTTACTTTAATTTTATTACCAACGGATTCAAAATGCAATATTTTCTGCACACAAAGTGCACATTTCCACTCTCTAGTGAGTATTCCAGCTGGAATTCAGATTTAATTTATATGCCTCTTTCCTTCTTGTTCTTGAAAGCTCCTTCATACGGTAGAGAATCTTTCAGAAGCCATGACGGCAAGCCAGGATGGGGGTAGACCAAGACCAGACTATTCTCTGCAGGGCTACCGTGACGCAACGGGCACTCGCAGAGACGGGAGCGCTCATCCGACAGAAGATGCGGAGATGAAGGACGGAGGGAACAAAGGGAGCTTGATGGAGGAGAATGGAGAAGATCGGGAAAGGATGATTGATGATAGAAATGAAGGAAAGAGGATGACAAAAAAGAAAAAGGAGGAAGTCGGAAAGAAGGATGAATCGGGAAAAGAGGAAGGAGAAAGGATAGAGGACGGGGAAGATGAGGAAGATAGAGAAATGATGACAGATGAAGATGAAGACAGGAGAGAAGAGGATAGCGAGGTTGAAGAAGATGATGATCTGTACCCTGAAAGGTTTGTGTCCTCTCCCTCAATCTAAATTTCAAAAGAAATATTGTAGCTATATGTGAGTAAGCTTCTCCAAGATCCTAAGTTGGACTTAAAAATTATGGAAAGTTTCTTTGATTTTTTTTGTGCTGAAGGGTATCTAACTCTCGGTATCTGTGGCATCATTTGAGTCAATGATGAGGTTGCATATCCAAGAAGTCAAACGTGTCGTGAAATATACATGATACTGTAAAACTACTTGTGGATAGATTGTATAATTAGGCATTGCTCGAAATAAGCGCAGCGCCCACTGGCCCGGGGTCACCAAATTTCATTAATGCTAAATTCCACTTACCCGATTGGGCAACCAAATACAACATAATATTTTAATGACTTTCTTTTTTTAGGGCCACCAGATTCAGGTTTCTGGGCATGACAACTTTTCATATCTTGTTTTTACTTGCCCCACTTGGCCATAAGCCCCCAAAAGTTAATTTCTAGCATTGAATTAGGTCATAAATGATAATATGTCATGTATTAACCATGTCTCAAACATCTGACTTAATTCTGTAGAGCTAACGTGACTGAGGGGAACCTAACTCTGGGCATCTCTGGCATCAGTGGGGTCAGTGACATCATAGCTGAGGTCATCGCAGGCGACGATGTCCACGCCGGGGAGCTGGGTCTGACCGAGGCCCAGCGCAGAGCAGCCAAGAAGAGAGTTCAGCATAGGTAACACCAGGGATGAAAGTTTTCCAGATTTTTAAAAACTTTTCCAGATTAAAAAAAAAATGGAAACAATTATTATATCATCAAATTGTTTGAGAAATTAACCCCGAAGAACAGCTGATATATACCATGGTATAAAAATTAGTTTCTTTCACTTTGTATCTGTATCATTTAAAATAAAATGTTCAACTTTTTCTTTCTATGAGCAGTAAGTATTTTATCACACAGCTTTCTCGCTTATGATAATTTAACAGATTTCTGTTGTGCTTCTTACATCCCTGTTCATTCATGTTTACCATTCAGCACGAAAGTTTTTAGAACTATTAGCTTCCTTTAGTATTAGAATACTTAGTAAGGAGCCTAGATTTTGATCCTAGCAGAATTTTTCTCGGGGCAAAAATGAATGTTTGAGCAAATTTAGCCAAGGAAGAATTTCTTTTTCTGAAACAATAAATAAATCATTAAAAATAATAATAACTTTGTAATAATAAATATTTTGGTGAATATTCCAATAATTTCTTTTTGAAGCAATTGACTTAAAGGTGCACCTGTAAAATGTCAGATATTGCCCAAAATTACATTTGAGACTTCAATTCTATACCAAAATCATTGTAAGATATGTCTAAATGATGTGTGCAAGTTTCATTTAAAAAGAGCACTGCTTTCCTGGTTAAAAAAGCGAAAATCTGCGTCAGCTTTTTACAACTAATTACAGTATGACGTTTATGACCGTCTGTAGACGCTCTTGAGCTGAATGATTATCAATGATAGATATCTTCATACTAAAGGGGCATTTGAACAGATCTAACCCTTTTTTATTCTTCTCTTACCATAAGCCAAACAACACGGTAGAAGAAAAATGGGGAAGCTCAAATTAATTTTTGTGGAGTTCGACACTTTACAGGTGCACCTTTAACTATTTTCTAATATCCAATCTATGTTTTTGTAAGTTGAAGAGTTGTATGAAGCACGTTGAATTACATGTATAAAACCTATGCTCCTGTATATATCATGTTGGTCATTTAGTGGGACATACAAAAGATAACTTTATAAAATGATTGTTTGATGCTTATCAGGAGAGAAGAAGAGTTGGACATGGACGCTCTAGGAGGTATACCCCTAACCAGTCTCACCGACAGACAGCTTCGTCTAATCTTCTCCCCGCGGTCGGGAGCTGGGAGCCCCTCCCCCGAACGGGACCCCGCCAAGGCCGTGCCCTTCGCAGCTAAACCCGCCCAGCGATCGACTGAGGAGCGACAGCGCATCAAGGTATTTTATGGTTGCCTATAGAAACCTGGCTGGACCTCTATTAACTCTATAGGGATTGCAAAATCTAGTAAAGAACACGTTAAGATATGATATTGTCCCTCAACATTTTTGTTTGCCCTGTTTGTGTACGTCACCAAGAGTATATTTGATGACAGTAGGTAATTTTCTAAAAGTTTGTATAGTTGCGCTTTGTTAATTTTATTGTGAATTGTTGAAATCAAATCGAAGCTAACCAAACTAATACAAAAAACACAATTAAAAGCAAAAAGTTCTGCCCTGGCAATAGACCGGGCAAGCTTTCTGACTAAACTGAATTATATTAAATCAAATTAAATTTAATAACATCATTATAATAAATTGAAATTATTTTGATTTCATTAAATTGAATATAATTGAATAAAATGAAATAAAATTATTGAATTAATAAAAATAAAATGAAATGAAATTGAATTAAATCAACCAAAATAGGTTACATTAAATTGAATTAAATCAAATCAATTTGAATTGTGTGCAGGAGTGGATGGAGCAGAGGCAGGCCCAGAAGATGGAGGACTATAAGAAGAAGAGGGGAGCAAGGATCGAGGCCGAGCACAAACCCTTCACATCCACTGCTGCATCAGGCCTCAAACAGGTAGGCAATTAAACAAAAGTGTTACAACTTCATAACTACCCATCTTCATTTTTAGGTCATTTGGTTTGATTTAACTCGTTTAATTATAAATAGTTTTAATTCAAATAGTTCTTCACTATTTTGTAAAAGTTAATGTATGCATGACCTACATGGACATGTAAAATACTAGGACTGAGTCCGTGATAGACAACATGTATGTCTTGAGACCTTATATTGTTATGTTTAGTCCCAGGTATAAGACTCCGTGTGTGGTTCAAAGTGACAACCAGTCGAGGACTTGTTTTTGTGGTTGCATGTGATTGTCCCCAATCATTTTCTGGATTCTTCATTGAAAATATATGAATTCCTTTCATTTTTTTTTTCTGCACAGGTTCCCACATCTACTAAACAAATCAAAAGAGCAGAGGATGAAAAGAAGAGGAAGAAAGAGTGAGTATATACCTCTTTGTGGTAAGACAACTGGGGGTGTTTCACAAAGATTCAAAGTTGAACTTAACTCGAAGTTGGACCTAACTTTTTATGGAAAGCTGTTAGTATCTTTGTAACATCGTTAAAACAGTGTGTTTAAAAGGCATATATTTTGATGGAAATCAGTGATATTTGTTATTATCAAGGAGCCTTGAAATAATTAATATTAATATATAATTTTGGTTGGAAGTTTCAAATACTTGTACTTTTTTGCTTTTGAATATGTTTTTTTCCAAGGCTACAAATGGCTTTCCATAATAGTTAGGTCCAACTTAGAGTTAAGTTCAACTAAGAATAGAGTTGTATCCAATGAGAACTAAAAGCAATTACGCATGGAAGATGTAGGCTAAATCTTGTGTCAATCGGTTTATCCCGTTAATCAGGGTCCATGTTAAAAATATTTGTCCTATATATCTTAATTTCTCATTTCTAATTGTAGAATCAAGCAGAAGGAGCACCATGATGACAGGCTAGCTGAAGCCAAGAACCTGATCGCAGATCTTCTGGATGATCGTCCAGAACTGCCGGAGCAGTTCTCCGCCCCTCAGAGGAGACAGAAGACAACAAAGGGTGATATCTTCTCTACAAACAAAACAGGAAGACAGGAAAGGCCACCCACCGGATCCACAAGAGCCGAGTCATCCGTGTTGCAACGTCCTCCAGTGTCTAGGACTCACCAGGAATCTGGAAGAATGCCTCCGAGGGCTCCAGGAGGGGCTTCATCCAGAATGGGAGCGACTCGAGTCCTGGAAGATAGAAACACCTCAGGCATCTCAGGTGGAAGGGACAGCAGGATGTCTGCTGTTGGAAACGAAAGAAGATCGGCTGTTCCCAAGGGGACTTACATGTTCGTAGACAGCGGGGCATACAGGGGGCCACCACCCGGACAACAAGATATTCTGGACAGCACCGAGTCCAGAGGAAGAGTGGGTAAGAACATCGAGTCCAGAGATGGAAGGTTTGATGGTGAGGACCGACGGGGTAGAAGCATTCTCCGGGACCAAGCATCAAGCTCCTTTGGTGGGAGACCACCACCAGTTAGAAGGACACTCCAAAGCAGCCTTGAGCGGTCGGTCCAATTCGAGGACCAGAGACGGTCAAGCGAGGATGATCTTCAACTTGTCCTGGAGGAGATGTCAGACCTGGTGGAACGGCACAGCAGCGATGAGAACGAGGAGAGGGAGAACGCATCAGAGAGGAGTGATGAAATGAGAGTGTCTTACAAGCCCAAGTCCTACAAGGATATGGTGAAGCTGCAGAGACCAGAGGTCACCAGGAAGCAGACGGCTTCCCCAAGGAGGTCAAAGACCTATGTGGAGCTCCTGCAGGATATCAAGGCTGATGTAGGCTCCACCACACAACCTTCCTCACCTGGGGTGAAGGCAAAGCAGCGTCTTTATGGTATGACTTTTCCCATTCTGAACTGAAATAATCTGCTGCATTTTGTACACTTGATATGTTTCCATTGATTTTTTATTTAGTTTATTTTTAGGGACTACATTTATATAAGATTCATGGAAGCTTCCCTATCACATTTTAACTTTTAAAGGATTGGCAAAGATTTGATAGTTCATATGCTAAATTAATGAGTCTTTGAATATCACTCCTGTAATGCAGAAATTAACATTTATCAAACTTTTCTCCTCTCTTTTAATATTTGTACAAAACTTGACTCATATTTGTATTAAGTTATTTGTTGTGACTTTGCAACTCATTGTTGCAAATCATTAGAAAATAACGTCAATCAAATAACTTTTGTCCATTCAGGTTCCACCCGGCTACCAGGTTGGAACAAGGACCATAAGCAGTACCCTAAGAGGCCCAAGACCTACACCGAGCGACTGTCTGAGATGAGGCCTGAATCTAGAACAGATGGCCAGAGGACCAGACTGGTCCCCAGATCAAGACCAAGAAGTAGTCCAGGACCTGGGTCCAGCAACCAACAACTTCTAACAGGTAACAATAATGTGGAAATCAACAGCTTTGCATTTTAACCCATTCGTTAAGGGTACTTGTGGCCTTTTGCATAGAACGTTTTAGTTCCAACCAATCACAAATTTGTGATCGATTCATTATTGAGAAACTATTTGATTTTGGTATAAAAAGCATTCTCAACTGACTCAAGTTCCAAGTACATATTGTTGAGATCAGTCTTACATGGATTATTGCATAAAGAGAGCTGCACTCAATTTCAAGTTGCCAATCAACCAACATTTTTTGCTAGTTTATTAAATGAACAAAAGTTGCTGTTGAATTGAAAATCACCTTGTGCTAAATTGAAACACCAGTTTTATGCATTTGATATTACCCATTGATGCTGTTTCAAAATCACCTTGTGCTAAATTAAAACAACAATTTTATGCAGTTGATATGCCCTTTTAATGTAAAGTTCTGTTTGAATATTTAGTGACTAGCGTTAAATGTATTTTTCCAATGTCCTAATTATCAATATAGGTACGATGACACTTGCTCCGAATCGGCACCGTGATGTAGAGAGGAGAGGTCTGACCCCTGAACCAGGCCCTAGATCGTCCACACCATACACAGCCATGCTAGCTGGGCTGAGCAACCGTGGCACTCACAGGGATGAAGGTTTGTAGAATACTTGCCCTACAAATCATATTTTCATTTTTGTGCCTCCGGCAGACGAAGTGGCCGGAGGGATTATGTTTTTGGGGTTGTCCATCCGCCAATCCCTATGTATGTCCATCTGTCCCCCCTGTTTTTGTTCTTGCGATGACATCCACACCGTACACAGCCATGCTAGCTGGGCTGAGCAACCGAGGCACATATAGGGATGATTGGTTTGTAGTATTCTTTATTTAAATTCTCATATTTTTTCTTGTTAAGTGTTCCATTGTCTAATCTACATCAAAACAACTATTAAAAACAAGATAACACAGCCATGTTAGCTGAGCTTAGCAACCGGGCCACACATAGGGATGAATATTTGTGGAATGCTTTCTTCGAACTATGATGTTTTTTCTGTGTTTTTTTTTCCATATTGAAGGCTTGCCTTGAAAATCACATTTCTTGTTTCTTGTTTACTGTCCAATATACTACTCAGTCATGCTAGCAACTGGGACACACACAGAGATGATGGTTTGCAGGATGCTAGTTTTGTTCCTTTATTGTTATAAATCTGCATCACGCGCGATATAAAAACAAAAAAAACAAAAAGTTAACAGAACTAGGAATCCATGCTAGCTGAGCTAAGCAACCGGGGCACTTACAGGGATGAAAGTTTGTGCTACGCCTTCCTTAAATTATTATGTTTTTAATTGTTTAGTGTTCATTGTCTAACTTTTCACCTGCATTGTGAAAACAATGTTACATTTCCTTTGTCTAACCTACTGTATGTCATCTGCATTATCCCCAAAAAATAAAACCACACCCACTTAAAGTGATCCATTAACTTTATTTTTTTCCCCCCAAAAGTAATGTTTGAGATTTCAATCAGAAACCAATTTCATTGTAAGGTTCTTGAGAATGATACATGTATGTGAGAATTTCATAGAAAAGGAATAAAGTCTACATGGTGAAAACAGACTGAGAAAATCAATGTCTGATTTTATCCTGATCGTTCACGTAAATTATCTGAATTTGAATACTATGGATGATTGAGTACCCAAATTCAGATACTATTGACTACGGTTGGAAACTGTCTATAGACACTCTCAAATTCAATTCTAAATATATCCATGAATATGAAGACATTTGAAAAATAAAAATCCAATCCATTTCATTCTTCTGTTACCATAATCCAAACAACAAGGTACAAGAGAAGTGGGAAAGCTCCAAGTGATTTGGGTTTAAATTGTACAAAGTTAATGGATCACTTTAACCCTATGCTAACTGGGGGGGGGGTCAATTTGACCCCCCCTCGACTTTTTGCGCGATAATTCCGCAATGGGCGCCGATATTGCCGCGTGACTTCATGAGTTTTTTCATTGAAGTCTTGCGCAACTTTTGAGACCAAATTTGCGACGACCGGGTACTCTGTTCTAAAGTCACATGACCTTTTGTAAGTGAGCGTCGGCCCGAAAATCGCTAAATTTTGTGATTTGTGTACAAATCCTATGGAAATTGGTTTTTCCTATAATAGACAAATCCTTCATTATTTTTCATTCTAATCACTGCAATCATTTAACTTTGGGCTAAAAATACTTGGATAATGGTCAATAATTTATTCCATTGAAAAAAACAATAAAAAACATAAGTCGAAAAAACAAAGAAATAGATAAGAAATTCCAAAAACAAAGAAATACATAAAGACAATTTTGGCTATCGCAATTTTTAATTTTGAAAACATGTTAATTAAGTCATAAAGTATATTAATGCACAAAATTTGCAGATTCTGAGCAACATTTAGTGATTTACAGACAAAAAGAGAATTTCTGCATAAATTAGCGTACTTTGGTAATTAATATGCGCATAATTTGCATATTTAACATTGGATCGTTTAAACGAAAACATGAACACGTCGCTAATACTTCAATGTACCTCCATGCAAAATTTCGCGTGAATCGGACAATCGGTCTTCGAGATCTTGGGGGGGGGGGGGGGGGGGGGTCAAATTGACCCCCAGTAAAAACCTGGTCTGAAATAGCCCAGTTAGAATAGGGCTAATGGAATTGCACAGCCATAAGAGCTGTGAAAATTTAATAACCAAGTGTTAATTTCATTAGGAATGATAATAAATATCAAATTATTTTATTCACTCTTTTTTTCAAACAGAGCCAGTTGTTAGTCCGCGGCCAAACCCAGGGATTGGGAGCAAGACCAGAGATCATGAAGCAGTGGCCTACGCAGACCAACTAAAGCGGAATTCATCAACATTTCCATTGTCTATAATCATACAAATTATAATTATCAACTTGGTTTTATTCGCTTGTTCTCAAACAGAGCCAATTGTTAGTCCGCGGCCCAACCCAGGGATGAGGACCAAGCCCAGGGCCCATGAACCGGTGGCCTACGTGGATCAACTAAAGCGGAATGCTGCAGAGGCTGCTGCTAGCGCACCGCCCAAGAAGTACAGGACAGTCTATGGTAAGCTGTATTCTATCGTGACAATGTCATATGCGTCTCGATCTGCACTTCGATTGCAACACACCATGCAAAAATGTAGCACGTCAAAAACTAATGTTAAATAACTTATAATATTTCAAAATTATTTAATTTGAATAAGTTATAGTACGAGTACTAATGATACTTACTACTCTTACACTCTCCCAAAACAGAGCCCAAAGAAATACCAGCAGGCACCTACTCATACAGCCAGAAATCTCCTGCCCTACACACACCCTCTCCAAGACACCGACCCTACGAGACTGGACCCCGTCGGCCTGTGGGGGCAGCAGATGATGCGTCTGATGTCAGCGAGCTGAGTCCGTGGAGTGTGTCGGACGATGTCAGGAGAATTCTGGACAACGATAGCGAGCTTGATGAGGTAATTTCACTTTTGGTGTATTTTTGTTGTGATTGTTATTGTGATGACTGGTTTAGTTTATATGGTTGTTGTTTTTTATTTGATCAATATATATGTATGATTAGTGTTGAATGTCAACGTCATAACCATCATCATCACCATGCATATACATGTAGTGCCATTGCCATCGCCAATCATTGATGGCTTCCTCCATATAAAGACACAAAACTTCTGGCCTTTCCAGATTTTTCATAAAATATCAGTTTTTGGGACCTCAAAATCAATTTAAACACGTCGTTCAATCATTATCATCATCATCATCATCATTGTCATCATCATCATCATCATCATCACCATCACAATCATCACCATCATGATCATCAACAACATCACGATATTCACCAGTTTGTGTGTAATATAATGATGATCGCCTAAGAATTTGAGGATGATATTTGATACATGAAAATATATCGATATGCAATATGAAATTAAATATGTGGCACACCGCATTCTAAATGGCTAAGAAATTAATTTGTTTAATTTGTTTATTTGACTGACAGGGTTTGTCAACCATCCGAGAACCTCGGTACGAGTACGATGACGAAGGGGATGATGAATATGGCGGCTACGCGGCGGCAGTCGACATCCACGACCTGGAGGACAAGTACTCTATAAGTAGCGGCAGCATCATGAGCAACATTGATTGGGACGCAGTCGACAAAATGATTGAAACTGTCAAATGAGGCGGGGACCCTTTACTACTAAAATTCAAGCCTAAGGATAACAATTTGGCACGATTAAATTGATGATACTGCACATCCAATGATTTAGTCCTTAGTAACAGCATCATGAGTAACATTGATTGGGACGCAGTCGACAAAATGATCGAAACTGTCAAATGAGCCAGGGACTCTTAAAGGGATGCCTGTAAAGTGTCAGATATTACCCAAAATGACATTTGAGACTTCTATCCTGTACCCAAAATCATTGTAAAATATGTCCGAATGATGTGTGAAAGTTTCATTGAAAAAGAACACTGCTTTCCTGGTTAAAAAAGCGAAAATATGCGTCGGCTTTTACAACAAATTACTGTCTGACTCTATGAGGTTTATGACCGTTAATTAACGCTTTTGAGCTGCATGATAAATATCGTCATACTAAAGGGGCATTTGAAAAAATCTTACCCTATTTTATTCTTCTCTTACCATAAGCTAAACAGCACGGTGGAAGATAAACGAGGAAGCTGTGAGTAATTTTCGAGGAGTTAGACACTTTACAGGCATCCCTTTAGCTGCATTAAGGGGTAGTGTTTTAATGAGTTGGCACAGCTTTATTGATGATGCAGCCACAGTAGACATCCATGATTTAGTCCATAGTGACAGCATAATTTGTAATATCGGTTGTGATGCAGTCCACAAGATGATGGAAACTGCCAAGTGAGGCAGGGACTCTACTTCATTGGAGATCCTTGTGCTAGACATCCATGTATTGGATTAGAGGACAAATATTTGTTCAGTAGGTGCAGCATATATGTGACCGGCTATAGCAAATCCCTGCACTTGTCGGTAATTCATGTATTGGAGAAATTGGCACTTTAAGTTCCCATAATGTGTGTAAAAGACTTATGATTGTCAAATTGAAACAGTCATATCTTCGCCAATAATTGACCAATTTGTTAGAACAAAGCATCAAATGAAAGCTTGTGAAAGGCCTTTCTAATGGTATGAAAATCTACATTTTGATTTTTACCGACAAGAGCAGGGTTTTGCTATAGCCGTTCACATAATGTAATATTGATTGTGATGCTGTAGACCAAATTACTGAAACTGTCAAGTGATTTGTGTCTCTTTTTACATCATGAAGAAGTTTAGGTATATTGATTTGGCAAGATTTGGCATTTTCTAGATTTACCTTTTTAATGCAATCTTCTGCAGTACTATAGGGCAAGATTTGACTACATGTACGTTTTACAATTGTCCCTATAGAGTGGGATCTCATTTAAAAGGTAGACAAAATAAGACATTTTAATTTGATTTTCTACCTTTCAATGTTAACAGTACTTTGATAGGCCTGGTATGTGTACTATTTAGAAGGGATTACCATGGTTCATTTTATGCCAGTGATCATTAGCTTGAGTAGAGGATCAAGATTGTCAGTCTTACACAACTTGTTTTGGTTGTGATAGAATATTTTTTTCCTAGTGGACCTGTTCAATGCAAATCAAATTCTGGAGTGTTATTTTCATGCAGGCAAGTTTGAAAAGTAGCCCCCATCTGCCTTAGAATGTACTGAAGATCACTCACAAGGTTCATCCACTCATTTTCAAATTATATTGAATGATTCTATTGAATTTTGATGACTTTTACAGCACGTATTCCATGACTTTTCACCAGGGATTGTAAACAAGGTTCTTTCGACTTTTTTCAGTACTTTTAAAAACCAAAATAAGTGAAATTCCATGACTTTCCCGGTTTTCCAGGCCCTGTTTAAACCCTGATTTACGCATTGGTTTGTTTCAAAAACTGCTATTGTCAACCAGACATTCCAACATGTGCATACATCTCGCAAGGTTTTTTAAAGGCTGTTATTTATCCACGTCTGCACCAGAAATCAATACATTTGCATAGGTTACAGCTTGGATGTTGTGTACGTGTTAAAGTTATACTAGTACAGTGGAACCTCGTTATAAAGAGGTCTGATATAACAAAACCCTCTTATAACAAGGTCATTTTGTTGGTCCCAGCTCTTTATATTTCTTTGTTTTTTTACCCTGATATAATGAGAAACCTGATATAACATATGTATGTGTAAAGTAAAGTTTGTGTACTTATGGGTTACTATTGAAATATGATATCAGTATTCCTCTTTTTATACTATATTTATTAATTGTAGAAAATTCTTTGTAAAACATTCCTGTAAATAAAATTTTCAATAAAAAAATTTAAAAAATGCAAGTGTAATGTGTGTCTGTTTTGATGGTGGAGATTTGTAATGGGTCACGTTGATCTGTAATTGATAGCTATTGTTCAGGGGGGGGGGGGGGAATGATCTATTCATTCATCCCCCACTGAATAATAGGTATTACGTAAGGATTGATGCCCATTACGAGGGCAGAAATGTAAATTTTCATTTATTATTTATATGTCTAATTAGACCCTTAGACTGTTTGATGTTGACCCTTTGATGTTGATGTAATTTATTTCAAACATGGAGGAAACTCAAAATATTTGTATTCAACCTTTAATGATATCAGAATCATGCTGAGTAATCTAAAACTCGCAAAAATATAATTGCAGTTTATCCAGTGTTGAGAAAAATCACTCTTTTGTTTACAATCGCAATACTATTTTTTTGTTTTCACACAAAATATACATACGAACTGTAGACATATTTTTGTTCAGACAAACTGTACATTATGAGGATTTGATTGGGGGGGGGGGGGGGGGGGGGACTTACTTTTAGTATTATGTTAGTTAAATTTGTGATTGACATGACTGCTGTGTGTATGTGTGTGTTTATTTGTTAGCGTTAATTGTTGGCATAAATGATGATTAGACACATACTAACATTCCACATTCTACCAAAAAAACAAATCAGGACAAACATATTACAGTAAACTGTTCAATCAGTTTATATTTGTACAAAATGGACACAAATTTACATCAAGAAATTTACATATTTACATACACTTTTTAGAATATTATGGAAAGCTAAGCTATCATTTTACAGTGCAATTCTTCACTGACCCAGAAAAAACTGAATTGTTTTACAGTTCACTAAAAATGATGACAATCAATTGCCTTTTGGTTCAAAATACAGTTATATAAAATGAATCAAACCAGCCATGATGTAAACGGTAAACAATGTATATACTTTGAACTTGCCAACTGGAGCTAATTAAGGTTTAACAAACAAAATGTTAACTATAAAATTAACTCAAATTTGACTGTCAATTTGTTCTAAAGTAGAAAATTCATTCAAAATTACAAAAAAAGGAAAATAATGCATCACTGCAGAGCCCAAACGTATGCGATCCTAGTATAAAAGCAATATAAAACCCCATCGCACGAATTAATAAAAAAAAACCTATTTAAAGTTTATTGTAGCAATTCATTTCCATTTAGAACATACTGTAGTTGAACCTCGTAAAGGATTTTGATCAAACAATATCTTTTTTATAACAAGGTAAATTTAACTAGAAGATACAACGCATTGTAAACGGCCTACTGCACTTTCCAGGCACTCTGTTGAAAAAAAAAAGTCCTCTTTTGATCACGGTTAAACATGCATTTTCCACAAACTAGTCCTAAATGGGTTACATTATTTTCTGTTTTTTGTAGTTCCGGTGTGCATCAAACAGAGCCTGCACTAAACATAATGAATAATTACACATTATTTAACCAATTTGCATTGGCTAATTTGTTGTGAATTCCACCAATCAAATCAGGGATTTTACAATGCATATTCAAATGTTTCAGTGGTCTCCGCTTAATTGGGTAGGCAATTGCAGTGAATTTTTTAACCCCGTAAATAGGAGTACCAGATTGCGTGGAGTAAAATTAAGAAATGTTTGGTCGAATCCTAACCTTTTAACAGGAATACCCCTTTTAATGTTACCCCATTAAAGATCGTCGAGCGTGGGGATGCTACACTGTGGATTGCCATTTTGAACTATGCTCGTTTGTGCCGACTGCATAACATGGACCGAGTGTGTATTATGCACCATGTGCAGGGGTGTTTACATGATGGCACTGCTCATCTGATTTAAGTATCCAAAAACAGCCTTTAATAGAGACCACTGTACAGGCCCGGTCACATATCACTGGATAGCTTCAACGGATGCCCGACGGAGAGTAAAATTTTCAATCCATTGTCTCCGTTCGTATGCGTTTCTCGTCTGCTCCTTGACAGGCGATGTAAATTGATCTATCTGGCAGAATATTTGGTGCATGAAGCAATGAAGATGAATTTCACCACTGGATTATTTGATCTCGCAAATTGTTTATTCGTCAGGCATCCGTTTACGCTATCCGGTGACATGTGACCAGGCCTTCACGGTTTCCATGTATTCAGTACTGTTGCACATGAGAACACAGCTCACAATCCCGGCATGATGTATGCAATGTTATCCAGCATGGTACTCTGCGGGAAACAAAATAGAGAAAGAAAAAGAGAAGTAGATGATAATTACATGATCTAGAATTTCACTAGCATCATTCATGAGTGCCCCATCCTTCGCCCATCTGGAACCCAAACCTAAACAACTTGGACCCCAATACAATTCACTGGCTGAACAATTAGCATGTTATTGCATAGAAGCTGTGCTGCCTCATACGAAAGAAGGACAAATTTTAGGGGCACTTTTAGGGGCACTTTTGAGGGAACCAAGTGACCAATCCATGGGGAGAGTGTGAGAAAGGGGGATACCCCATTCCACGGTAAGGACTGTAACAACCATATAGTGTATAGTTAGTTAATGGGGTTTACAGGTATTAAAACACAAATTACAAAAACATTTCTCACATGATTAAAACAGGTATAACAAAATCTTAAGCCATTATACCAGTTATACCACCATTATACTACTACAGTACGAGTTGCAGACTCCCATCTGTGCGACAGTGTTTTAAATGATTTACCATGAGTTACAAGTGTGAGAAGGATTAATTAATTTATAAAAGTTCAGTCTAAGCTTTAAAAATGTTTAAAAACTTGTCAAATCGAAACCCAAGGCAATCCGTCTTACGTAGTACTGGGGGTGTATTCTGAAAACGATTTAAAGCTAAAATTTATTGTATCTACGTCATATCTACGTACCTAAAATACTACATTGTACTTAAGGAATAGCGTTTGCTAAAATGTATTTTAGTGACGTAGATATGACGTAGATAAAATAAATTTTAACTTCAGGATACACCCCCAGTTCAGGACAGAACAAAAACAGATTAGCGCTAATAGACTGATTGCATTTTGTCTGATGTTTGAATACATTTATATTCATCAGGCAGTTACGGAGTGAAAAGGATGAATAACAAACGTGACCCTCCGCCACATATGACTGATTAGTGGTAACAATTAATTTATTTTTTTTAGTGGTAACAATTTTTTTTTTTTAGTGGTAACAATTAATTAGTGGTAACAATTAATTTATTTTTTTTAGTTCTAAAAGTTTACTGTAAGTTTTAAATTGGTTAATAACTTGTGTTGAATGGACAAGTTCTAACATAGTGATCAGACTAGTGATTTGGGCCCATATTCATAAAACCCTGCTAGCTTAGGTCCATACTAAGTGCATTTCAAATGATACAATAAGTGAGCAACAAACAGTTTTCCAAGTTCCCATCTTAGGGTTAGCTGGGTAAGCTGTAAACCTAGTTAGCAACTAAAAGAACAAGTGTCTAATTCTTAGCCAAGTCATACAAAATAGACTTAGCATGCAACTAAGCTAGCGCTAGCAGGCTTTCATGAATAATGGGCCCAGATCAAAACAGATGAGTCCATACAGTGATAACATTTTGTATGAAAATAGCTGACCAACACATACAGCTTACAGCTTTGGCTTCTTCCTGTCTTAATGAATTGCAAGTAATAATCATAAATGATTAAAAAGGAAGAAATGATAGTGTTGCTTTAAACAATGTTTCTTCCTCTTAATAATAATGACAATTGTGCGCCACGAGTGTGTGCTGATAGTGCGATAAATATATGATTAATAATAATCATCATTTTATTACTATTATGTATAGTAGCTGCGCTATATAAATGTTCATATTATTATTATTTATTATTATTATCCATACCTTTGATTTCTTGGTGATGCTGCTAATTTCAGGAACCTGATCGGTGAGGCACAGCAGAGGTCCCATGGCACACAGCATGGAGTCCAGCAGGACGGACATGCTGCCGTGGACCTCTATGTCGTCATTCTGCAAAGAGGTGGAGAACTGTATCTAGATTACAAGTCACATCGATATCATGCACTTTTGGGAGGGTCAAATTAAAGGACGACACACTTAATCAGTCTTGGATTCAAATCCTGACAAATCATATTTTCTTTGCTCATACCAAAATCCCCAAACCTGACTGAGAACTCTAGGTTTTCTGAATTTGTCTTTGAATAATTATGATTGAAGGCTTTGAATTATGTGTGCAAACTAAGTGCGATGTGTTAGCAAATATCACTTTGCATTTCGCTCATTACTAGGTCGTAAGACATTCATTTCCCATGTTCATTTACCATTATTTCACTAGCCCGACGGGGCCACAGACAAAAAAAAAGTAAGTTTGAAGCCCTGTATATTCATTTTCTATTTGGCAATTTAGGCCCTATAAATATAGAGTACGAGTCTTGCATTCATGTATCTAAGGAAGCACATACGTATATACAATTTATCAGAACTTACTTTGTTTTGAGGATAAGTCATACATCCAAGAAGCCTAAGATAAACCACTTAGTACATGAATATAACATTTCTCAGAACTTTGTTTTGTAGCTTTCCTCCTATGTCGTTCAGCAATAATCAAAGCAGCCTAAGAAAAGCTGTGCAGTACATGTATTTAATAATAAAAATAATAATAGCAATAATACTACTAATAATAAATGTATAACATTTCTCAAAACTTACTTTGTTTTGTAGCTTTCCTCCTACGTCGCTCAGCGATGATCCAAGCAGCCTAAGATAAGCCGCGCAGTCGATCGGCTCCCACCTTGGTGGCGTGATCTTGACGTTTGCTTTCTTCTTCACCATCTGCTTCTTCTTGGCCGCCACAGCTGCTGCCGCTGCCAGCTTCTTAGACTTCTTTGATTTGTGCTTCTCTGATGGCTTCGGCTGGAGCCGGAAGGGAGGCACGTCGTTGGACAACTCCGCCGGGACCACTTTGCCGCCCTTTGTGAGACGCGTGATGGGTACCTTTGGGTAAAAGTGATGAGTTAAAAAAGTAATAATGATAATGACAATAACAACGTAATGGCTACTTGTATTAGATTTGCGTTTCTCTGATGGCTTCGGCTGGAGCCGGAAGGGAGGCACGTCGTTTGACAACTCAGCCAGGACCACTTTGCCGCCTTTTGTGAGACGGGTGATGGGTACCTTCATGTTAAAGTGTGTTTATAATGATTAATAACGATTATAAATTAACAATAACAACAGAACAACGTGATTACGTAGGTTTGCGTTTCTCAGATACTTTTCAACTGGAGCAAGAAGAGAGGTACGTCGGCAGACAACACGGCCGCCCTTTATGAGAAGCATATCTTGACATAAAACTAAGCACACACTTGGACAGTAAAACAACATTTGATCCGACAGGTGCTCCGTTTTTATCACAATCCTGTTGTAGTGAAAATTAGGATTATGGGTTGATTAGAGGTAGACCGTTAGAGAGGTCAACAGTTGCGTAGAGGTAGAAACCTTTGTTGGTTTACAATGAAATAAGAACGGAGGTATTGTTGCCAGAGTAAATGGTAACCAATCCATTTGAACACATACCTTTGTGTTGACGGTGATCTCCCGCTTGCGCCAAACCTTCTTCTCCGACTCATCTAGTGTCTGCCACAGCGCCCCCATCCTCCGACTGATGGTGGAGAAATCTGCACATACAGTAGGTGAAAGACAAAGTTATGGTAAATCTTAAACAAATTTTATTTTCACACAATTAACCCCTTCAGGACTGGTCCCCGAAATACTTGGGATTTGGTTCATGGAGAATACATGTTACATGTATAGCAAAATCAATCAGTATATTCTTCTTCAAGATGATGTATCGAGTCTGTTGATGAACCGACTTTTATCAAACAAGTTTACCCTTTTTCAAATTCAACATTTTTTCATGCACCCTCTAAACCAAAATTGTACTCCTTCAAATATTTATGTTAGAGACATTATGATTATCATACATGTATGTAAGTACTGAAATGTAATACAGAAGCCATATAAATATTGGGTGAATTGTCAGTAACACTGTTAGGGCTCGAAATAAGCATAGGCCAGCTGGCCCGGTGCTACCAGATATGAACTTCATGACGCTTGCCTGACTAGGCAACCAATTTAACAAACTTTTCTAATGTTTTTTTTGTATTACCGTATTGTGTTTGGGTCCACTCGATTCTGAATTAGGGCCGGCAAAATTGTATAAATCTCAATATTATTTCCTTGACTCGGCCACTATGAAAAGAGTTACTGTGTACGCCATATATTTTTTGCGAATTTCCTGAATCACTTGTGAATCGCTAAATAAATGACACGCTAAGATATTGACACCAAAAGCAAAGCAATACAGTACGTGTATAACATGCATTACTGTACTAGCTGCATCTCTCTCAAGACAATATGAATCATGAAAGCGCGTTGGTAACAGCCAAACGCGAATTTAACCACTCGCGAAATTGCCGTTAAGTCCCGATTCGTGAAAATATATATGGCGTATAAAGTATTTTCCAGGATTGCTGACTGTTATAATGCTTTACATGGAATTGCCCCGAATGAGATTGAGTCTAAAATGGGTGTAGACAAATTGACCATGCATGAACTGCTCTAAACATACCCAGTCCCGGGTTCTGTGAGACGAACGTGGGCCTGTAGCTCCTGCACCACAGCATGTAGCCAGAGATCTTGGTCTTCCGCATCACATACTGCAAAGAGAATACAAAGGCTTTCATGAACACACAATCTTGCAAATGATAATAGTACTCACTGAATTTCTAATTTGTCTATATATCGTGTCGGTTTTAGATTATTTTATTTAGATTCATTATATTTCACTTTTACTTTTTTAAAAACCATTTTGTTGTTTTCTTCCTTTAGTGCAAGCGGGCCAAGTGTCTTTTTGTTGTAACAACCACTGCGTAAAATTGACCCGTTCGTTCCCTCCTAGTTTCTGAAATCTCCAAGTACACAACCCACCCGGTTCCCATAGTCAAGGGGGTAAGATTTGAACTTTAATTTGAGATTAATCTACAGGAAACATGAACAAACAATTAGTAAGCAAAGGGTTAAGTGAAACATCCCCTAGACAAAACAAACAATATGGCCCGTATTCACAAAGGAGGTTTGTACAAACCCCGGTTCAAACCGCGGTTTACATCTATGGAATGCCAATTGTAAACTGATGGAGAGAGAATGTGTACCATCAACATTGTTAACAAACTTTTACATTCTCTCTCCATCAGTTTACAATTGGCATTCCATAGATGTAAACCGCGGTTTGAACCGGGGTTTGTACAAACCTCCTTTGTGAATACGGGCCATTGAATCTAGACATATATATTGCTTTAAGGTAGTGCTCGAAATTTGCATGGAGGCCTGCTGGCCCAGGGCCACCACAATTCATTCATGCTCCACTGACCAGAATGCCAACCAATTTATGTTTTTCTTTGTTTCAGGTTTCAGACAACTAGAAATTGACAAAAAAAAATTGTATTGCCTGACTGGGCCACAAAGAATTTTGTTTTCTCGTACGGTATTGGTATGGCAACCTCTCAATCTACCAGTACATATTGCAAGACCTATGTGTGTTTCCTTAAATTCGTACCTTGTCTTTATAATGTTTGTGATAGGTATGCAATGGATTTTTTTGGGTGAAACATGCAGTAATAAAATAAACAGATTTATACAAATGAATAAATAATATAAATATTTCAAATATAACTGCACTTGCCTTGGCATTGCCATGTTCATCTCTCTCCAGCACCCGAAGCTCCTTCTTCTTTTTCTTCTTGTCTTTTCCAAACTTCCTCTTTTTCTTCTTCTTCCACCTTTTCTCCCTCCATCCATCATCCGAGCAGGATTCCTCCTTCATGTCTGGGGCCAACATGTAGCTGGGGTAGATGGTCTCCATCTCAGTGCCATAAGCCGTCAGCTGAGAGATGAGGTCTTCCGCTCGACCCGACTGGATTTCGCTTTCCTTTCCATCATCCAGCCCCGACCGGGCCTTCATGCTCTGAGTGTAGTCATCAGCGGCCTGCTTCTCCAGGTTGTAGTCTGGCACGGGCATCTGCGGCATCATGAAATCCATATCCTTGGACAGGTCGTCCGTGGCATCGAAGGTACCACCCAGGCTGTCCTCGTCCATTAGGGACCGCGAGAGACTGTTGTCTCCCGCCTCCTCGTCCGAGAAGTCTCTGACGTTGAGGAAGCGGTTGCGGTCTCCCTTGAACTTGAACATCTTCTTCTTCTTCTTGTCCTTGTCCTTCTTCTTGGACTTCTTTGGGAGTGAGTCTCTGGAAACATCCGAGGCTTGTGGACTCGGGGTAGGTTGCTCCTCGATCGTCTGCTGTATGATCATTTTGGCTTTGGCCTTTTTCCCCTTTGCAGAAGTCGTAGGGGTATCGCTATAACCACTGTCTGATTCTGTTTTCACAACTTTCATTTTGGCTCTCTCCGCACTTTTGGGGACTTTGGTGAAAGGAGGAATGGGTTCCTCTCTGACTTTCCCCTTCTCTGTGTCCTTCTTCTTTTTCTTAGAAGATGGTGACTGTTTGATTTCAGAGCTCCGTGGGGACGACTTGCCCTTTTTGCCACTTTTGTGTGTCTCCTGATGTGTTACAGTTTCCCCGTCAAGAGTCAAGACCTGATCTTCAAAGAACAGTTTCGCTTTGAGCCTATCTTTCTTCTTTCCTTTGACACTTCCACGGGAGGGAGAGGCATCATCTGGTGTCTCGCTCCTCGCAGGGGACGATTCCACCTTCACCCTCTTAGGAGACAAGATGAACTTCATCTTCAATCCGCCGTCTTCTCCCCCATCACCCGGAGGAGAGATGCTGGTTGACGATATCGGCGAGACATGGTGCTTCTGCTTCTTGGAATGCTTCCTCCCCGACATGGAAGCCTCCTCTGCCGGCATTTCAGGGATGGGTTTGATGCGCAGCTTCTGTACACGGGGAGCTTCCGATGGCAGCACATCTGGGGACGCCGATCTCTTCCGTTTCTTTCCTTTGCTTGACATGATCGGTCGACTTCTCTGCTGTTACATTCCGAATGTGCAAAATCTCTTCAGGAAATCTTCAGGAAATCTATGGAATAAAAGAAGAGAAATTTATTTATGGGTATATATTGGGACAGTGAAGGCATGTACATGATGTTATTTGTTCAACCACATAAGTCATGACAGAACCACATCTACTAAAGTAATGGTCCAATCAGTTGGACCATTTACACGCAATTACACAGTACGCTGGAGACAAGCATACCGCTCATTCGTACACTGGTACTGTTCAACAGTTGAACTGTGTTTCACATCCGTAAGGAAAACGGACGTGAAATAATCATTTTTTTTCTCCATTTTGCGGTCTTCAAAACAAGTCTGTAATTTTTATAAAATTATATGAATTGTTAATGCTATTTTAATAATTATTGTGGATCACATAAAGTCATAAACAAAAGTATTTTGCATTTGCTCGTAAATGGAGGGAGAAATTGGCCGACCAAAAATATTTTTGTGTTGGATAGTGCAGCAGGCGGAAGAGGTTGATCCCCGTGCAACGCTATTCATTGTAACTTAGCTATGTGTGGACAGAACAGGTTTTCTATGGCTATGCATGAATACAAAAAATGGCGATGACCGATGTGCACCCCATCATCATACTGCACACCGACACTAAAGACAGTACATGGGCCAACAGTCACTCAAAACGCCAAAGAAAACCCACAAACGCCAACACATTAGAAGATCTATGTGTACGTTAACATATATTTATTGAATTCTGAGATTTTATATACCAAAGTATCCACGTATTTTCTGTTTTATTGTGTAGAATATCGATATAACAAGATTTCTGATACTATATTTACCTCGATTAACAGCTTTTACCGCGACACTTTTACGCTTTATACCCATGCGCCATCTAGTGGTGAAATCTATTCAGTTTGACTACATTTCGGACGCAGCCGCCAATTATTAGCCCAGCCAAAAATAAATAAAAGATTAATACACTAAAAATAATATGTTTTCCATTTGTAATGATTTTGTATTCCCATAAATATTTAACAGAACACATGAATTATCATAAGGACACAGAGGGTTAGACGGGAAGGGAAAAGCATGCCTATATAGGTATGCACGGAACTCAGAAGATCTAACATGTAGCAGGGGCCGCGGAAAGGTTTTGAAAGTAGAGGGGGGGGGGGGGGGGGGGCTGACCACATTTGAATTTGTATATATTTCATTATTTTATGCTTATGTATTTCTTATGTATTTCTTTGTTTTAAGCCCCTCCCCCCAGCCCCCCCCCCCCCCCCCCCACCCGGTTCCGCGGCCCATGTGTAGTATATGGTTTTACAGATATACAAATGTGTCATTCTACAATCTGCAACATTTCAATGAACTTTTGTCCATAAGTGTATGTGAAATTTCCTTTTCTATGTCTGACACGCGACATAAAAACGAAGGTATAAAAAGGCACAATTTGATATCAAAAGATGCACAAATACCTATAAAAGAAGAAATGCGATGATAGCAGCATGCGTTTGGGTGCAATCGTGAAAATAGCAGAGTAGAACATTTATGAACCCTAAAGTTTTAAGGCGCTTTTAACGTAGGGGTAAAATCCTTCATATGAGTTCGCGAGGTTGTGCACCTAGGTTGTGCTTCTACAAAGTCCTAGAACACAATTCTGGGTCCCAACCTTTTATAACATTCCATGTCTGTAAAACCCCCTTTGCAATACTAATGTGTCATAATAAAGGTTTGAAATATATTTATAACTTAATCTCCAAACTCTTGAAGAAAGAAGAAAACGGGCACGATTGTCAATGTTCTACAAGATAGCAAATAACAACATTGCGATTCCAATACCGGATTACATCAAACCGAGGGAGCGAACTACAAGGAGGAGTCAACAACAACGATATATGAGACTAGGCTCTTCAATGGACACTTACAAATTTAGTTATTTCCCCAGGACACTAAAAGACTGGGACGAGCTACCTCAGAACATCGTCGAACTGCCTTCTTTGGAGCAGTTCAAGGTGGCTCTTGAAACAATTTAGTTCCCTTTACAGGAACTGTACCGCATAGAGCTGTATATATAACAACTCTATGCTTTTCCCTCATCTAGATGCTGAACAGGCGTTGATGAGTATTACCATAGAACTAGAACTAGATAACATTTGCGCCAGGTGGGCCGAGATTTGTACTATGTATTGTGTGTTAAAATCGACGGGAAAACCTATAATATTTCAGACTTGTCGCGTAATAGTTAACAAGTACAGTTCTGGTCAAACAGAAATTTAGTAACTAAAAATTGTATGTTAGCATTAAAAAAAAAATATTTGTATTCAATGATGCTTAAAAAAATGGTACAACAACATATAAACGGTCAAGTGTACGGGCTGTTCTTATTTTAAAAAGCAGCAGTTTACACTAGAGGGCAATCTCCATTAAGTTTCAACCATTATTTTAATTTTTTAAATGTGATTGTGATATTTGGTTACAAGAATTATTCATAGAGAGATCACCAAAACAATTTAAAAGCCATGTTGGGATATTTTTTTAAAATGTGTAGGATTGATAAATATTTGCTTAAATTATTGAATTAAACTTATATCATTCCAATCGGATAGAAATGTTATGGATATTTCTGAACTGATTTTTTTTTCAAACAAAGTTCATTCTGTCATTACAAGTGTGCGCTTCCTCAAATTTTACACCGAGTATTTCATTTTGACCTATTATAATGTGTAACAGAGAGGTAAATAAGTTGAACACAGCCTAAAGTAGACTAGACTAGTAGCAACATTATACGCACTGTTCATGTCCTCTTTCCATTATAAACTTACATTTAATTCATGTATAACATACCTCATCTTTCGAATATGTGTGTGTGTGTGTGTGTTTTTCACTTTAAAGAAAAATCACTTTAAACAAAAGTGTATTTGTGTGTGTGTGTGCGGGGGGGGGGGGGGGGGGGTAATTGGGTGGTACACCTTTTGTACTTTTTGAAAAAAATTTAAAGGTCTTTGTCAAATACCTATTAGTATTTGTTTTTATCTATTCATTTATTAATTTATATTCCAATATGTATATCTCAATTTTTGGCAAATTATTATAATTCATTTGTAATATATTTTTGGAAGCAAGAATACATTGAAATTGAAAATTGAAATTGTTTGGATTTATTTATTTATTATTATTTTTTTGGGGGGGGGGGGGGGGGGGGGGGGGTGGGAGGGGGATTGGCACGTGTCCCCCGTATCTACGTCACTGTCAATAATAAAGACAATACGCATAATTGAATTGATTATCCAAGATCATTTTAATCTCATTTATTCTCATGTTGAATATTTGAACTTCCTTTAATTCACTTTCATTACGTTTTCACCACATTCAAGTGCTTTGCAAATGAAGCCATACAAACAGTCATACAATACAAACTAAGAATGCAACATTACGATAGTTTCATAGAAAAGGATCACTGTTTTCTTATAGAGTGAACAATTATTACAAACATTTTGTCAGGTCATACTAAACAGTAAAACATTTCAAAATTAACCAAATTTTGTTCATTGTTTGGCTAAATATGATAATTTATGGTTATTGATTTTAGAGACAATTTTATGGAATATTTTATAAGGCCAATTCTTTCAATGTCGACATCAGCCGAAAAAACGAAAGAAAGTCGAAGTGTATACACATATATATCAGGAGGATTAAAGAGAAGTACACTACATTGACAGGACTGGTGGTCTCTATACAGTGCGAGTAAAAAAAAACGAAACCGGATTTTGATAGCTTATAAATCCACAATTATAAACATATATATGTTGATATTGGTATCAGATTAAAGCTTTGGAAATCGCCTTTAAATTGATACATCATACATTTTGATCACTTTACGCTTCATCGAACGCGAACTTATTATCCAAAGTCATGCAAAAACTACCCGTGTCCAAGTTTGCCCTTGTCTTGTTCTAAACACAACAAACAAAAGTAAGTCCCCCCTAATCAAAATAGCAAAATAACTTGGCAGGATTGTTTCTACACTTATTGACTCACTTCTGTGTGAAAATGATATTCATGACTCGACGGATAAATATCATTTTTACACAGAAGTTAGTGAATAAGTGTAGAAACAATCCTGCCAAGTTATTTTGCTCAAAACCTTTTTGTTAAAAAGTTACGATATTTTGATGAGGGGGTACTTTTCTGTTGTGTTTATCATAAATGAATGCGTTTGTTTACCGTTTTTTTCAAAAGAGCATTTCAAGAATATCCTTTGGTGAATCAAAACAAATACCAGCTGGTTGCCAATGTTTTTTTCATGTTTTTCATGTTTATCAGTGTTGAAGGGGATCCCCCACTGTCCTCCCATCAGCAGCCCCATTGTTTGGAGGCAGGGGCCCTGAATAGGACATGTTTAGGATGAAGTTATCTTTGAAAAAATCAAACAACAGATGCAACCATTCACAAAACAAGAACACTGAAAACTTGGACACGGGTAGTTTTGCATGCTTTTGGATAATTAGGTCGCGATCGGTGAAGCGTGAAGTGATCAGAGTGTATGATATATAATTTTAAAGGCAATTTCCCAAGCTTTAACATGATACCAATATCAACATTTATACCTCTAGATTTCTGGATTTATAAGCTATCAAAGTCCGGTTTCGTTTTTTTTTTTACTCGCGCTGTATATGAGTGGTCGCTTGATAGACTTCAGAGCTGCGTTATCGCGGATGATCGATGTATACATATATAAATCACTGCTAGAATGAAGAAAACGTTTTCTTCAACTCGCTGCTAAAATGAGGATAACATAATCTTCAAGTCGCTGCTAGAATGAAGAAAACGTTTTCTTCAAACCGCTGCTAAAATGAGGATAACATAATCTTCAACTCGCTGCTAAAATGAGGATAACATAATCTCATAATCTACAAGTCGCTGCTAGAATGAAGAAAACATAATCTTCATATCGCTGCTTTCTCTAAATCGCTGCTGGTTTAGGCAGACCTCACAATGAAATATGAATCATCAACTGGCAAGTCTCATAATGACTTCACAAATGATGACAAAATCCAGTAGCAGACTATACAGGGTGGCCCAAGAAAAAACGGAACGGGGCACTTCCCAAAATATAGTACCAAACTATATATGTCCATCAGTTAGGGTGTCTTTTCCAATGAAAAACGATACCAAGAACAGTAATTTTGGTCGTGTAGTTTTTGTTTTAGGACGCTGTGAGTGAGACCATGTCAGGTGCCAATTTTTGTCAATTTTTACCTAGTCAGGGCCAGTAAAACCGTACTCACTGCCCGTAATACCATGCCCATTATCTCGGCACACGGCTGAGTGCACACTGTCAGGATAGGCGTGCATGCCTACCGAACGATTCTGCCTGACATTCGTACAATCGCGAAAAGCGTCGCGGAATGATTGTCATTTAATCATTAACTCCATAATCAGGGAGACATTTGAAAAGTCAAAACCCATTTCATTCTGAGTGTGACCAGATTATAAAAAGATAAACAACAATTAGTATAGAATTTGAAAACTCTAAATGATTTTCGTTGAATTCAACAAGTTAATCAATCTCTTTAAGGCTATGCATGTCTTCTGGTCTTTGACCTTCGAAGACAAATAATGTTGATAAAAACAATCAATGTTTAGAAACGTGATTATATGAGTTTGTTTTAAGGCGTAATTAAATACATGATATACGTTCATCCGCACCTCTTGTGTTGTTTTTTATAATGTAAATTAAAAATACAACTATTAGATAGTTATAAAGCGAAAACTGCACTAATCCTCTAACATGTCTAAGCGCTATATTATTTCAACCCCGGTCAACGGATACACTCAATCATTCCTGCACACAAAGTGCACATCCTCTCCCTAGGGAGAATTCCAGCCAGGCGCAAACAGTGCTAAGGAACCACGTTCTCCCGGGTCCCCATTTATACACCTGGGTAGAGAGCACCACTAGTGGATGGATGTCTTGATGAAGGACAAACATATTATTCTAATCTTCGCTCAATGAAAGTTCGTTTCCAATTATCAAATAGTCAACATTAAAAACATTTACATTGACTTTCAAAAACAGACAATAAACATATAATACATTATACAATACAATTGATATATGGATCACCCATCTAACTATTGGTCGTGTCATCAAAATCGACACAGTCCCATTGGCCTGGATTCACAAAGGATGTTTGTACAAACCATATGGTCGACATAATTATGATGGAGCGCCATTTGTAAACCGAGGGAGAAAGAATGCAAACTCCTTACAATGTTGATGGTACGCATTTACTAAATGCACCAAATAAATGTTTGTCTTCTCAGATGGTGACATTTGCTGGTTAGCAAGCACTGACAGTCATATCGTTATAAAGTATAACTTATTTTACTTGTCTACGAGCAGCACTCCATAGATGTAGACCATCCTTTGTGATTCCGGGACATTAAAGCCCGGCGCAGACAGAGCCGACTCGACCCGATCCGACTGGTTTTCAGTCAGGCTAGAGTGAGTTTCGCTCAGTCGGAGCCGATCCAACATGTTGAATCGGCCTCGAATGACCTCGACTGGCACTTGACAGGAAAAACCGGAGTCCTGAGGCAGCGCATACTGAGTTAATCAGGCTGTAAACCAGTCGGATCGGGTCGAGTCGGCTCTGTCTGCGCCGGGCATAAGTCTACTAAAGTGTAATGTTTTCCAGTACATCCACAAGACTCAGCACCTCTGTGAAACTAAAGCCGAACTCATTCTTCAGAGAATGGGCGCAGTATTCTGGCGCCTTTTGGAAAAGTTTATTAATTTGACATAGGAGTGCACCATCCATAGAACTGTAAACCTCATTCTGGCTAGTCTCCACACCATGCACTTGGATTAACCACTCTTGTGTCTGTGCCGTTGTCCACGTGCGCAATTCCATCCGGGATACGTGAAGTTGCTGCCTTTGTCCGGATGCGACTACGGATAATCGGCAGCCTGAAAACAAATTAAGAAAACTTTATGTGAAACAATTATCGTTTGTACCAGGCAATAAATGAAACTGTTTTCACTTTTGATCGTGAAAAACTAAACAAGTATTGGATTATGGATTCTCAGAGGAAAGGATTTCCCCATCATCTAAAGTAACCAGCGTTGGATGACTCGAGGCAGGACTCGGCCTCGGGGACCCCGGCCTCGGCCTCGGCCTCGGCCTCGGACTCGGCCTCGGCCTCGGCCTCGGACTCGGACTCGAAGGTCGCGGACTCGATTACTCGGGCCGAGTCCAGCTCAAAGCCGGTCAATGTTTGACTGCATGTTTATCTGTATGAAGTGATTCCTTTTAATCACTTGATTGAGTGATATATCAATTGCCTTTGGTAAAGAAAAGGAATAAATGTTAAATGAAGAAAAAAAAAGAGTTGGACTCGGATATATCCCCCCAATATTTCAGGTGGGGGGGGGGGGGGGGGGGGGGTGGCCTGTATTATCACCCCCCCCCCCCCCCAATATTTGGGGTTCAAAAATATATAATAACATTAAAATTAAGGAACATTGCCCCCTCTCATGAATGAAAGTTGTTACTATAGTCTTCTTTAAACCACTTTTTGGTAATGCTAAACTGCCCAAATCCAAAATTATCCGAGGCTGCGCCCCTGGAACCCCCATTAAGGTTATTTGACCCAGTACCAGCCATGTACTCATTAAATAGTTTTATTCAGGACTTCTCTCTTGGCAAACTTTCAGGCGATCCTGACCCACTGTGCGTTTGCGCTTCGCTCACTAAAAATGAGCTAACTATTCAATAGTTAACTTTGTATTTCCTATTAACATATTATACAACATCTTTATATCTGGATATTACAAATCCCAAAGCTTCCGGGGGCTTCGCCCCTGGACCCCCAATAAGCTTTCCAATGTGGGTATCCCTTGACTTATTATATTCAGGGTTCCATCAGGAATCAGGATGATTGCAATCGACAGTATTTATCTATCAGGCTAAAATTCATCCATACTTGGACAGTGCCCTCATCATAACAGGATGCTTGCAATGTGCATTTAATAATCTTCCAATCTCTAAACAGCTAATTCAAAAGCCAATTAACTAAAGAATAGTTAAAGGGATAGTTGAGTATTGGTCAAACTTAACTTTAGTAACCAAAACCTGCACGATTACGATACAAACTAATAGTTATAACTTCACCATGCTCGAAAAGTATACACAATTACAAACGACAAAGTAAAACCCCTGTTATCATTCAAAAAGAGCCGTTACAACTCGAAGTGTCAAATTAACTCGGCGCGAAGCACTAGCGTTGTAGGTCCTAATACGGGACTGTAT